>OX333071.1:49232266-49590623 GCA_946863875.1 Alloplasta piceator
GTCAAATTATGGGAGCGCTGCTGGTCCCAACGAGTCACATTGTGGGAGCTTCGACCGTATATAAGAGCGTGGCAGGCGGCAACGCTCGCGCGGTATTTCCGTTGAAGCTTTTTTATTTTTTTTTAAATTCTTGGTGACCAGACCCTACAGCGCCTCTTAATATAGATTGAGTCACCGATAGATTTGTGAGCCTTGAATGTTTTGTATACATAATACCGCTGTGTATCCGCTTGTGTATCCATTATACAATCATCCTGTGACTGACCTACACTTATAATGCGCATATGGGGTATTTCAGGATGACTCAACGAACGTTAGATGCTTAGCTCCTACGGTTTTTGTTAATAATTTTTCCAATGATTGTACTGCGGCTGAAAGACACTCGAATTTTCTAAGATTATCTTATTGGCGATTATTAATATTTTTAAAGGTTTTTCTTGCTGAAACAAGACCGAATTTGAGAATCTGATAAAATTCTTACATAAATTTTATACCGAAATTTGTAAATCTTGAGTCAGAGCGATCCTTTTTTTCTAAAATAAAAATATATTATAATTTTTTTTATTGAGAGTCGTAGGTTGAGAACTCCGAGAAATAATTGCGAGTCTTCGTAAAATACCCAAGTTTCTTGACATTTAACGTTTTTGTTTTGGAAAAAAAATATTGATAAACAGTTAGTTCATTCTTGATTATGAGTTAGAAATTTTCAGATGAAATCGCGGATTTTCCAAATTTCCCCATGTGCTCAAATACTTATTAAGTAATTAAATTAATTAATTAATTAAAAATTACAATGGTGCTATTCTGGCTCATCGCTCGGAAATTTTAATATAATATTGCTAGTTTTAGGTGTTCTTTCTAATTCTAAATTCGCATGTTTTTCTACTGAAACAATTTTTCTCCTCTAAAATGGTTGACAGAAAAACAGAATAAATTCGGGCTCTTTTCATCTCAGTGAGTTCGTAAAAAGATGAGGATCTCACGTTGTTCGAGCTTACATGGAATACCCCATACACTACATGGATATTGTATGCGTGTATTTAGGTATATGGGTGTACTATGTCGCGTAAATTAAAAATATCGATTGCCATCTACATAGAGCTGGGAAGCTCTGCCTCCGGACACGGCGACATTTACGCCAGACATAACACCCTTGATACTGGCTGCACATCGGGACAATTACGAGATCATCAAGATCCTGCTGGATCGTGGTTCCGTGTTACCGATGCCGCACGACGTTCGCTGTGGGTCAGTAACCCCTTGATATACCTCCTCTAAGATAATACATTGTTCATCTATTACAAATTAATAAATTATCTCAAATTTCTGTTCACATGCAGTATTTTTTTTTTATTACCTTGGTGGGGTAATTTACGGCGGTATTCTGGTCTAGAGACATACATTTTGAGCGTTTTTAGAATTGAAACATCAAAACATTAAAACATTAGAACATTAGAACATTAAAACATTAAAACATTAAAACATTAAACCATTAAAACATTAAAACATTAAAACATTAAAACATTAAAACATTAAAACATTAAAACATTAAAACATTAAAACATTAAAACATTAAAACATTAAAACATTAAAACATTAAAACATTAAAACATTAAAACATTAAAACATTAAAACATTAAAACATTAAAACATTAAAACATTAAAACATTAAAACATTAAAACATTAAAACATTAAAACATTAAAACATTAAAACATTAAAACATTAAAACATTAAAACATTAAAACATTAAAACATTAAAACATTAAAACATTAAAACATTAAAACATTAAAACATTAAAACATTAAAACATTAAAACATTAAAACATTAAAACATTAAAACATTAAAACATTAAAACATTAAAACATTAAAACATTAAAACATTAAAACATTAAAACATTAAAACATTAAAACATTAAAACATTAAAACATTAAAACATTAAAACATTAAAACATTAAAACATTAAAACATTAAAACATTAAAACATTAAAACATTAAAACATTAAAACATTAAAACATTAAAACATTAAAACATTAAAACATTAAAACATTAAAACATTAAAACATTAAAACATTAAAACATTAAAACATTAAAACATTAAAACATTAAAACATTAAAACATTAAAACATTAAAACATCGAAACATTGAAACATTGAAACATTGAAACATTGAAACATCGAAACATCGAAACATCGAAACATCGAAACATCGAAACATCGAAACATCGAAACATCGAAACATCGAAACATCGAAACATCGAAACATCGAAACATCGAAACATCGAAACATCGAAACATCGAAACATCGAAACATCGAAACATCGAAACATCGAAACATCGAAACATCGAAACATCGAAACATCGAAACATCGAAACATCGAAACATCGAAACATCGAAACATCGAAACATCGAAATATCGAAACATCGAAACATCGAAACATCGAAACATCGAAACATCGAAACATCGAAACATCGAAACATCGAAACATCGAAACATCGAAACATCGAAACATCGAAACATCGAAACATCGAAACATCGAAACATCGAAACATCGAAACATCGAAACATCTAAACATCGAAACATCGAAACATCGAAACATCGAAACATCGAAACATCGAAACATTGAAACGTTGAAACGTTGAAACGTTGAAACGTTGAAACGTTGAAACGTTGAAACGTTGAAACGTTGAAACGTTGAAACGTTGAAACGTTGAAACGTTGAAACGTTAAAACATTGAAACGTTGAAACATTGAAACATTGAAACATTGAAACATTGAAACATTGAAACATCGAAACATCGAAACATTGAAACATTGAAACATTGAAACATTGAAACATTGAAACATTGAAACATTGAAACATTGAAACATTGAAACATTGAAACATTGAAACATTGAAACATTGAAACATTGAAACATTGAAACATTGAAACATTGAAACATTGAAACATTGAAACATCGAAACATCGAAACATCGAAACATCGAAACATCGAAACATCGAAACATCGAAACATCGAAACATCGAAACATCGAAACATCGAAACATCGAAACATCGAAACATCGAAACATCGAAACATCGAAACATCGAAACATCGAAACATCGAAACATCGAAACATCGAAACATCGAAACATCGAAACATCGAAACATCGAAACATCGAAACATCGAAACATCGAAACATCGAAACATCGAAACATCGAAACATCGAAACATCGAAACATCGAAACATCGAAACATCGAAACATCGAAACATCGAAACATCGAAACATCGAAACATCGAAACATCGAAACATCGAAACATCGAAACATCGAAACATTGAAACATTGAAACATTGAAACGTTGTCGCAGGTGAAACGTTGAAACGTTGAAAGGTTGAAACGTTGAAAGGTTGAAACGTTGAAACGTTGAAAGGTTGAAAGGTTGAAACGTTGAAACGTTGAAACGTTGAAACGTTGAAACGTTGAAACGTTGAAACGTTGAAACGTTGACACGTTGAAACGTTGAAAGGTTGAAAGGTTGAAACGTTGAAACGTCGAAACGTTGAAACGTTGAAACGTTGAAACGTTGAAACGTTGAAACGTCAAAACGTTTCAACCTTTCAAACGTTGAAACATTGAAACGTTGAAACGTTGAAACATTGAAACATTGAAACATTGAAACATTGAAACAGATTTTTATCATTCGTTTTTTTACAATCTATTTGTTAATATTCTGACATTATACAATAAAAAATTCAAGAAACGAGAATGAAAATTCAATAACTTGTAAGCTCAAGTTAGGAATGAAAAAAAGTTGTGTGCTGGCTGACACTATTGCAACCTTTTCGGTCATCTGATGCAAAATTTAAAAAAAAATACTCAATCAGGAAGAATGTAGTCATAGCCCGTACGTAAGAGAAAACGGAACAAGAAAATTTCGCAAAATAGCGGCTGTCTGAAAATTGGTGAAAAATTTCAAGTACATCGTTTGAGTAGAATTGAGATATCATGTCAGCCGTGTTGAGAATAGTAGTTTTGAGAAAAACGTCTATAGTCCGATTTGCTCCGACGTGACGGGCGTAGTTGCTGCGTCACTGAAATAGCTATAGATATGTAAATTATTGGAATTAAAAAATGTCCCTCCGATGATATATTCTTAATGGTCTAAACTTCAAGAATATGAAAAAAAACAAAATATATTTTTTCAAATTTTTAGACCAGAATACCGTCTAAATTTTTAGAATGGCTGTATTACGTATTATTGGCCTAGTGTCTTCGAAATTTATCAAAGCTGACGATAAACTTGTATGCGAAAACATATGGGGGAAAACGCGTAATTTGTTCATCTCGTGGACCTGGCCATTCTTTATTCGGCCGAAACTTCGCTTATTTCATCGTATGGTCTCAAAAACAACTCTCCAATTTTATTACATATTTTCGAGCCACCATGGCGGAATAAAAGACCATCGAATATTTTCGACTTTTGAAAATAATTAATTTTCAATCGACGATATCTCTGTAGCGGTTAATAGTATCGAAAAGTATATAGGGAGGTTTTTTTCATCTCAATCCATCCTTAAATAAAAACATTGTCCAATTTTTTCAAAGCAAATTTAAACAGTCAAAATAATTTTCAATAATTAAAATCACGATACCCGAAAATCCCCCCTTCGAATTTTGAACAAAAATTCTCAAAAATACTAGAATTCATTACTAACATTTTCGAAAAAAAACTATGGGACCGCTCATGGTTGGCGAAATATTGATTTTTTAGTATTAAATTTACTTGTTATTCATTAATTTCGGTCTATCTGTTAATTCATTTGAGATTCGAATAGTGTAAAAAAAAATAGTAGTAGTGACGCCATCGCTGTTTCCGAACATTTCAAAGTGATGAACGACTCCGTGAAGGATCTTGTAAAAAATTTGTCAAAAATCTTATTCCTAACAAACCAAGCCACTTAAAAGCGACCATGAAAAAACGGGTCTTTTGCGGTCGCTTTACCCCGCTGAAATCGAGAATTCGACCGGTCGCTTTGTGGTCGCTTCGTAGTCGCACCACGGTTTTCGTGGTCGCACCACGGTCGCTTCGTGGATACACCACGGTTGCTGTTCTAGATGGCGCCACCATCGAGAGCGACCATACGTCCCATGCGGTCGCTCATCCCCGCTGAAATTGAGAATTCCACCAGAAAGCGACCGCAACCGAGTGAACCGAGCGGTCGCTTGGTTTGGTAGGGATACCATCGTACCGAGACCTCTACGAATAGGCTGAATTCAAAAAATATACCATCGATTGGAATTATTTACCGTAAGAAGACTAATTACGAACAATCAAAGGAATTATTAATGAATGGGCTATTCAAAATAGCCCAATCAATAAAAAATACTCAGAAACATCACTGCATTTTTTTTTCTTCACAACGGTAAAGTTGTTTCTGAAAGATGGTCGAATTTCGTCAAATTTAGTCGAGATTCAAATACGAGTATAAAATACTTGGACTTGATATTTAAAATAAATTAAACGAGTGTTTTATACAGGTATACAATTGAAAATACGCGTTAAATATTCTACCAAAGCATGAAAACGTATGATTGATTTACATGATGCTTTTTTACTATTTTTGTTAACACTATTTGAAATTCAAATTAATTAACAGATAGACAGAAATTAATGAGCAACAAGTAAAATAAATACAAAAAAAAACCAATCAAGAGACGTGGTAGCGTCTCGAGACAAGTACGTTTACAGCGAAGTTCACGGACCAAGAGACGCGCCAAGTCTCTTATACGCCAAGCAACGTGAATTAGCCACATATTTCAGTTTTTGTTCATCATATTTTATGAATTATCTAGTATTAGAGATGTTAATCATGCTCATTAGAAAGATTTTTTTTCTTTTTCGAATGGGACTAATACAAAGTCTGTAGCTATAGGCATAACGATGATATTGGCTTTAATTTTTTCGTCTGAGGCGACATCTGCTCTGAGGTGTTCTCCGTCGACGATTCTTTTCGCACCATTTCGTCTGCTACGCGCGTCACGAGCGTACGTGGCAGAACGACATACTGCGTTCGCTTAACCGCTTATAGCGCACTTCAGTCAGTTTGGCGAATAATAAGACAAATGTCATTATTATTTTCCAACTAATCGATCATTCGTTTCAAACAATAACTAATGATTTGGATGAAAGTGATCAAGATTTATTGGATATAAATGAAGAAAGTTATGATGAAATGGATTTTAATATTCTGTGAAAAGAGATCGTTTAATGCCAAGTATCCAAAATTATGTTGAAGAGGTTATACCTAATTATACTCGCCACTGACAACGAATTCCAATCGATGGAAGATCAAGATTTTGTATCCAGAATATATTCGTGATGTTAGTATACTTGAAGAAAAAAAGTAATCAACCTCAATATTAATACTATTTTGTTCACTGCACAATGAAGAATTCTGTTCGTTGTGCAATGGATAACTTTTTATTTTTAATAGCAATAGCATTTTGTTCACTACGCAGTGGACAAAATTCTATCCATAATGAGGCTTATGATTTTTTTATTCATCGGTGATAGGTTTTTTATTCAGAATCTAATGTGGTGTGAGTTGAAGAAAAAAAGAAAAATGAAGGAAAGTCTATCCAGTATAAAGTTTATTATTCTTTCCCTTATTGATGGATGTTTTGGTGTCTAGGATATAATTTGTGCAGTCCATCGGACAAGCAAACTTATAAATTTATAATTAGAATAAGAACATTCTATCCATATTGAAGTTTATGATTCTTTTTTATATCGATGGATGATTTGGTGTCGAAAATGTAATTTGTGCAGTCCATCAGACCAGCAAAGTTATAAATTTATAATTAGAATGAGAAAATTGTATCCATATTAAAGTTTATGATTCTTTCTCTTATCGATGGTTGATTTGGTGTCTAGAATATAATTTGTGCAATCCATCATCCGAAAAGCAAAATTATAAATTTATAATTCGAAAAAGAAATTACCTATCCATCTTAGAGTTTATGATTCATTCTCTTATCGATGGATGATTTGGTGTCTAAAATATAATTTGTGCAGTCCATTGAACAAGCAAAGTTATAAATTTTATAAAAATAATATTATTATATTATTTATAACTTTGCTCGTTCAATGGAGTGCACTTATTAAATTTTAGACACCAAATCAGCCATCGATGGGAGAAAGAATCATAAAATCTAATGTAAATAGAATTTTCTTCATTGTGCAGTGGGCATAATGCGATTAATATTGAGGTTATAACATTTTTTCTTCATCAACTAACACCACAAATTAGATTCTGAATAAAAAATCTGCCAACAATGAATTTAAAAATCATAAGCCTCATTACTCACACCGCACAAAAGTCAGGAATACTTCCTCGCGAACTCTTTTTCAAGGCTACTTGTAGAGCAACACGTATGATATCTCGCAGACGTTAGTCTGAAGAAGTCTGAAATAAGAATAACTTAAGAGATCTTCGGAATGAAATCAACTGTCAGATATCCTTAGAAGATATCTTCACGCTATTTCGTAAAAGACATCCAATACAAAGCCAGAAATACTTTCTCGCGAACTCTTTTCCAAGACTACTTCTAGAGTAACACGTATGATATCTCGCAGACGTTAGTCCGAAGAAGTCTGAAATAAGAATTACTTAAGCAGAGTGTAAAAAGGTTAACATAACCTCAACATTTTGTTAACGCATTTTTCTCGGAGACTTGATGAAATTAAAAAAGATTAGCGGGGTCCCCTGCGTAATTAATGTGTACAGGTGGCCCCACTATATTCTTTTTTTATTCCATCAAGTCATCTCCGAGAAAAATGTGTTAAAAGTTTTAGCTCCATCTCTCTCGCACTCACGAGAGCGGAAAGGCGGGGGAGGGGGTTTACCCTCCCCTTAAGAGATCTTCGGAATGAATATTAAAAAGTTATTAGAAATCGCATATCCAGATGAACTGTGTGATAATAATTGTTCGGATATATGTCGGAACCGTTTAAATTCTGGGATTTCACCACTGATATTCATATAAAGTGGACGCTCCTACAACTTAACGCTTCGGGACCGGACACGCTCCCATAACTTAACGTTCCCCTCATTCTCCCACTCTCGTGTTTCAACACATGCGTACTGCCTTTTTTATTGAAGCATGCGTAGAGTCGCTATCACTTGGCCGAATGCCCAATGCCCCTAAAGTCCAACATCTCTAAATTCAAGACGCCACCGGACGTTTATCCCTCACAGCGTTCACGCGTACGAGCCAATGCCTTTTTGGCCAAGTCGCCCTTTTCCCAACAACTGTACGAACCAATGCTTCCACGGACCAATGACTTTACTATGCGTCGACTGTAACAACGTTCACGCCGTATGTCCGTTAATCATAACTGCGGTACTCTCAAAGTCGTAAGAGTCGCTACACACGAAGCCATGTACCGTCGAATGCCCCTGAATCGAACCTCTCTAAATCCAAGTTCCCCCCGAACGTTTACCATTAATGGCGTTCACCCCTACGGGCCAATGCCTTTTTCCCCAAGTCACCGTTTTCCCAACATCAGTACGAACCAATGATCGTACGGGCCAATGACTTTTCCTTGCTGCGTCGAATGTAACGACGTTCACGCCGTATGTCCGTTAATCATAACTGCGATACTCTCGAAATCGAACCTCTCTCGAGCAAACGCCCTTGCTCGGCATTGGCTCGTAGGGGCGAACGCTATTAATGGTAAACGTTCGGAGGGTATTTGGATTTAGAGAGGTTGGATTCAGGGGCATTCGACGTTACATGGCTTCGTGTAGCGACTCTTACGACTTTGAGAGTATCGCAGTTATGATTAATGGACATTCGGCGTGAACGTTGTTACAGTCGATGCATAGTAAAGTCATTGGTCCGTGGAAGCATTGGTTCATACAGTTGTTGGGAAAAGGGCGACTTGGCCAAAAAGGCATTGGCTCGTACGCGTGAACGCTGTTAGGGATAAACGTCCGGTGGCGTCTTGGATTTAGAGACATTGGACTTTAGGGGCATTGGGCATTCGACCAACCCAGGTAACACACATGTCAAAATGATACCTAAAAGTTATCGTTTTTAGGTTGCCTTTTGGATATGACTAAAAGATAACTAGAAGTCACTCGTAATTGGATATCAATTTATGGTTGCCTTAAAGTTGGCTCTTCAAGGTTATCGAAACGACTAATCAAAATAGTTATCAAAATGATATCTTATTGTAGAGTCCAAAACATGACTATTTAAAGATATCGAAAAGTTGTCAATTAATTGCTAACTAATGTATCTGTTAAAAAGTTGTCCAAACGATATCTTTTGGCGCATTCTTAATGTTGGCATTTTGGAGTTTGGCAATGCGTTGTCTAGAAGTTGTGATCCAATAGCCTAATCCAAATGTCATCGAAAAGGTGACATTTAACAGATCACTTTAGACAAGTGGCGACCTTTGTTATTATTAATACACTCCGTGTGTGCCAAAGTTTATATTTTGGATATATAATCGCAAAAAGTTGTGCGTTGATTGTTAAATATTTCTGCAGGTTCCTAAGTATATATATATATATATATATATATATATATATATATATATATATATATATATATAGTGTATTTTTATAATGTTAAAAAATTCTCATTTTATACAAATGTGTCGTGTACTTATTTTTTTAGGTTACGTAGCGTCAACGATTCCCGGCATTTTTCGTTTATTATTTCTTCGTTCAAGTGGAATAACCGGGAGGTAAGATTCGATAGATCTATTGAATTTTACGTACTGGTTATTCCACCTGAACGACGAAATAATAAGTGAAAAATGCCGGGAATCGTTGACGTGACGTAACCTAAAAAAATAAATACACGACACATTTGTATGAAATATATGCGCTTCTCATACATCGCAAATGAGACATCTTTCAGATGTCATTAGGTTGACTGTTTGTCGACCTTTTTCATCCTTTTCGGACGTCTTTATGACAACTTATCGATAAAGTTAGGATTGCGATATTTGGTGCCCTTATGACACCTTTTTGGTGACGTTTGGATTCCGACATTTGATGCCTTTAATTAAGCTATGTTTTTGTGATCGCAATTCGATAACATTAAGATGCTGTATCGATAACTGAAATATGTCTAAAAGTCATCATTCGGCCACCCGGAAAGTTATCCGCCGGGCGGACATAAGTTATCAATTTGGGATCTCGAAAGGCATCTTTTTGACCATCCAAAAAGTTATCCTTGACTCATTTTGGATCCCATTTGGATTACAATAAGATATCATATTGCTACCTGGGAAGTGATAGCGACTTCATGCGTAGAACAAGCGCGCGAAATTCAACCTGAAATTCGTACCTACGCGTTATAGACATACATTTCAAAATCTGACAGCGATATATTTTGCAAATTTTTGAAAGATTTATAAGAATTCAATGTTAATAACTCTAGTTAAAAAGAATTGAACACAAAATATATGTATCCGATTGTTGGATCGCGCGAGATACATTTTCTAGAAAATGTTATACAAAGTTGCCTATATATACATCATACATGCATATACATACAAATATTCAACAGAAATTTCGTTCTTTCTGGCCAATAAAAATTCCTGTTTTTTCGAGGGAACGACTATTTTCGAACACGTAGTCCTATAAATAGGCGTATCGTGCTCCATCAATCAGTCATTTTTACCAAAATCGTTATCTTGTATTATTTATCCACTTCACGCATATTAATTACACTTAAACTAATAGTAACGCTTAATAAATCGTACGTAATTGAAGAAAAAAATGTGACAGTTGAGATTATGTTGCCCTATGTCAAATTTCCGCAGCTCGGCAGCTGAGTTTGGAGTGGGGAGAAAGCGCGATAGGGGTCGTTAAGTTATGGGAGCGTGTTGCCATGGTAACACGTTAAGTTATGGGAGCCGTTAAGTTATGGGAGCCGTTAAGTTATGGGAGGTTAAGTTGTGGGAGCGTCCACTGTAAGTAAAGAGAATTCATAAGTAGTCGGTAGCGTAATAGGTAGCGTGTTAGGTTCGTAAGTAGGATAGATTGGCAGGTCGCAGGTTCGAATCCCCGTGGTGGCAGATGAAAGTGAAATGATGAAATTGAGTTTAAATAAAAAAATGTTTAATACAGTCCGTCCAGTAACTATGTAAATAAATAAAAATTCGTATTAAAAATTGCTGCAAACGATAGAAATGAGAACAAAATCAATTTTTAATAATTTTAAAGGAACCCTTAGAAAGTTATCTCGACGATGTCTTGTAAAGAAATCTCGAAATAGTAGTCTTTACGATATCTTTTTTGACAAGTCTGAAAAAGTTATCTCCAAGACAACTTTTCACAGATATTAAAATCATCCATCAAAGTGGCGCATTCGACTACTTTCGGAACTCATTAAGATGTCTTTCGGAAAATTTATTCGGATGTCCAAATCTAACATAAGAAATCCATATACAGTCATGTCCAATTGAAGTGGGATTTTTTTGAGAGCCCGTATTTTTTGAACAAAAAATCGGATTTGAAAAAATCTTGGCGCCTAGTAGATTGGAAATTTTGTCAGCTTTCGATTACGACCATGTTCGTCGCAATTGGTTGAAAATTATGGGCGTGGGAGTCAAAAAGGTGGGGGAGTGCAAAATCGGGCCTCCCGCGAATGTCGGGATTTTATGGTTGCGGGTGCCCCAGAGGCTCTGTGCGGTACCGAATGAAGGGTATCACTTAGCAATTAAAAAAACTCGCATTAAAATCCAATCCCCCAACCCCCGGGGGAGGGGTGGTCCCCAAAGTGTGAAACGGTATTTAGGCCACAATGGGAAAACAGTTCGTCCGATCGGGTTGATTTTTTTTCGAGGATCATTTTTTTTGTGTCCCCTGTGCCCCCGTGAAAAAAACTCAGAAAATTCGCCCCCAAAGTGAAAATTCGCGTGTCTCGCCGAGACGCATTTTCATTCGCGGGCATTTTTCGCATCGAAAAACTTGACAACCAATGTTTTTAATTACGCGATATCAAAAAGGACATTCCAACGAAGAAGGACATCATTTTTCCATATTTTTTCGATGCTCGGTTCATCTCAACGAGGCTTTTGAAAAAAGGGATGTGAATCAGGATTTTTTGCATGGTCGTGGGTTTACAGTGGTGCTCATCCAAAATAAGTAGTTACGGTCATGTTCGATCAGCCGTATTCTCCCTATAAGTAAACCACGATCCAATCGAAACATTTCACGTGACTTTGAAAATTTTCGATATCTCCTGCAAAGTGAGAAAGAGCGGGGGAAAAACGGGTACCGACGCCCCGCCAATCAGAAACCAGCATGAGTTTCGTGTTCTCTCACAGCCAATCAGAAGACATTGAGGGGACTTAGAATTTTTTCGCGTAAAAATTTTTCTTCGTCGCGTCAATCGAGCGACTTCGGCCACATTTATCGAAACTTTTGGATTCATTAAATAAAAAATGTCATGCCAACTTAACGATTGTTAATTGCATTGTTCTCTTCTTCTTCTTAATATTACGCGCAAAGTAAAAAATAATTCAATGCAATGAATAACAATATGTTTTTAGAACGTAAAATTGCATCGTTAAAAAATAAAAATAAAATTTCCCTTATTATTTTTCGGGTGAATTGCACGATGACACGATTGCAGACAATTTTATTGCAGAAAAGAATGTTGATACGTTGAACAAAATTGGGAGCCCTGAAAAGGACCGTTCATTTTTTCTCCGTTGTTTTCCATTCAGTTGATTTTCAAAAATTTCAATAACTCGGTGATCGAATCTTTTTATAAAAATTTTCGATACGTCGCGCGAAGTGATAGTTACCCTCGCGGCTGTGATAATTAAACCATGGGTTAAATTTGTACAGTACCGTGCTCGTTTTTTTTTCGCTTTGTTCATCGAGTAGAGTTTTTGTAATAAAAATTCTAAAATTCAGTTTTTCTACGTTAAAAAGGATTTTCGGCCCTGAAAAGAGCCATTGATTTTCGTGAAATTCCATCGTATCGAATCGTCATTCCTTCCGTCGCTATCGATGCTCCAAATTTGTCGAGAAAAAAAACATCAAACGGTTCAATTTCGGAAACTATAGTGATCAAATTTCGCCTCGATCATTTGAAGGGCCATCTCGTCTGCCAAAGTCGTGTTGAAAAAACCTGAAAGCATCAATTGCGTGAACCTAAAATCGTCCATTTTTGTCTGCGCACGATTGTTTTACGTTGAAAAGTATCGCTGGCTCTGAAAAGGGCCGATTTTTATTTTGTCATTTTTTTCGCCGGGTCGAATAGGGTGGGGGAGGAGAGAGATGCGAACACGTTACTCTGCGCGAGGCGACTGAGATGAGATCCACGAGTGCTGTGGCTTTATATAGCCTAAAGCCAAGTGGTGTTGAATCCCGATTGGCCTGGAACCTCAGAGTGGGGATGGTTGTACGTACGAAGCTTCTGATTGATCGGATTACAGGCACGTCTTCCCCACAGCCAATCGGAAGACATCAAGGGGACTTTGAATATTTTCGTGTAATTGCGTCTCGGGCCAAACAAGCCAGAGTGGGGGGAATGAGAATCGTACCCACCCGCGCGCCAATCAGAATGCAGTATGAGTTTTGTCGATTCTCACGGCCAATCAGGAGACATCAAAGGGACTTACAATCTTTTCGCGACGTACCGAAAATTTTCATGAAAAAATTCCATCACCAAGTTATCTAAATTTTTGCAAATCAACTCAATGAAAACAACAAAGAAAAAATTAAGAGCCCTTTTCAGAGCTACCCATTTTTTTCGACGTATGCACATTCTTGACTGCAATAACATCCAAAATTATGCCATCATGCCATTTTACCTGAAAAATAATCGGAGAAAATTAAATTTTTCTATTTTCATCATGCAATCAGCGTTACCAGAAAGCCGTTATTTCGTACTAAATTCCCGGAATCGGACAATAGATTCTTTTCTTTGTTTGAATAATCTAGTACGAAATAACCGACTTCTGGCAACGCTGCATGCAACTCTACGTTTTAGAAACAAATGGTGATTTATTGCATACAATTCTTCTTTTCGGTATTATGTGTAAAGTGAACAAGAATTCTTTGCAATGATTCAATTTTACGATTTTTTTTCAGCGCTATTTCTATGAATGTTCATTTTATTATAGCAAGAGCAACCTTACGTTGGAAAATAGTGGTGGCCCTGAAAAGGGCCGTTGATATTTTGCCAATGCTCTCCTCAAACTCAATTCTCAATATTTCAGAGACCCGCCGCGTCCGTGTTGCAAGCTTCGACACCTTCGACTCATGCTGCGCACTTTTGCCGCAATCGTCGTCTGAGGAATCAAGTCCCATTCCTCTCTCGTCCCCCTCTCCAGCTCATTCAGGGTGCGAGGTCGACGTTTTCTCACTCCCTCTTTTAAAATGGCCCAAACGTTTTCGATTGGATTAAGGTCCGGACTAAAAGCCGGCCAATCCATCCATTCAATACCGTTTGCCTGGGGAAATCTCGTGACGATTCTCGCGCGGTGAGGCGGAGCGTTGTCGTCGACCAAAAGAAAATCATTGCCGAAATTATTTGCAAACGGGGCCACTATTGTGCGGAGAATCTTACTGATGTAAGACTTCGTCATCACGGTACAATCGCGGAATACCACGAGCTTGGCCCGTGAAGACGAAGAAATACCACCCAAAATGGTTTTAGATTCTCCGCCAAATGCGACGCTCCTTCGTACCATGTTCTTTTCCGCAAGTTGCGTTCCATTTGTTCTCCACACTCGCATCTTGCCCGTGGTGCTATGGAGCAAGTTTTTCGATTCGTCTGTAAACAGACATCTTGCCCATTGCTCCTCGGTCCAATGGCGGTGCAGCCGCTCAAATCTTTGCCTCGCGGCTCGATGACGTCTTATGAGGAGAGGTTTCGTCACTGGGCGACGAGATCGCAGGCCTTGTTCCCGAAGACGACGCGCAATGGTTTGACGTGACACGGGCCGGTTGACGGGCGCTTGCAGCGCCGTACAAGTTGTCCTCGCATTGCGACGGGCCTCTTGAACTATTGCTCGATCTTTGCGACGAGTCGTAACTCGCTCGCGACCTCTGCTATGACGATAACTTGTCTGGCCGGTTTCGCGATTTCTCAAAACCAAACGGTTTATCGAAGATCGCGACGCCCCTAAGTGCTCAGCTACTCGCTGTTGGGTCCAACCCTGGCTGATTAGCGTCATTGCACTTGCTATTTGTGCTTCGGTCAGACAAGCCATGATCACTTTAGATTTATCGTTTTTGTTTTATAGTATTTGAGAGCTTCGCAAAAAAGATAATTAATAAAGCGTGTTGAAATTATCGAAGGAAAGGAGGAACGATAGGATTGAAGAGAAAGATGAATTACAATATATATAAGTACGCTTTATTACTTTGAGTTAACAGAGGAATTTCTTGTTGCGCACGTCTTGCGGACAACGGTCACGGACCAGCTAACTGTATAATGTGCCGGTGACTCGAAAGTAGTGCGCTGCGGCGCCTTAGTACTGAATATTGCTCACGCATGCGCGGTGAGTCTATCGACGTGCGATAACTTTATTTCTCAACACTCCCGCCGTTTAAGTGCATCGAGAATCCTATGCCTAAACTGTTACGTAGATACTGAAACTGTCTCTTTGGAAGTGCTTTGGTTAACATATCAGCTAACTGCTGATCAGTAGGAACATATTCTACCGATATTTCCCCGCTTTCAACAATTTCGCAAACATAATGATGCTTAATGTCTATATGCTTAGTTTGTTTGTGGAACTCTGGATTTTTGATCAAAGGGATAGCACTTTGATTATCTATTCGCAAAACTGTCGCAGTTACCGGTAGACACCCGAGATCGTTGAACAATTTCCTCAGCCAAATGGCCTTTTTTGCAGCCGCTGCTGCCGCGACATACTTGGCCTCCGTTGTGCTGAGTGTGACTAGCTTTTGTCGTTGAGACGACCACGTCACAACCCCGTTCGATAAACGAAACGCATACCCTGTGGTAGATCTACGTGTCTCCACGTCACTTGCAAAATCCGAGTCTGAAAACTCCTGTAACTCCGAGTTACTCCCGCCGTTTTTGTACATTATCCCGACTTTCATTGTTCCGACCAAGTAGCGGTAAATTCGTTTCACCGCTTGCCAGTGACTCTCGTTGTGATTGCTAAGAAATTTACTTGACTGAATTCACCGAATATGCGATATCCGGCCGCGTCACAACCGCAAGAAACGTTAATGAGCCCACTGCTTCTCGAAACGGTACTGTATTTGTGTTTTCATCGTCGCGATCGTTTGGAACTAGTTGCACGTGCGGGTCGGCAGGAACACTTGCCGCTTTTGCATCAATCATCTTGAATTTATTAAGGATTTTCTTCACATACGCTTCTTGATGCAAAAAGATGGTTTTCTTTACCCGATTTCGTTCAATTTGTACACCGACAAATAAGTTGCCATCCCCGATCGTAATTTCGAACGCGTTTCCCAACGATTTTAATTCGCTCTGTGCAATGAGTAGGCAGCGCCGCTGGTGGCAGCCATGAGAATTTTTTACACGTTCGTGACGCCGGCCATTGCCTTGATTTATATTGGAAGTTGACAAATAATATATTGGGAAATTGAAATAGGAAAACAAGGTGGATCGTATCAAGTTCATTAGTAAAAAAAAAAAGAATCTGAGACTTTTACACACAATGGTAAGTACCTTTTTTACTTTCAAAATGCTGTGTCCTCATCTTTTTTTGGTATTGAAAATAGATTGGTTATCTAACCTCACATGTCTCTGCAACTGTTTAGATATGAATATATGCATACGGACAGGGTTTCAAGCAGTGACACATTCGATACATTTCAATCCAGAAACAATAAAAAAGGGTTCTGGCCTCACCAAAACGCACGTAGTCAAGTGGAACAAAGTTTTTTTATCGAAATACGTTCATCTCTGATAAGATGCAGTGTAATCCGTCAGACTTCCGTTACTTCACCTCCATATAAGGTGCAATTAGAGGTGAAATATTTATTGGAAAAGTCTGATTTATTAAAAACAATAGTGGTATTTGAAAATGTGATAACTAATGTTGTTGTTATGTACTTATGCATTAACATTTCATGAAGTAACGTGTATTGATGATTGGTTGCGTATTTTATAATACGCAATCTAGAATACCCATTGATTGTAAACACTCATTTCTTTTCTAGATTGACGGTAATCGTAACATAACAGCCGTGAAATGCGATTGCGTATCAGCTGCTGGGGGAAAATGCAAGCACATTTGCGCCCTAATATGCTACATCAATACCGATCGAAGTGCAACACAAACGAGCGTAGATCAAAAATGGGGAAGGCCCTCACGGAATCAACTCAGAAAAGAAATGAATGCGAAAGGAATTGTCATCACGGAACACTTTAAAACGAAAAGCGTCATAAAACCAGTAAATGGTCCTCCGTATGCTGTGCAACTATCCGATGTAACGCACTCTTGTGCGCTCGGTTTAATCTTGGCTGCTTAAGCGCGTCTGGGAGACGATACAAGCGATGAAAGCTCGAAAAAAACTAAAGTAACTCAATTGACTTCATTTAATAATGCGGTGTCTTGGGAAACCTGCATTATGAACTTAATCATATTTGCAGAAGAGAGTGAATTATACTTCCAAGAATCCCACTTTTCAAGCATTACAGCGAAATGTTGTTACGAAAAATATGTTCAATTGAGCCAACAAGAAATAATCGTACTGTGCATTAAAACTGTAAGTCAGAGCGATTGCTTTGATTGGTTTAAGGCTAGAAAGCTTCGAATAACTGCAAGTAGTAAAGCGCACGCAATTAAAAGAAGGACAAAACGCAATCTTAAAAAAATGATAGATACTTTTTTAAATGTCGTTCACAAAAAATCGTTTGTCGCGACCCAATATGGCCAAAAAATGGAGAAAATCGCCCGAAAGCAATATGAAAAATTATTAAATGTTACAGTTTTGACCATTGGTACTGTCGTTTTACAAGCTCAGCCATGGTTAAGTGCGTCACCTGACGGAGTCGTGATAGAAGATGGATGCATAATGAAATTAGTAGAGATCAAGTGTCCTTATTCGTGTCAAAATGTACCTGTTTACGATGAAATCGAGACAACTTTCAACGTCCCATATTTAGTTGATTCAAACAATAACGTACATTTGAAATCAACGCATCAGTATTACACGCAGTGTCAAATGCAAATGTATGTAACAGGATTGTCACAGTGTGATTTATTTGTGTGGTCTCCGAAGGGAAGCTGCGTTATCACCCTGTCACGAGATGATTCCTTTTTAAAAGGTCTGATACCCAAATTACATGCATTTTACTTCGATCACTACTTACAAGCTTTATTTGAAAGCGATTAAGAAAATATCGTCCCTAAATAACTTTATTTCTCGTCGTTAGGCTATGAATGTTGTTAAGCCAGAGAAAAGCGTTCTGACCAAGAAATGTTCCAAATGGTTTTATTAATGCAATAAGTCTGCAACTGGGATACGATTGAGCAGAACATTGTGAATAAGTTATCCGATGTTTTATTTAAAACTGTAATTTAACATAAAAATAAACATGTGGAATAAAATACGAGAACCACTATGGTACAAAGAATGTATCCGCAGTTTATTTGATAAAACCTGCTTGTTTATTTAAATAAATATATTTACAATTCTTAAAGAAATTAAACATGTTTGTCAACTATTGACGAGTTTGTACTATTAGACGAGTTGAGACGAGTTTTTAGACGGCATTTTTCTTTTCGACAATTTCTTCATCGTCACTTGGTTTTAAAATTGCAGGCTGCAAATTTACCAAAACACAACACATAAAAACTATATTGCCACAATGTGGTAGCATACTTAAAGGTAATTTACCCAATATTTTATATATTCGAATTCTTTGCATAATCCGCTCGATATGAATTCTGTGCCGAGATATTTTGTACGTTTCAGCAACTTCTTCAGCAGAAAAATGATTATTATGGAGGAATGGTGGCATTACAAGTAACGTTCCCTTGCCACTTGCCTCTAATGCTGTTTTCACTGCTGGAAAACCCTTGTCAGCTAAAACGGCATCGCCCGGTTCAAGTAATTCTAAAAATCCACTTCCAGTAGTTATTTGCGCATCAGTTGTTCTTCCGCCATGACATTTAGAGACAAATGAAATGTAACCGCCAGGTGTACATCCGACTAAAACTTTTACTATGAACCCCTTTTTATATTGAGAATATAAGCGGACGCGATGTTCTACTGTAGACGGTTGTTCTACTCTAAACTCTGTGCAATCAATAATGACACGACAGTTTTCGTAATTTTCTTTAAAATCCGTTGGCATTGTAGACTGAACGACTTCTTTAGACGGCCAAACCACAAAATTTTTACACGAATGTGCTAAATGTTGCAACACAGAAAAAAAAATTCTAGAAACCGAGGTTCTATGCAGTTTGAAAAGAACACTCAATGCTGAGAACGTTAGCCCACATTTTATTTTCATGAAAAAAAGTAATAGCTTATTTTTCAATGATGTCCTTGAATCGTTAAGTATTTTTGGATTAT
Source organism: Alloplasta piceator (assembly GCA_946863875.1). Taxonomy (NCBI): domain Eukaryota; kingdom Metazoa; phylum Arthropoda; class Insecta; order Hymenoptera; family Ichneumonidae; genus Alloplasta; species Alloplasta piceator. The sequence goes on from OX333071.1 coordinate 49,251,825, forward strand.
TAGATCGGTTTTGCTCCGAAACTTTCAAAAATGAACTGAAAGTGTCAAATGTTACACCAGCAAGATCGAGTAACTCTTGATTGCTTGTGACAGAAGAAAATCCATGGAACCCGGAATCAAATTTTAATTGCACATTTTTATCTTCGAAGTCTGGACCGACTTCGGCTATACTCGGCATAACTCTTTTGGCTACTTGTTGCCAGTGGGATGGTGGCTTGTACCTCGGCTTCACTGCGATTACTTTCGGTCCCATGGCGATTATATATAAATGTGAAAGAAGTTGATTGAAGCTCCAGAAAATCTACTTGAGTTTCTTGATCTTTTCGCAAAGGTTCTGCATCGTCATTCAGCTCATTGGATAATGACAACTCTTTGTTTTCAAAATATCCAGTTCTCAATCCTTCCGCTGTTGGTTGAGAAGGTTGCGTTGTCCTTGATTTCATCTGCCGTTTAAGGCTTCGATCAAACCCGAAAATTACAGTGAAATACGATTACTACATGCACTGGAACAGTCAGTTAAATTTTACTTTTGTACCAAAGAATTTCGAAAAAAATATATCATTTGTATTACATACCTTTGTACTGCACTTTGGAAAGTTTTTGCTCCGTCTTTTCTACTTTGTGAATTTGAAAAAATTTTCGGAACAAAACTCGGACTCAAAGGATGGTCAGATTTTTTATGACCGATGAAATGTTGGCTACAAATGCGAGTATGCTTTTTAGGTTGCCATTCAGACCCATCCACACTGAAAGCATATAAAACTGCTGAGTGGTCGAGTAAAAAATTTTTATGTCAATAATATAGAGTCGATTGCATGATAATTTGCTCCACACCAGAAGTAGGTTAGAATTCAACAAACGCTTACGTTTTTCTTTTAACCACCCGGACCCACTTATCTCGTTGAGGTTTTTTGTGCGCGGCACTGGGGAATACATAAAAATGCGTATTTGGTGCATTTGATGAGTTATTTTTGCAACCAACTACGCAACAAATACAACCGGGTTTCTTTTTTGATGCCATCTCGCAAAGGTTAATCGCGTCGAACTGATGTGCAAAAGTTGCACGAAATGAACACCCCGAGCGCTGTGAGTCTTATTCCCCCACTTTGACGCCCCAATGCACAGAGCGAATACTGATTCGAGGGCTTTATTTGATTTTGCTGCGATGAGTCCGTCATCTACGAAAAGTGCTAAAAATACGTCTACACCGTCTACCCTTCCTCGAAAGATACATTTGTCGGCTACTGATTCGCGGAATTGATATTTTTCTAAGAACTCGCGAAATTTTTCGTTCCAGCACCTGGGTGCTTGTTTCAAGCCATACAAGGACTTGTTCAGTTTACACACGAAACCACGTTTTTCTTCTTTTTTGATGTCGAGTCCCTCAGGTATTTCCATGTAAATCTCTTCCTTCAGCTCGCCGTGAAGGAAGGCTGTTCTCACGTCGAATTGTGTGAGCTCCAAGTCGTGCTCAGCCACCATGGCCAAAGAACTCTCAAGGAGTCGTATCTCACGACTGGCGAGAAGGTCTCCGTGAAGTCAAGTCCCTCCTTTTGTTGGAAACCTCGTGCACAAGGTCTAGCTTTGTATCGGTATACGTCACCTGACGTGTCTCGTATGACCTTGAACACCCATTTTGAATCTATGGGTTTCCGATCCGTTTTCCTCGGTACGATCGACCAAGTCTTATTCTTCTCGTGCGCGTTGAGTTCTTCATTAATCGCCTCGGTCCAATTTTCCACCTCGGCACTGGTCATCGCCTCCTGAAATATGTTTGGCGGATTGTATTCAGCAAAGTCGACCTCATACCTTATCGGTCGACGGATGGTTGCACGATCCCGCAGTTGTCGGTCATTTTCTTGTTGATTTTGATCTTCTTCTCGAGGATCTTCTCGATGTTCGTTTCTTTCAGGTTCTTCCTCGGCTTTTGGCTGCTCGATGGATTCTGCCACATCTTCATTTTCGTGCGCTGGAAGGAGGTATTTGAATTTTTCCCCTTCAACTGTCCCAAGTTGCGACTTCTCGTTAAATGTGACATCTCTCGATACAGAAATATTGTTATTCTGTGGATTGTACAATCGGTAATTCACAGAGTCGTTCTGATAACCAACGAAGATTAGTTTTATTGCCTTTGGATCTAATTTCTTGCGAAACTGTTTGTCGATATGCTTGTACGCGTCCGATCCAAACACTCGAAAATGAGAAACATCTGGTGTTTTACCAAACCAGATCTCGTAAGGCGTTTTCTCTTTACCGGTAGTCAGAACTCGGTTGAGCACGGTCACTGCTGTACCGACTGCTTCCACCCATAGCGACAGAGGAAGTTTCTTCGACATTATCATCGTGCGCGCACTCTCGATGATCGTCCTGTTGTCGCGCTCGGCTTTACCATTCTACTGGGGAGTGTAAGGTGCCGTGTTTACTAGCTCGATACCACGAGCCTCGAGATATTGCTTCATCTTACGGTTGCAATACTCTCGCCCATTGTCCGTGTGTAACACCATCATCGGCTTGCCGAATTTGTTGTTGATCAACTTTTCATACTTTCTGAAAATGTTGAAAACATCAGATTTATGTTTTAAGAAATAAACATTCCGGAATCTTGAAGCATCATCCTTGAACATTACGCAGAACCTTGCACCACCGATCGACTCTTTTGAGAACGGTCCGCACACATCCGAGTGTATGTATTCGCCCGGTCTTGTGCTCCTTTTTGTCTCGTTCTTCTTAAACGGAAGCCTGTGTGCTTTTCCGAAGGCACACAATTCGCAGAAGAAATTGTCAATGTCCGCTAATTTCACACCGCGAATTAGCCCCTTTTGCGTCATTTCGCGCAAGACTCTATTATTTACGTGTGCCACACGTTCATGCCAGACACGCAAGTTGACAATTGACACATTTGCTTCTTTTGCCACGCTTGGTTTTCTCACTTTGAAGAGCATTCTATAAATTTGATTTTGTTGTTGCGGACCGACACCGAAAACTTCACCGTCGGGGTTAGTTGTCTCAAGTTCTCCTTTGAACGAAACAATTGAATTGTTCAAACAAACAATTTATAAGTTTGCTTGTCCAATGAATTGCACAAATTATATCCTAGACACCAAAACATCCATTGATAAGAGAAAGAATCATAAACTTTAAACTGGATAGAATTTCCTTCACCCGCTGCAGTCGACATAATGCTATTCATACTGAGATTCATAACTTTTTTTCTTCAACTCACACCACATATTAGGTTCTGAATAAAAAATCTACCAACAATGAATAAAAAAATCATAAGCCTCATTACGGATAGCATTTTGTCTACTGCGTAGCGAACAAAATGCTATAGTCCATTGCACAACGAACAAAATTCTTCATTGTGCAGTGAACAAAATAGCATTAATATTGAGGTTGACTACTTTTTTTCTTCAACTATACTAACATCACGAATCGATTCTGGATACAAAATCTTGATCTTCCATCGATTGGAATTCGTTGTCCGTGGCCTCTCGTAAGTTAAGCGACCTCTCATAACTTAATTTCGGGGTCCCTGACGCCTCATAAGTTATGTGGACTCTCAAAACATTATTCCAGAATACCTGATCTCTCATAAATGAAGTGACCATTCATAATTCAATTTCAGAGCCCCCAACCCCTTATAAGTTACGTGGGCCCTCAAAACATGTTTGAACAAAACCGTGGCCTCTTGTAAGTTAAGCGACCTCTCATAACTCAATTTCGCCCCCTCATAAGTTATGTAAATTCTCAAAACTTTATTCCAATATACCTGACCCCTCATAGCTCAAGTGACCCCTTATAACTCATAAGTTTATACCCCTCATAACTTAATTTCGTGACCCCTGACCCCCCGTAGATTTTGTAAAGCCGCAAAATTAATTCCGGGATTCCTGACTCCTCATAAGTCAAGTAACTTTTCATAACTTCATTTCAGGACCCTTGACTCTTCACAAGTTATGTGAACTCTCAAAACTGTTTCCCAGAATACCTGACCCCTAATAACTTAAGTAAATACTCACAACTTGAGTAATCCCTTATAACTTAATTTCTGACCCCTCGTAGGTTATGTGAAGCTGCAAAATTTAATTCCCGGATTACTGACCCCTCATAAGTTAAGTAACCCCTCATAACTTAATCTCAGAGCCCCTGACCCTTCATTCGTTATGTAAATCCTTAGAACTGTTTGAAAAAAACCGTGAGGCTCTCATAAATATTCTTTTTTATATTAAATTTGAAGACATTTTCCACCGTGACTGATTGTAATTTTAAGACATGAGTGCATTAATTTCCAATAATGTATCTTAAAATTGCGAAAAAGTATATAAAAACCATTTTCATATACGGGGGATATTAATTTTCAATGTTCACTCTTTCAATTTTAATATACAAATATTGAATTTAAGACAAAATTGTTGATTTTCCTACACTCTGTATATTAAATTTCAAATAGTATATTAAAATTAATATGCCTCCTCTAACTTACTATGCATGTATTTTATATTTCAAATAGTATATTGAAATTAATATCTCTTCTGAAATTTACTATACATGTGTATGAATTTGCATTTCATATTCCGTGTTTATGAATTTCCGTGACAGTTGTATCGTAAGAATGTTTGAAATTTCATATCTTTTCTTACAATGAGCGTTTCCGTAGTTTAGTCTACCTTGGTCCACCTACAAAAAGTTGTGAAATCAAGACTTTAACCCTGAATACGTATTGCCAAGCACATGTAGTATCCTAATTTGATTTTTATATGCAAGCATATAGTGATTATTACAGTAGGCGGAAGCGAAATTTATAAAATATGAACATATCTTTACATTTAACAATAAAAAAATAAATTCATTACTAAAAATAAATAATAAATCGATGAAACAAAATTGATCACAAAAATCTAAAGTACTTGGCGAGTTTTTTCACCTGAAGCAACCTCAACTATATTACTGAAACATCTTTTACAAATATTGCCTAACTCGCCAAGTACTTTGTATTTTTGTGATCAATTTTGTTTCATCGATTTATTATTTATTTTTTAATTTTTCAATGTAAAGGTATTTTCATATTTTATAAGTTTCGCTTTTGCATACTGTAATAATCACTATATGCTTGTAAATAAAAGTCGAATTAGGATACTACTTGTACTTGGCAATACGTTGTGACGTGACTTTTCTTAACGCATGAAGAGCCGACTCTTCGTGTCACAAAACAGCTCACGAGATCACTCAAGGATTGGGCGCCAGCTATCGCAATAAATTACGATAGCAAAATTTATATTTCCTTGAGCTTTCTCGCGAGTTCTTTCTTTGCCTGGCTAGCTGCCCTTGAGGATGGTAGAGGGGCGCGGTTAGGGGACGTTGGAACTTCCAAATAATTACTCTTTTTCCAGATTCTTTCGGGAAACACAATCATTGCTTTATTTAACTCAAATCAATACGTCGTCTCGCAGAAGGCGAGACGAAAGCGTAAATCACAAATTCAAACTGCCAAAATTCCCTTTTTTCCATCACATATCCTTATTCACTATTAACAAGCTTTTTCCGTTCGCTTCTATATAATTTAAATATTCTCTAGAAATATCCTCGAGATCTCGTTCTCGCTTTCTTTAATCCTCGAATAACTAATTCCTCTCGGCCTCGTGGCAATATCGCGCCTCAAACACAAAATGGCCGATATTTCCACGGTTTTCCCCGTTTCAACACTCTTGTACAAAATGGCCGCTGTTTTACGATAGCTCCCGATTTTACTCAGGCCGAGAGTTCTAAACAAATTACGCTAATTAACCTATGGACTCTCGCTTCCGCGTAATAACCAAAATGAATCCCTCTCGGCGATTCTAACATTTAATAAAGAACGGAACGCGCTAAGATGTTGGTCGCGGTAAAGACTCGAATTAGATGTGCGTTAACGTGCCGTCGCGACAATATTGCTACGATTCTGGGCCTTTGGCCCTTGGAATTGCTTTTGCTCGCGAATTCCCTTTTACCCTTTCCCAAAATCGAGCAAAACGACGATCTTACCGGTTTGTTCTCTGCAGAAGGGGCCCCTAAGGTAGCAGGCTCCCATCTTTAATATATTCGGTAGACGCGCATTCTTGGGCGACGGACCTCGATAACGCCACGGTAACAACGTCCTTCCTCGTTCGACACTTCGGCGGGAGTCATCGAGAGAACTTCCGCAATCGTCCTCGTAAGCTCGGTTCACCCCCACCCATGATTAATAATGATCGAACTAAGCGCGATCCTAATCGATTAGCGCGATACGTTCGGAGTGGGAGACGATCGATAGTCAAGCGCGGGATCGATGACGATAGCGATTCTCTCTCATATATTAAGAACGAGGGAAAATAATAATAATGACGTTCTCGTTGAGCTGACGTCCGAGAAGGTGCGAAGCTGGATTTTGCGCTCTCTCAGCGATGATGCCGAGAGCGACTACGACGAATGATGGTGGTGTGCGTGGCTCTCGTCGATCATGAAGACAGAGGCTCACGTGCATGAGCTACGGATCTCGATGGTGTTGGTGACGAGAGCGTCGAATATGGCTCTCGTTAACCGCGGTGCTCTTTCGTTCAATTTCGTTGACGATGCCGATGTTGGTAACGACGGAGACCGTCATTTGCTCAAGAGAAATATTGAAAATATACAAAAAGAATCAAAATCTAACGACAAATTACAATTTGGCCCTGTTGGTTGCGTTCGAGAGGGACTCAGCCGTGGAGCGAGGTTGTTCCACGTACGTTATCGAGTCATTTGTGACGCGTGCAAGAATACGTCACAACGTATTCAGGGTTAAAGTCTATTGATTCCACAACTTTTTATAGGTAGACCAAGGTAGACTAACCCAGATCGAGAGCGAGCCGTGGCGTCAGTGAACAGCTTTCTACGTCCGCATTAAGCTCCATTCTAACGAAACGACATTACGTAGTAATGTTGTAATAATGCTGCAAATATGCAGCTGCACATTTGTAGCATACTTGCAACATGGCGTGCTGCTCATTTGCAGCATATTTGCAACACTGCGTGCTGCACATTTGCAGCGTATTTGCAGCATGGTGAGCTGTACATTTGCAGCATATTCACAGTTCGCTGTGCTTTAAACCTTGTTTTGACGTTATATTGGCGTCACGTTGGACTGCGTATTAGCAGGGTTTTCGCAGCACGTCATGGCGCAAACGTGCCGTGTCATATTGCATCAAGCTCGATTTTTTTAAAATATTAATCGGACTTCACTTAAATGCCCTTGGCGTGGCTTCATCGCATGTGAGAACAATTGCGAGGGATGTGCAACACGTTGTGACGGCTAGCTGAACTACAACATAAACAGCACGACGTGCTGCAATTAAGATGCAAATATGCAGCCACGACGTGCTGCAATTAAGACGCAAATACGCAGCACAGTGTGCTGCTATTTTGCTGCATTCTAAAGTTAGATCTTAACATAGTTATAACGCAAATCTGACGGCACGTGGCGTCAATATGCTGCTTAATTCGGACGTAGAAAGCTACTCAATTGTGACATGCTATGCTGTCAGAATTGCGTTACTGTGCCGTCATGCGATTTTCTACAACACGTTTGTCTATCTGGGTACGGATACGCTTATAAATGTACTAATCTCCAGTCTTTGTACACCATTTTTGGTGTTTTTGGGGGTGATTTGTCCACTTTTTGCAAAGTATTTTCATTCGGTTTTTGCAACTTTACACAATTCATAATTCCATTTCATTACATAATTTAATATCATTTATAATTTCATGTAATTATATTATTTTTATGTAATTGATAATTCATGAAACAATCATCCATCGATGAGAGAAAGAATCATAAACCTCAATATAGTTCGAATTTCCTTCATTGTGCAGTGAACAAAATGCTATTTATAGTATTTACACTAAGGTTCATGATCCAACTCCAGGATACCGAACAGCACAAATTATATTTTGGATACAAAAAATTCCATCGATCAGTTGAAAAATCATAAATCTCATTAGAGATAGAATTTTCTTCATTGCACAATGAAGAAAATGTTATTAATACTGAGGTTCATAATTTTTTTTCTTTAACAAATACCACAAATTAGATTCTGCATACAAAATCTACCAATGATCAATAAGAAAATCATAATCCTCATTATGAATAAAATCTTGTCGATCACTCAGCGAACAAAATGCTATACTGTCCATTGAGCATTGAACATTGGGCAGTGGACAAATAGTATTATGTACTATTGAGGTTCACAACTTTTTTTCTTCAACTAACATGACGATTTCGATTCTGGATACATACTGGATACAAAATCTTCCATCGATGAGAAAAAAAATTATAAACCTCATTTTGGATCCAATTTCTACCAGTGCGCAGAGAACAATTTTGTTCGCTGCGTATTATAAAAACTAAGATCGATATGAAGGATATTAAGTATGAAATTAAATTTTATGATATTAAATTTTTCTGACAGATCAGAATAAATTCCAAATATATTTTTGTAACGGACCACAATAAATTCAAAATTATCATATTCCGGCAGCACAAATCACTACACCACTTTTTGCCATACAAACTAAATATTCTTCTTGAATTTTAATTGAGAACACATGCCATTTTTTTGTTTAAATCTTTAAATGTACTTTTAAGAGAATTTCTAATTTTTCGAGGTTATATCTCGTAGTACCGACACTGACGGACACCAACATAAGCTGCATTCGTCTTGGAGGCTTACGCCCTTACGCGCCTGTCACCGCGAAACGCGCAGGGGGGTGACACCATAGACCTTATACTACTGGACCGCGAATTCCCTATCTTTCCCATGTTGCCGCATTACAAGACAGAGATAGAGAGTCATCCCCCATGTGTGTGAGGGTGGCTCCCGACGACGGATACTTTGCGTATCGCGTAACTTGCGTTGGCCAATCATGTGTCACCGTAAGCTTTCCGGTCGATAATAGAACGGAATTACGGTTCGCCGATTGGTAGCGCAAGTTACGCGATACGCAAAGTACGCGCCGTCGGGAGCCACCCTGACAAGGACAACATTACTGGAGCTAGTAAAACGTTGCTACATCCAGCGTTGCCACGCTTTACATATACAGTGGACGCTCCCACAATTTAATCTCCCATAATTTGATCGCTCCCACAATTGTACTCGTTACCATGGCAACACGCTCCCATAATTTGATCACCCCTATCGCGCTTTCTCCCCACTCCATTCTCAGCTACCGTGCTGAGAGGGCAACATAACCTCAATTGTCAAATTTTCTACACAATTAAAAACGATGAATTAAACGTTATCATCAGATAGTATATATTTCTCAACGAAAAAGGAATTCTTACACTTCAGAAATAATAAATTTCCGTAAAATGGGCTATACAGATATAAAGTGGGGGAATGAGGGGAAAATCAAATTATGGGAGCGTTTCCGGTGAGTGAACATTAAAGTGAAATTGGGTGAAATGAAAAGTTCTTAACGTTATAATGAGATATTGTTGGGTCCCGAACTGCAAAAATACCGACGAAAAAGAAAAAGATGTTTCATTCCTCTTGTACGTCCGGATGAATCACGCAGCGACGATGGCTAACCAGCCAGTCAAACGCGTCCGGAAAGAAAAATTAAAAGAGACTTTATTTAAGCATCAATAAATATGTCAATCTAGACCAGCTTTGTAATTGTAATATTTTTATTAACATTAATAATCTCGATTTTAAGATATAATAAATACATTATTCTAGTACAATGCATGTCAAATAAATCGTACATAACCTAACACACTATCCCCAAGCGCCAGCTGTGTGGAGTCACCTTTATCTCTATATATATAAAGCGAAGTCCTCAATTTTGGTGTCTGTCCGCACTCACATAGACACTCACAGACACTCATGGACACTCACATATACACTTTTGGACATTCACGGACACTCATACAGGTTTTTATTAATATATTCACACCGACACTCTCACAGACACTCACAGACACTCACAGACACAAATGGACACTCACATATACACTTTTGGACATTCACGGACACTCATACAGGTTTTTATTAATATATTCACACCGACACTTACAGACACTCACAGACACTTTTTGACTCACACGCACACTCACACGCACACTCAGACAGACACTCACAGACACTCACAGACACTCATGGACACTCACATATACACTTTTGGACATTCACGGACACTCATACAGATTTCTATTAATATATTCACACCGACACTCACAGACACTTGGAGATACTCTCACAGACACTCACAAACACTCATGGACACTCACATATACACTTTTGGACATTCACGGACACTCATACAGGTTTTTATTAATATATTCACACCAACACTCACAGACACTCACAGATAGTCTCATAGATACTCACAGATACTCACAGGCACTCACAGATACTCACCGACACTCACGGACAGTCCCATTTGCTCTCACAGACACTCGCAGACACTTCTTGATTCACGCGGACACTCACAGAGACTCTCACAAACACTCATGGACATTCACATATAGACTTTTGGACATTCACGAATACTCATACAGGTTTTTATTAATATATTCACACCGACACGCTCATAGACACTCACAGTCACTCACAAAGATATGTCCGCACTCACATAGCACGCACAGACATTCACTCACACATACACTCACAGACACTTCACGTGTTCTATGAGTCTTTTGGAATACTCATAGAAACTCTCCAATCGCTCGAATTGGAGTCGAATTTTGTTTTGTTTATTTTGTAATAAGGTTGGGGAACTAAGATTTTGTGTTTTATTAGAATCTCGATTAAAATGTCTGATATTAGTAAGACCGACGCGCCAATCGAAAACGGTATGTACTTATATCCTTATATCTTATTTTTACGTAGAGATATGTTATTTATCTGTTGAATATTTCTTATGTTATTAGATTCCGACATTCCATCGACAGAAATCCAAATTGATGAACCTCAAAATTCCGAGCCCGAACAAAATTCCAAGTCCGAACAGCCAGAGCCCACAATGAACGCTCAAATGCCGAAACCCGAATTCACAACCGGGATGTTCATCCGTCCCGAATGTGATTCGCAAAATCTTCCACTTCTCAACCTTCCACTTCTCAACCTCCGACCTGCTCCCCCAATCCCGTACGATTTCGACCACACCACACAAAAATACCATTGTAAATACTGTTCACGAAAGTTTATGCGTAAACATGGTGTCATTCAGCACCAAAAACGAAATCCAAACCAAATATGTACACGAACCTACACCTGCTTTCGATGCAACAAGACATTTTGCGTTTTCGGTTGACTTTCAAATTTGGATCTTCAGTTTTTGAGATCGATGCTTCGAAAGATGCGAAATAGGTACTGGCAATTTGGTCCACTTCTTCGAAAAATTCTTCATTATAAATTTCTGATTTGGGGTCTGAAATTGAAAAAAAATCACGTTAAACTATAAACGTAACGAACACAATATTGCAAAACGTACAATACTCATCGGAGTATGGAACGTGAGGTGCCTCGGGTTTCGTGCTTAGCGCTGACGTTGAAGCTTCGTTGGTTTTTTTTTCTTTTTCTATGTTTTTCGACATGTTTTTTTCGTTTCGTGTTAGTGAATTGTTGAATATAAAATAAATACCTTAAAAGTAGTTATCAAATTGGTTAACTTCAATTTGATAATCAGAACTTTAGACAGATTTAAAAAGATAAATGAATATGGGCTCTCATGAAAAAAAAAATATAATCGATTTTACATTATGAACGTCTGAACATATGTATTTATAACAACAGACGATTAGATAGCCTCGAATCAGTTTTTGACAGTCTGAAAACATGGCAGAGCGAGGACAGTACGAGCAGCGAGATCAACGAGAATCAGGTGAGCAGCGAGATCTATAACGACTATGGGAATTGCAAACTCAGTTGAAAAAGACCGATAGAACTTTGAGAATCTGTTAGAATAAAGGACAAATGAACCAATAGAGATTTATAAGAATTTATAGAATTCTATCAGTACATATGGTCTTTTCCAACAGGGAGCCGCACGAGACTAACCTGGACCTACTTAACAATCTGATTGGTGTGAATTAGAGCCGCAGGAGCCGGTCGATTTACGAGTGCTGCGAGATAATGGACCTGATTTGCGACAACCGCGAAATTCCCGAGAGCTTCGAGTACTACAAGGGCCTCGAGAGCCACAGCGAGCCTTGGAAGAGATGCGCGAGCCGCAGGGTTGCCAGTGAGTCACTATTGTCACTATTAGTCACTATTTAAAAATCGTGTGACTATTTTCTCACTATTTTCGGAATTTGATCACTATTGTCACTATTTCAGAGCTCAGAAGTAGTTACAATCTTGAGTAAAATGGTTTTTAATAAAAATTCATGAAATTTCGATTTTTTGAGAAAACTATTGGTAGATTCGTGTTCAGGGGGACAAAATACAGGGATATAAGAATTTAAAAAAATAATTTTAAAAAAAATTGCGCATTTTGGCCAAAATAAAATCTATTCACTGAAATAACAATTTTTTTTTCTAGATAAGCTATCGCCTCCAACTTGAGCTCATTCTCTTTGGGATCGTTGAAGCTTCAAAACCCCGTTTGATTCATCTATTTTCGATAATTTTTCAATTTTTGGCAGATTTTTAAAGGTGGACCATTGATTTTGAGAAATTTTTCAAGCCTTTTTCGTTTTCTTCAGCGATTTTCAAACTGCTCTCATTTCTACAAAAATTAAGTTATCCAAATGACCCAAACAGCGTTTTCTAAGATTAGGGACAGCCTTTAAGAAAATGAAATTTTTTAATTGGTTAAACCGAACTAAAGTTGTGAACGCTTGAAATTTCGATATTTGAGGTTTTTTAAACTCGGGCGAATATTGAGCAAAATTTTCATGGAAATTCACGAAAATTTTGAAAAAACTATTGGTAGATTCGTATTCAGGGGGACAAAATACAGAGATATAATGTTAAAAAAATAATTGTAAAAAAAATTTGAGTATTTTGACCAAAATAAAATCTATTCATTGAAATGACTATAATTTTTTTTTCTAGATAAGGTATTACCTCCAACTTGAGCTCATACTCTTCGGGATCATTGAAGCTTCAAAACCCCGTTTGATCCATCCATTTTCGATCATTTTTCGATTTTTTGCAAATTTTTAAAGTTGGACCATTGATTTTGAGAAATTTTTCCAGTCATAAGTACGAAAAAGAAATTTTTAAATTGGTTAAACCGTACTGAGTAGATTTTTATTCAGGCGGACAAAATACATCAATATGAGGTGTAAAAAAATAAATTTATTGAAAATTTTTATTTTTAAATTTTTAAATTTTGGAAGTTTGTAAATTGGTTGGGAAAATGTCACCAATATGTCACTATTTATGTGAAACTAAGTCACTATTCTACTATTTTTCACCCTCTGTAGCGCTGGCAACCAAGGCGAGCCGCGCGGTCCGAGTGGGGTGCAAAATTCGGAGGTGCTCGAGCCACATCAGCGAGGCGAGTGTCAGCAACGACCACCCAGGTGGCGCCGAGGAAGACGCAGGCGCCACATAACTCACGAACAATACAAATTTATTAATTTATTATGGAGTATGGGCTTTTAATTTTTTCATGAAGTATGTCCAATTGATAAATTTGTTGTGTGTTAATTTTGATTTTCTGTTGTTCGGTTCGAGTTCAGTTTCAGTTTTATTCCATTAAGAATAAAATTGAGTTTTAATAATAAATTATTGTGTTTGGTCGTTAGTATAAATAAAAAACCCTGTAAATTGAAATTTGCACATTGCTTCCTCATCTTTATCCATAGTTCACATAGCTTCCTTTATCAGAAAGTATCGTGATCAAATTTGGCTTCCTCATAAAGGAAGCTTTGTTAACTATCTAAAAACATGAGTACGCTATTTTTAGAAAAATTAAAAATTTGATACAAATTTAATCATTCCATCGATTTTTGTCAAATTCAATACCAAACAAACTTAATAGCTATACTAATTCTATACAAAGTTTGAGTGCAATATATTGAAAATTGCCCGATTTAGAGCGCTTGCGTTTTTTTTCAATAAATTCAAAATCTCATACAATTTTAATCCCTCTGGATTTCCCCCAAATTTAATAGCGAACAACCTCGATAGCTACATTAGCTCTGTGCAAAATTTCAATACAATATCTTAAATATTGCACAAGTTAGAGCGTTTACGCTATTATTCGAAAAATTCAAAATTTCATAAAATTTCAATCCCTCGATGGATTTTCGCTAATTTCAATACCAAACAACCTTAATAGCTATACTAATTTTGTACAAAGTTTGAGTGCAATATCTTGAAAATTGCCGCAGTTAGAGCGTTTACGCCATTCTTGCAAAAACGAAAAAAGTCAGAAAAATCTGAACACCCGTTAGAATTTGAAAAAAAAAATTCACAATGAAGAGGAATTTGTGCTTGACAAGTGTGCCAAATTTTAGCTCGATATCTTGAACCGTTCTCGAGTTATTAATTATTTACATCAGAAACTCAGGATACACACACACACACATCCATCGGGACATTTTTTCTAAATATGATTTCTCGACGTTTTCGAACATTTTAAACACATTGGCATAAAAATCTCGAAAAATAGTATTTTGTGCATCTAGGGCCAGAGATAAGTCTTTTTGTCGAGCGTGAAGTTTGCCGCAACGAGCGAAGCGAGGGCCGCAACCACGCGAGACAAAATACGAATCTCTGGCCCGCGTTGCACACGATCTTTTTTCCCCATGGGAGATTTTCGTTCTTTTTACTATATGCGTGGATAGCCAAAAAGAGGCTCTTTTTTGACAGCTAAGAGTGAAAACAGACGAGTTCGGTTCTTTTTTCCCCGGAGGAAGAAAAAGAAGCGAAATCGTCTGTTTTCGCTCTTAGCTGTCAGAAAAGAGTCACTTTTCGGCTGTCTACGCATATGGTGAAAAGCACGAAAATCTTGCATGGGTGAAAAAAAAAATTTTCACGAAAACAAAGCTTCTTTTATGAGAAAGCAAAATTATAGTCCCATAATATTTGTTTTGTTTTTGAATTTTTTAATTTTTGACAGAACAGGAAGAAATGTAATGCTCTGGCAGAGTACACAAAAAAAATCATAGGAAAAAATATAAAAAAATTAAAAAGATGTATTTAAAAAAATTAAATTGCTCCGGAGATTAGGCCGCTCATTGGCCTGTGCTTCACCAACTTGGATTAAAAAATATACTGAAAAATTTCACGCTGTTTGAAGATTTGATTCAAGGTTAGTTCAAATATTTTTTTCCTTCAATCGGATCGGAAGACGACCGCTGATCATTAATATGCAATTTTAAAAAATGCAATTTCTCTTGGGAGAAGAGAAATAGGCGAAAAGAGTGATTTAATAGTTTTTCGCCCCTTTAAGCATGATCCACCAGGAATTTCCTGTCGCAAGTAACACATTCGCGTTGCGCAGGAAATTTCCAATCAAATATACATGCTTCTTGAACCTGTAAATGACGAAAAAAGTTTTCGACTTTTAGCAGGGGTCAGATCCACCGGAAGTGGCTGTGCAAATGGACACTTTTCGTCACGGCGAAAAATGATTTTTTAAAAATTCATTTCTTCTTATATCTCAAGGGCTCTATCGATCGGAAATCAATAGCTGAACACGAATATTCAATTTCAAAAAACGAATTTCAAAGAGAAATAAGCAAAAAGAGCGATTTTATGGTTTTTCGCATTTTTAAGCATGATTTGTCAGGAATTTCCTGTCGCAAGTAACACATTCGCGTTGCGCAGGAAATTTCCAATCAAATTCACATGCTTCTTGAACCTGTAAATGACGAAAAAAGTTTTCGACTTTTAGCAGGGGTCAGATCCACCGGAAGTGGCTGTGCAAATGGACACTTTTCGTCGCGGCGAAAAATGATTTTTTAGAAATTCATTTTTTCTTATATCTCAAGGGCTCTATCGATCGGAAATCAACAGCTGAACACGAATATTCAATTTCAAAAAACGAATTTCAAAGAGAAATAAGCAAAAAGAGCGATTTTATGGTTTTTCGCATTTTTAAGCATGATTTGTCAGGAATTTCCTGTCGCAAGTAGCATATTCGGGTTGCGCAGGAAATTTCCAATCAAATATATACTTCTTGAACCTGTGAATGACGAAAAAAGTTTTCGACTTTCAGCAGGGGTCAGATCTACCGGAAGTGGCTGTGCAAATGGACATTTTTCGTCGCGGCGAAAAATGATTTTTTAAAAATTCATTTTTTCTTATATCTGAAGGGCTTTATCGATCGGAAATCGACCGCTGATCACGAATATTCAATTTTTAAAAACGAATTTCAAAGAGAAATAAGCAAAAAGAGCGATTTTATGGTCCTTCGCATTTTTAAGCATGATTCGTCAGGAATTTCCTATTGCAAGTAGCATATTCGCGTTGCGCAGGAAATTTCTAATCAAATATATACTTCTTGAACCTGTAAATTACGAAAAAAGTTTTTGACTTTTAGCAGGGGTCAGATCCACCAGAAGTGGCTGTGTAAATTGACACTTTTCGTCGCGGCGAAAAATGATTTTTAAAAAAATTAATTTTTTCTTATATCTCAAGGGCTATATCGATCGGAAATCGACCGCTGATCACGAATATTCAATTTTTAAAAACGAATTCCAAAGAGAAATAGGCAAAAAGAGCGATTTTATGGTTTTTCGTCCTTTTAAGCATGATTCGTCAGGAATTTTCTGTCGCAAGTAGCATATTCGCGTTGCGCAGGAAATTTCCAATCAAATATATGCTTCTTGAACCTGTAAATGACGAAAAAGGTTTTGACTTTTAGCAGGGGTTAGATCCACCGGAAGTGGCTGTGCAAATTGACACTTTTCGTCGCGGCGAAAAATGATTTTTTTAAAAATTCATTTTTTCTCATATCTCAAGGGCTATATCGATCGGAAATCGACTGCTGATCACGAATATTCAATTTAAAAAAAACGAATTCCAAGGAGAAATAGGCAAAAAGAGCGATTTTATGGTTTTTCGCCTTTTTAAGCATGATTCGTCAGGAATTTCCTGTTGCAAGTAGCACATTCGCGTTGCGCAGGAAATTTCCAATCAAATATATACTTCTTGAACCTGTAAATGACGAAAAAAGTTTTCGACTTTCAGCAGGGGTCAAATCCACCAGAAGTGGTTGTGCAAATGAACACTTTTCGTCGCGACGAAAAATGTTTTTTTTTTTTAAATTAATTTTTTCTTACATCTCAAGGGCTATGTCGATCGGAAATCGACCGCTGATCACGAATATTCAATTTAAAAAAATAATTCCAAAGAGAAATAGGCCAAAAGAGCGATGTTATTGATTTTCGCCCTTTCAAGCATGATCCGTCAGGAATTTTCTGTCGCAAGTAGCATATTCGCGTTTCACAGGAAATTTCACTTCACTTTTCTGTTGAGCTCCATAAAGCCAGCTAGCCAGATTAGATTTTCATACTTAGTTCCTGTGAAATTCTCTATACACCGCTATAAATGGAAAACTTCTCGAACAATGAGGGAGTAAAATGCATATTCAGTTATAATGTTTTAAATATGAAATTAATGAATCAATTTTTATTATTTTTGTATTTTCATCGTGGTGTTGGTCTGTACTCACATAGCCACTTAAATATTCATAGATTATTGTGGTATGAATATACGGTGTTTTTTGCAGATTATACCAAAAAATGGATAAATTAAGAGGAAATCGAAGAGTCAGAATATGGATCATTCAATGAAGAAAATCAAAAAGCGATCATACAGGCTGAGAAAAACGATCAACAACAATTCGCAAAAGTCAGACAATGAATTGAAATTTTTGTTTTTTTTTTCGTTTTCTCATCTACTCTCTCATATTGATGGTAAATATTTTAGTAGTCCTATAATACGTAAATTTAAAAATGCATAAACGACGGACTGAGAGTATTGACGAACCTAAGGTCCTTTTAAAGCGCGCATGTTTGTTGGAACCTATTGAGAATGTAGAAGCGATAAGTTCGCTACATAATGTTCAAAATAGACCAGACGGACCCTCGAATCCAACAAACAATAAGAGGTCGAGAGAGATACGATTGAGGGCTGACCGTATGCGACGTGCCGCATCACGAGCCGTTGAAACGCCTCTACAGAGAGAGTATCGATTGCGAACTGACCGTCTGCGGCATGTCGCATTGAGAGTTCGTAAAACTTCTGAAGATAGGGGTGTACGATTAGAAGCACGATCGTTTACACAACGCGAACGAGCAGAAATCAAAGGTCGATGGATCGTTAAAGAAAATTCTGCCTTTTCGTATAATCGATTTATCAATTACGAAACAGATACCGATGTTTCCATCCGCACTATGTGCGATGTTTGCAGTTTTTGCAATGCATATAAATGGAAGACCGAATCACAGGGACTTTGTTGTTTAAATGGCAAAATTGCATTAAATGTGATCCATGAACCTCTTGAACCAATGAAAGATATATTGAGTGGCGCACATAGATTATCAAAATGTTTTTTAGAAAACTCCCGTAAATACAATTCTGTTTTCCAAATGACTTCTTTCGGTGCAAAAAAAATTGTACATGGAAATTTTATGCTGACGTTCAAAGTTCAGGGTCAAGTTTATGATCTAAGCGGGTTGTTGTTACCAATTGACCAATCAGAGCCGAAGTTTTTACGAATTTATTTCATGGGTGACAGTGAACTTGAAATAGAGCGAAGATCTCAAATCGAACCAAATACTAAATGCGCATTGATTAGTATTTTGCAAGAAATGTTACACGAACACAATCCATACATTCGCAGCTTCAAATCTACTCTAGAGACTCTGCCACTAGACATCGAAGACGCTAAAGTAATAATTCGAGCTGATAAAACACCCCAGACAGAACATAGAGGCAGGTTCAATAGACCTACAACAAATGAAGTCGCAATTTTAATTGTCGGGCAAGAATTTACAAGTCGTGACATAGTACTTCGAGGTCGCGATAATAGATTGCAGCGAGTAAGTGAGACACACCGGGCTTATGATTCTTTACAATATCCTCTAATGTTCCCACGTGGTGAAGATGGATATTGTATTAGTATACCACAGGTACATCTGGTTATGAAAATTCTAAATCCTCAAAAAACTGTGTCCGCGATGAATTTTTATGCGTACTGGATGATGACTCGACAAAATCAATTCAATCCCCTCCATTATTTCAGGGCACTTCTCAATCAATTTTGGGTTGATATGTATGCAAAAATTGAAACAGAAAGGCTAGCGTTCATACGCGCCAACCAAAAAAAACTGCGATCAGAGACCTATTTAAATTTGCATGATGCAATTCACAGCGATGGGGATATCAATAATATCAATAATAATTGATAATATTACCGTCGTCTTTTGTAGGAGGACCACGATATATGCACGAACGCTTACAGGATGCAATGGTATACGTCAGATATTTTGGCACGCCTGATTTGTTTATAACGATGACATGTAACCCTAAGTGGTCAGAGATTAGCCAATCATTATTTATAAATCAAAAATCTTTCGATCGGCACGACATAATAAGCAGAGTCTTTCATTTGAAAGTGGTAAAATTAATCACTCTAATAACAAAAATATATATATTTGGTCACACGATATGCCATATGTATACGATAGAGTGGCAAAAGCGTGACTTGCCACATATTCACCTATTAGTTTGGCTTCGAAATAAGATCCGCCCGAATAATATTGACTTTGTTATTAGTGCCGAGTTACCGAAACCACGCGAAGATCCTGTGCTGTATAATATAGTAAAAAAAAAATATGATCCACGGTCCGTGTGGTACACATAATAGCAATGCACCGTGTATGCAGTCAGGGAAATGTTCCAAAAAGTTCCCGAAACCGTTTGTAAAAGAAACAACTACTGGAGTAGATGGTTATCCGAAATATAAACGGAGATCACCTGACGATGGTGGTTTCACAGCAGACATAACAATTGATAATCGATGGGTAGTTCCGTACTGCCCAGTATTATCGCGCGTTTTCAATGCTCATATAAACGTCGAATATTGTAATTCGGACAAATCGATAAAGTATATATGCAAGTATGTTAACAAAGGGAGTGATCAAGCTACATTTTCAGTAAATGGAGCTAGCGATGAAATTCATATGTTTCAAACAGGACGTTATATTAGCACATCTGAAGCAGTGTGGCGAATATTGTCATTCCCTATTCATGATCGGGTACCCACGGTGGTTTGGTTGGCAGTACATTTGGAAAATGGACAAAGAGTGTATTTCACAGCTAATTCCGCTCGCGAGAGACTTGCTAATACTCAAAATACAACGCTCATGGCGTTTTTTCAGCTTTGTCGCCAAAATGATTTCGCAAGAAATCTTCTATATCATGAAGTACCAAGTTATTTTATTTGGAACAACCAAGAGTTTTCACAAAGAAAGCAAGGGCAATTGGTTAACGGATTTCCTGGTATAAAGAAAGCTGATGCCTTAGGTCGCGTATACACAGTACCCACACGGAACATTAGGGCCATGGGACGTCCAATATCCATACATGGTGGATGAATGCTCCATCCCAGGGACGTCTATGAGTATCCCTATCACTACTAAAAGAAGTGCGAAACGGCACCTGTTCTATGTACTGGGAACATCCCTTATACGTACCTTGAGACGGTTTTTAGACGGACTAGACCCCAAAAAATGACGTCTGATTTACGTATTTAAGACGAATAAACCAGTGATCCGAAAGATGTCCAATGATCATCCATTATACGTCCCTTCATTTAAATAATTTAATCGTTATTAACTACACATTATTAATTAATTATAAACTTTGTTTCTGATTATATAATATTCGGGGCCTACGAGATATCCATATTTTACAGAAAAAAAGAAAAAAAAATAGTTTTCGATTTTTCACACTGCGGTCACCCATCCAAGTATTGGATTCAAGGGGTGCTGCTTAACTTTTCTAATCTCCTACCTACACTAACTTGACTTATGAGAAACTTATGCATGTAAAAACCTTATACGATGTAGTTTGCTGATAAACTTATATATCTTTGTCTCACAAACCTTGAATAATGTATAATCGTAATGAAATTTATAATTAATGGATAATGTGTAATCAATAGCGTTTAAATTAAGGGACGTATAATAGATGATCATTAGATATCTTTTGCACTATTGGCATTCGTCTTAAATACGTACATTAAATGTCACTTTATGTGGTCTATAGGTACCTCTAAAAAATATCTAAGGGTATACGTATACGAAACTTTTTCAGCACATAGAATCGCTGCCGTTTCGCATCTCCGATAGTAGTTTAAGGAATGTCCCATGGACTTCCCCGGAATGAAATTTTCATCCAACTTAAATGATTATTGGACGTCCCCTGGCTGTTAAGTTACGCGCGGAATATATTTATAGCTCCAAAAATATGTGTCGTGGACGTCGAATGAACTTCCGCGTTATCCTTCGATAGACGTAATTTGTACGTACATACGACGGTCAATCGGCGTACCCATATCACAGCTGCCCGAAATACTTAAATGTATATCTAAAGGACGAATGCTTTTGATTGGACAACACGCGATGGATCACACAGGACGTATATTGTATGTTCACACACGTACTATTTCTTAAGCTACAAATATACACAACACGGCCATCTATGGTATGTCCATAGGTAGACATTCAATAGCTCTTAATTCAGTATCGTAATTGGACATCTATTGGACGATCCAGGTTCACGTCTATATGAAATCCTACATGGAACATCCGATAGACGTTCAATTGACGTCCTCCGAATGTGATTTTCGTTTACGAACCTGGAACGTCCAGTGGATGTTCAATTACTATCCTGAATTAAAAGCTATTTAATGTCTACCTATAGACATACCATGGATGGCCGTGTTGTGTATATTTGTAGCTCAAGAAATAGTACGTGTCGTGGACATACAATATACGTCCTGTGTGATCCATTGCGTTTTGTCCAATCAAAAGTATACCATGGATGTTCAATGGATGTCCGCATTACGTCCATCGTGGATGTAGACGTGTTAAGGATCTATGGATGATAGATGGACGTCCAATGGACACTCGGTTCCGTGTGGGTATACCCGAGTAACACAGAGTGTTACCTGCGATTACTTCTGCATCATGTACGTCGTCCAACGTCATTCGAGGCGCTTGGAACCGTCAACCAAATAGTCCACCAAACTTATCAAGCAGCTTGCAAAGCTCTGGGAATTTTTTGTCAGATGACACTCATTGGGATGTGACTTTGCAAGAAGCAGTATTATATGAATCTCCTAATAAACTTAGAGATTTATTCGGAATTATGTTAGTTTTCTGTCATATATCGGAGCCGCAGAAACTTTGAGATAAATTCAAACACGAACTTTCTCAAGATGTTTTTTTTCGGCGAAGACATCATCTTTCAGACACAGAAACAGTTTCCAATGAAAAAATTTTCAACGAAACATTAATTTTACTCGAGGATCATACGCTCTTATTGAACAACAAAAAATTGGCTGACCTAGGATTGCCTTCGCCAGATCGTATAAATGTGAATGGATTGCACAGTAGAGAATATTTGATGGAAACTTCTTATAACAGTAGTAGGTGTACCACTATGGCGAAAAAGTGGTGGGGGTAATCCCCCCACCACTCTCGTCAGAGCGGCATTATTTCCCCCTCCACTTTTCGCCGGAGATATTATTATTATTATTATTATTATTATTATTATTATTATTATTATTATTATTATTATTATTATTATTATTATTATTATTATTATTATTATTATTATTATTATTATTATTATTATTATTATTATTATTATTATTATTATTATTATTATTATTATTATTATTATTATTATTATTATTATTATTATTATTATTATTATTATTATTATTATTATTATTATTATTATTATTATTATTATTATTATTATTAAATCATACTCACCATTTGGGCTTGGAACCGCAGGCCTTCCCCTCCTTCTTTTCATTTTTCATTTTTTTCATTTTTCGCTATTATTATTTTCGCGCAATGTTTTGCGCGCACATACATGCGCTTTTTTTCGTGCAATGTATTTATTCACACACTTTTCGTTTCTATTTTTGAACATTTTTATTATTTTTATTTTTTTCATTTTATAATTACTTCATTTTTATTTTTTTCCACTATTTGTTTTTATTTTCGCGCAATGTTTCAAGTACACACACACACACACACACACACACACTTTATCTTGTACAATGTTTTTATTTATCCTTTCTTTGTACACTATTGATCATTATTAGTTACACACTTTTTTCGTTTTCTTTTTTTACACTAATGATTATTGATTCGCACATGCGAGCACGATTAATTCTCCTCCATCTCCACCCCCAAGCACTCGAATCCTTCGTCCCTTTCTCCCTGATCGTACCCTAGTTCATCATTCCCGTATATGTTGGCAAGCATCTGCCCAGCATCCCGGTTCTCGTCGCCTCGGATGATAATGCACGGCTCGTGCGTGCTGCTTGACACAGACATTACGTACGCTGTTGTTGCACCTAACCCCACACATATACTATCGAGGGTCTCGGCAGCCCCGGCAATTTCTTCGTAGGGTTTTAAACCCCATACGCTGCAGTCTATTAGCAGCGCAGGGGTTGCCGAAACAATGTCCTGACGCGGCATAAAGATCTCGTGATCTTTAAAAAAATCGGTCACGCCAAAATCGACGAGATAAACTTCACTGTATCCCGTATCATCGGTATGTAATATCTCACCACGATACACTGCGTAAAATCGCGCGACAACACACGATGCGCCGCGCACTCGATTTTCAATATCTAAGCGCGCACCCCGGCGATCTTCAATATAAAGCCGATATAATACCTTTGACAATTGCTTGAAAGCGCTATCCATTACGGGCGTGCGTATTTGTATTACACTAGCGCTTACGATATTTACTACACGGCACCGAAACGCCGCTTCCAATGAAATTTTGCCGTAGCGCGGAAACATTTTCGAAAGCCGCAGGGAAAAAAACATAAACGTTTCGCGTACACCGTCTACCGAAAAACTAAAGAGAAAGATAGTAACAATAGGGAAATGCTGCATCTCGGCGTATTACGCCTTCCTGCGTCACGCGCGCGTTGATAGCGATACGCTAGACGAAATAGATACGCCTTGCGTAGCGTCTGCGTGAAATTAATAAGAGTTTGGAATGTACAATCTCAGAACCACGTGATATTCAACAAGTAAAAAACACCGATCAGCGGCACGTGGCAACGCCTGAGGCACAGAAGGGCGGAGGGGTTTCGCGAAGGCGCACATTCCATCTTCTTGAAAAAAAATATGGCTCCCTTGTTGTGTCCAGAAGAATATATATGGGTGATTCCTTCTCGAGATTCCACCCTTTTATTCTTTTCTAATGGATTTTCAAAAAGTTTTTGATTTTTGAAAATCCAAGGGCGTGGGTCGTTCCGTCTCATCGAGGACCCACCACCCACGAATCTCCGATGCAATTTCATCCGTTTTGGCGTATCTCCAGCCGTTCTCGAGATATCGCCATTTTTTCATAATTTTGTTCAAATGAATTTTGAAAAAGTTTTTGATTTTTGAAAATCTGAGAGCGTGGGTCGCTTGGTCTACTCGAGCGCCCACGCGACGCGAGTGCCCTGCCCCTTCATGAAACCCCCAAATTTCAACCGTTTTGGCGTATCTCCAACCGTTCTCGAGATATCGCCATTTTTTCGTTTTATTCGTGCAAAGGGCGTAAGTGAGCATACATTTTACATGCACAATACGCTCTTTTTATTCCAGAAAAATCAACAACTTTATATTATTACTCGGTCATAATATATATTCATATATGGCGTTCCGTGTTATGTCCAGAAGAAGAATATATGGGCAATTCCTTCTCGGGATGTCACTTTTTTCAAAAAATTTCGAGAAAATTTTTACCGCGATATTTCTTTCGACTGCGTCGAGGGTGATGCCCATAAAAAAAATTTGACTTAAGATTCCAAAAGTAGAAGATTCAAGCTTTGAAATGCTTTTTTGAATATTTTTTACGACCAGAATTAACAAAGTTAACAGTCTTTGGAAAATCGCTGAAAAATCTCGAAAATTTTGCTGTTCCTTTAATTTTTTGACTGAGTGTATCTATAACTTTTTATTTATGATTGATGCATTTTTTCGTCGAAGCGAATACATTTTTTTCCCCACTGATAACGCAAATAATTTTCTTCGTTCGTAAAATGTTCGTCGATGAGAAATTGAGAAACTTAAAATTTTTAAACATTCGAAGATTACAACTTTTTGCAAAAAAAAGCAAATTGATAGTAACATTTTTTTTCTCATTCTGTGAATATGGAAATAAACGATGGTTGACTGGGACTGTAACGGCAAAGCATCCTTAAATGTTTTTTGCGTTCCTCTCACATGATAATATTTATTTTCTAATGTAATAATAGTCTACGGTATCTCTAAACATTGATCGGAAGATTCCACTTTTGACTCCGTTATTTATGATTGATGCATTTTTCGTCGAAGCGAATACATTTTTTTCCCCACTGATAACGCAAATAATTTTCTTCGTTCGTAAAATGTTCGTCGATGAGAAATTAAGAAACTTAAACATTTTTAAACATTCGAAGAGTACAAACTTCTTGCAAGAGAAAGCAAATTGATAATAACATTTTTTTCTTATTCTGTGAATATAGAAATGAACGAGGGGTTATGCATTCGTGAGATCATTGAACCGCTTGAAATCAGAATCAAATCGCTTCGAAATGATTGAAATCAATGTGGAATCACTTGAAATGACTTGAAATCAATGTGAAACCACTTGAAATCATCTGAAATCAATGTGAAGTCAGTGTGAAATAACTTAAAATCGATTGAAATCACTTGAAATCAATGTGAAGTCAATTGAAAACACTTGAAATCATTATGAAGTCATTGTGAAACCACTTGAAATTACTTGTAATCAATGAGAAGCCAATGTGAAATCGCTTGAAATCAATTGAAATCACTTAAATTCAATGTGAAGTCAATGTGAAATCACTTGAAATCGATAAAAATCACTTGCATTTACTCGGAATCAATGAGAAGTCAATGTGAAATCACTTGAATTTGATAAAAATCGCTTGGAATCGATTGAAATAACTTGAAATCACGTGAAATCACATGACTTTTGAAATCACTTGTACACCGCATACGGTAATGAATAACCTCTCGGGAATAAAAATAGGATCTTTGGCCATTTCGATAGATGTCAATAATAGCCCAAACAAGCTTTTATTAGTTTTAATGAAAAATTATCAAAAAGTTGAAAATAATTTTATCCTGATTGGAAATAAGTTTTCAAATAAAATTTCTACTGGTCACTGTATACAAACGATTTTCCAAACGGTTTTCGAGATATTTAAAAAATAAACTTGAAAAATTGAAAAAATGGTGAAATTTTATATTTCGCATAACTATAAAAATATAATTTTTTTTGTTTTTTAACGCACTGTTTTTGTCACAATAATTTTTCATTTTACATTATTATCATTATTATTATTATTATTATTATTTACACTATTTATTTTTCAATTCTTCTTTTCGCGCAATGTTTTTCTTATTACGCTTTAACACACTGTTTTGTCACAATAAATTTTAAAACATTTTTGCAAAATTTAAATTTATCGAACAATCGGTCTCCTCTTTGTGCGGATCTTCGTACTCGCCGTTCGTTAACGATAGAGCGATTGAGATGGAGTCTATGTAAAGAGAATACTATCCTCGCTCGTTTAGAAAATTTTGAAAACTTGTTTTGAAAAATTCAAAATTTGTTTTGAAATTATTTGAAAACTTATTTTGAAAAAGTTATAGATTTTTTAATTTTGAAATTTCCAAAAATTGTTTAAAAATGTTGAAAACTTATTTTAAAAATTTTGAAAACTTGTTTTTGAATTTTTAAAATTTTTTGAAAATGAACGAAAACATTTTCGGCATTCAAAGTTTTTTGTGGACGAAAAGATTTTTGAAGTACAAAAATTTTTTGTGAATGAAAAGATGTTTGAAATGCAAAATTTTTCTGTGAACGGAAAGATTTTCTAAATGCAAAATTTTTCTGTGGACGAAAAGATTTTTGGAATACAAAATTTTTCTGTGAACGAAAAAAGATTTTTGAAATGCAAAATTGGTATGTGAACGAAAAGATTTGTGAGAACGAAAAGATTTTCGAAATGCAAAATTTCTGTGAACGAAAAGATTTTCGAAATGCAAAATTTTTATGTGAAATGGAAAATTTTTGTGTGCACGAAAAGATTTTCGAAATGCAAAATTTTTCTGTGAACGAAAAGGTTTTCGAAATGCAAAAACTTTTCTGTAAAAAGATATCACTTTCAGATTTTTTGAAAATTTAATTTAGAAAGAAGCTTCGCACTTCCAGATTTTGAAAAATTTCACTTTCAGATTTTCAAAAATTCAATTTTAAAAATGTTGAAAAAAATTTCACCCGTTCAGATTTCCAAAAATCTAGTTAAAGTTTCGCATAATTTTGTTCACAAAATAGTTTTAAGCAGTTGATTTGCAGCATTTCTCTACGAAAATTTCGCGCAAGTCTTTTTCCAAAAATTTTGTGAAAAAATTTCTTCGCATAAATTTTGCAGAAAAATGTTGCAAGGGATTTCTATGCATAGTGTATAGCTACGTATACCTTCATTCAATTCTCTCTCCCGCTAATGAGCGGCGGGCACGAAAATCCGCACAAAGAGGAGACCGAAGAGTACATGAGGCATACCTTACGAACCGACCAATTCGCGACAATGACCATTGTTGATTTTGTTAAAATTTTTCTACTTTTTTGTTAAAAATTTTCTACTTTATTGTACATATTGACAGCAGTCTTTCAGAATTTTGAGCTCTTCATCTTCACGCTTTTCGCCACAATTAATTATTCAAAATTTCACACAATTTTTAAACGCGCGTCACTTTTTAAAACCGAAGATATCAGAATAAGATGGAAGATAATTTTTTTCGGCTTGAGTTGTTTGAAAGAGATGATGGTTTTAAAATGAACAACACAGTGCAACGTAAATGTTTATATTCGTTTATTCATAGTTATAAAATAATGACGATCTCATGCCACAAAAAATGTTTCGCATTATTTTTTTTTTCAAAAAATTGTTTTGCAAGATTTTGTTCACAAAATAGTTTTAAGCGATTGCTTTGCAACAACTCTCTACGAAAATTTTACGCAACCGTCTTTTTCCAAAAATTTTGTGAACAAAGTCTTTTTCCAAAAACTTTGTGAATTTACAGAAAAATGCTGCAGATTAATTGTGTGAAACACTTTTGTCTAACAAATGTTTGTACAAAAAATTTTGCGTTTACAAAAAAAAAAATTCTTTCGGTTTGGGTGCAATTGCTTTGCAACATCTCTCTACGAAAATTTTGCGCAACCGTCTTTTTCCAAAAATTTTGTGATGAAAGATCAATACGCCAAATTAAATAATCTTGCACCAAATACTTTTCATTCTGAGCCAGTCAATCAGACACAATCATCTTTACAAGTGCGAACAGATCAGTTATCACCTGTTGTTCAAAAATTCGCCGCCGGCAATAAAAACCCCTTGGATGGTGGAGTTTTGGATACCGTCGCCCCCTGATGACCCAATACAGATGGAGAGCCTAGCTCTTCAGGAACTTCAGGATCACGGGAGCCGCTGTTACTCAGTCAGGCGGTATAACATCGTCGTCATTCAGTCCTACTTGGATTACCGGTGCATCTAATGGCTTATTGGGCGCTCAAACCCAATAAAGATATAGCAGGTCCCGAATTGAAAAATTATACTATTCATGAATGTAGAATTCTTGTTGCCGGAAATTCTCAAAGGATAGCAAATAATAAAATTTATAAAAACAAATTTGTTCACAAAATTTTTGGAAAAAGACGGTTGCGCAAAATTCTCGTAGAGAGATGTTGCAAAGCAATTGCACCTAAACCGAAAGAATTTTTTTTTTTGTAAACGCAAAATTTTTTGTACAAACATTTGTTAGACAAAAGTGTTTCACACAATTAATCTGCAGCATTTTTCTGTAAATTCACAAAGTTTTTGGAAAAAGACTTTGTTCACAAAATTTTTGGAAAAAGACGGTTGCGTAAAATTTTCGTAGAGAGTTGTTGCAAAGCAATCGCTTAAAACTATTTTGTGAACAAAATCTTGCAAAACAATTTTTTGAAAAAAAAAATAATGCGAAACATTTTTTGTGGCATGAGATCGTCATTATTTTATAACTATGAATAAACGAATATAAACATTTACGTTGCACTGTGTTGTTCATTTTAAAACCATCATCTCTTTCAAACAACTCAAGCCGAAAAAAATTATCTTCCATCTTATTCTGATATCTTCGGTTTTAAAAAGTGACGCGCGTTTAAAAATTGTGTGAAATTTTGAATAATTCATTGTGGCGAAAAGCGTGAAAATGAAGAGCTCAAAATTCTGAAAGACTGCTGTCAATATGTACAATAAAGTAGAAAATTTTTAACAAAAAAGTAGAAAAATTTTAACAAAATCAACAATGGTCATTGTCGCGAATTGGTCGGTTCGTAAGGTATGCCTCATGTACTCTTCGGTCTCCTCTTTGTGCGGATTTTCGTGCCCGCCGCTCATTAGCGGGAGAGAGAATTGAATGAAGGTATACGCAGTGCAGCCAGATCGGGCGTAAAATCGACCCCCACTCTGCGGCTTTGCGCGGTGCCACACAATGATGGCCGCCCGTGTCTGTGAGCGAACGACGTTCGTGTCGCTTCGGGAGAGCCGAGCGCGGCCGAAGCGTCGACCCCTCGCGCGCTGTTGTTCTCCCACCCCATGGCGTCAGATATACGAACACACGTAGAAGTCGCACGTCCGTGTGCGACTACAATGTAAGCCGAAGCCGAAGCTGCCGAGGGCCCGGGCTCCGCGGAAAAACGCGGTGAGACTCGAGGCGTGACGTCACCCGGGATCACGAGCGGGTTTTTTTTAATTTAAATGATTTTTTCCCTCGGTGCTCTCCGTTATCAATGAAAACGGAAAAATTTATCGGGGAACATTATAAATTATTTTTCAGTTCATACGTCGATTGAAATGTAATAATAATAAATAATGAAAACATTTTTCGTCAAGAAATTACTTACGACTTATTTACAAGCGATCCTAAATAAATAATTTAAAATGGAATTCAAATGTAAACCTCTTTATGAATTAAATTATTTCTTTGAAATAATTTAAATTTAAATTTGAATTTAAATATTTTTACGAAAAATGTTTTTACGAAAAATATTCATTTGTGACAACAAATCAAACCAAACATTTGAAAATATTTTATAAATTATTGTTATTCGATATTTTTAAATTTAATATAAACAGTATATAGTACATGCAACATTTTTCATATTGCATATTGCACGTACATACCTCATGATTCAAACAATCTTGATGTACAAGAAAATAGCAAGTAATTGTAAGCGTCGAAAGAGCGGCGTGGATAGTGTGCTCGCTCACACTCTTGAGGGTGAGGGTTCGATCCCATCGCCTGCAATTTTTCTTTTAACATACATTTTTGGAATTTTTTTTTTTTTAATATGGTGAACTGTTCATTTCCGGAACAACCACCATAGATGGAACATTTTTTTAAAATTTAAATTTAAATTTCTCAACTCTTGATGAAAATAAATATTTTACTGTAGGTTAAAACGAAACAATACTATTCAAAAAATTGAACCAAAAAAATATTCCAGAAAAAAAATTTGAAAAATGATGAATTAGAAGAATTTTAAATTTTCAAAAATCGAGAAAATCCTAGCTGGACATTGAGCTTTTGGTTCAATTTTTTGAATAAAATACCTTGCACTGATCTTAAAAGATCCTGAAATTTCCCGAGAGGTTTTTTTATTTTTTTAAAAAATGAATTCCTGAATTTTTACAAATCGTGCAAATCCACGATTAACATTACATTTTTCATTAATTTTTTTTTATATAATATCTTTTATTAATCTTAAAAGATCCTGAGATTTTTAGAATAGTATTGTTTCGTTTTAACCTACAGTAAAATATTTATTTTCATCAAGAGTTGAGAAATTTAAATTTAAATTTTTAAAAAAATGTTCCATCTATGGTGGTTGTTCCGGAAATGAACAGTTCACCATATTTAAAAAAAAAAAATTCCAAAAATGTATGTTAAAAAAAAAAATTGCAGGCGATGGGATCGAACCCTCACCCTCAAGAGTGTGAGCGAGCACACTATCCACGCCGCTCTTTCGACGCTTACAATTACTTGCTATTTTCTTGTACATCAAGATTGTTTGAATCATGAGGTATGTACGTGCAATATGCAATATGAAAAATGTTGCATGTACTATTTACTGTTTATATTAAATTTAAAAAAATCGAATAACAATAATTTATAAAATATTTTTAAATGTTTGGTTTGATTTGTTGTCACAAATGAATATTTTTCGTAAAAAAATTTTTCGTAAAAATTGTTTAAATTCAAATTTAAATTTAAATTATTTCAAAGAAATAATTTAATTCATAAAGAGGTTTACATTTGAATTCCATTTTAAATTATTTATTTAGGATCGCTTGTAAATAAGTCGTAAGTAATTTCTTGACGAAAAATTTTTTTATTATTTATTATTATTACATTTCAATCGACGTATGAACTGAAAAATAATTTATAATGTTCCCCGATAAATTTTTCCGTTTTCATTGATAACGGAGAGCACCGAGGGGAAAAATCATTTAAATTAAAAAAAAACCCGCTCGTGATCCCGGGTGACGTCACGCCTCGAGTCTCACCGCGTTTTTCCGCGGAGCCCGGGCCCTCGGCAGCTTCGGCTTCGGCTTACATTGTAGTCGCACACGGACGTGCGACTTCTACGTGTGTTCGTATATCTGACGCCATGGGGTGGGAGAACAACAGCTTGCGAGGGGTCGACGCTTCGGCCGCGCTCGGCTCTCCCGAAGCGACACGAACGTCGTTCACTCACAGACACGGGCGGCCATCATTGTGTGGCATCGCGCAAAGCCGCAGAGTGGGGGTCGATTTTACGCCCGATCTGGCTGCACTGGGTATACGTAGCTATACACTATGCATAGAAATCCCTTGCAACATTTTTCTGCAAAATTTATGCGAAGAAATTTTTTCACAAAATTTTTGGAAAAAGACTTGCGCGAAATTTTCGTAGAGAAATGCTGCAAATCAACTGCTTAAAACTATTTTGTGAACAAAATTATGCGAAACTTTAACTAGATTTTTGGAAATCTGAACGGGTGAAATTTTTTTCAACATTTTTAAAATTGAATTTTTGAAAATCTGAAAGTGAAATTTTTCAAAATCTGGAAGTGCGAAGCTTCTTTCTAAATTAAATTTTCAAAAAATCTGAAAGTGATATCTTTTTACAGAAAAGTTTTTGCATTTCGAAAACCTTTTCGTTCACAGAAAAATTTTGCATTTCGAAAATCTTTTCGTGCACATAAAAATTTTCCATTTCACATAAAAATTTTGCATTTCGAAAATCTTTTCGTTCACAGAAATTTTGCATTTCGAAAATCTTTTCGTTCTCACAAATCTTTTCGTTCACATACCAATTTTGCATTTCAAAAATCTTTTTTCGTTCACAGAAAAATTTTGTATTCCAAAAATCTTTTCGTCCACAGAAAAATTTTGCATTTAGAAAATCTTTCCGTTCACAGAAAAATTTTGCATTTCAAACATCTTTTCATTCACAAAAAATTTTTGTACTTCAAAAATCTTTTCGTCCACAAAAAAATTTGAATGCCGAAAATGTTTTCGTTCATTTTCAAAAAATTTTAAAAATTCGAAAACAAGTTTTTAAAATTTTTAAAATAAGTTTTCAACATTTTTAAACAATTTTTGAAAATTTCAAAATTAAAAAATCTTTAACTTTTTCAAAATAAGTTTTCAAATAATTTCAAAACAAATTTTAAATTTTTCAAAACAAGTTTTCAAAATTTTCTAAACGAGCGAGGATAGTATTCTCTTTACATAGACTCCATCTTAATCGCTCTATCGTTAACGAACGGCGAGTACGAAGATCCGCACAAAGAGGAGACCGATTGTTCGATAAATTTAAATTTTGCAAAAATGTTTTAAAATTTATTGTGACAAAACAGTGTGTTAAGGCGTAATAAGAAAAACATTGCGCGAAAAGAAGAATTGAAAAATAAATAGTGTAAATAATAATAATAATAATAATAATAATAATAATAATAATGTAAAATGAAAAATTATTGTGACAAAAACAGTGCGTTAAAAAACAAAAAAAATTATATTTTTATAGTTATGCGAAATATAAAATTTCACCATTTTTTCAATTTTTCAAGTTTATTTTTTAAATATCTCGAAAATCGTTTGGAAAATCGTTCGTATACAATGACCAGTAGAAATTTTATTTGAAAACTTATTTCCAATCAGGATAAAATTATTTTCAACTTTTTGATAATTTTTCATTAAAACTAATAAAAGCTTGTTTGGGCTATTATTGACATCTATCGAAATGGCCAAAGATCCTATTTTTATTCCCGAGAGGTTATTCACTACCGTGTGCGGTGTACAAGTGATTTCAAAAGTCATGTGATTTCACGTGATTTCAAGTTATTTCAATCGATTCCAAGCGATTTTTATCAATTTCAAGTGATTTCACATTGACTTCTCATTGATTCCGAGTAAATGCAAGTGATTTTTATCGATTTCAAGTGATTTCACATTGACTTCACATTGAATTTAAGTGATTTCAATTGATTTCAAGCGATTTCACATTGGCTTCTCATTGATTACAAGTAATTTCAAGTGGTTTCACAATGACTTCATAATGATTTCAAGTGTTTT
This sequence comes from Alloplasta piceator, assembly GCA_946863875.1. Taxonomy (NCBI): domain Eukaryota; kingdom Metazoa; phylum Arthropoda; class Insecta; order Hymenoptera; family Ichneumonidae; genus Alloplasta; species Alloplasta piceator. The sequence continues at coordinate 49,285,708 of OX333071.1, forward strand.
CAATTGACTTCACATTGATTTCAAGTGATTTCAATCGATTTCAAGTTATTTCACACTGACTTCACATTGATTTCAGATGATTTCAAGTGGTTTCACATTGATTTCAAGTCATTTCAAGTGATTCCACATTGATTTCAATCATTTCGAAGCGATTTGATTCTGATTTCAAGCGGTTCAATGATCTCACGAATGCATAACCCCTCGTTCATTTCTATATTCACAGAATAAGAAAAAAATGTTATTATCAATTTGCTTTCTCTTGCAAAAAGTTTGTACTCTTCGAATGTTTAAAAATGTTTAAGTTTCTTAATTTCTCATCGACGAACATTTTACGAACGAAGAAAATTATTTGCGTTATCAGTGGGGAAAAAAATGTATTCGCTTCGACGAAAAATGCATCAATCATAAATAACGGAGTCAAAAGTGGAATCTTCCGATCAATGTTTAGAGATACCGTAGACTATTATTACATTAGAAAATAAATATTATCATGTGAGAGGAACGCAAAAAACATTTAAGGATGCTTTGCCGTTACAGTCCCAGTCAACCATCGTTTATTTCCATATTCACAGAATGAGAAAAAAAATGTTACTATCAATTTGCTTTTTTTTGCAAAAAGTTGTAATCTTCGAATGTTTAAAAATTTTAAGTTTCTCAATTTCTCATCGACGAACATTTTACGAACGAAGAAAATTATTTGCGTTATCAGTGGGGAAAAAAATGTATTCGCTTCGACGAAAAAATGCATCAATCATAAATAAAAAGTTATAGATACACTCAGTCAAAAAATTAAAGGAACAGCAAAATTTTCGAGATTTTTCAGCGATTTTCCAAAGACTGTTAACTTTGTTAATTCTGGTCGTAAAAAATATTCAAAAAAGCATTTCAAAGCTTGAATCTTCTACTTTTGGAATCTTAAGTCAAATTTTTTTTATGGGCATCACCCTCGACGCAGTCGAAAGAAATATCGCGGTAAAAATTTTCTCGAAATTTTTTGAAAAAAGTGACATCCCGAGAAGGAATTGCCCATATATTCTTCTTCTGGACATAACACGGAACGCCATATATGAATATATATTATGACCGAGTAATAATATAAAGTTGTTGATTTTTCTGGAATAAAAAGAGCGTATTGTGCATGTAAAATGTATGCTCACTTACGCCCTTTGCACGAATAAAACGAAAAAATGGCGATATCTCGAGAACGGTTGGAGATACGCCAAAACGGTTGAAATTTGGGGGTTTCATGAAGGGGCAGGGCACTCGCGTCGCGTGGGCGCTCGAGTAGACCGAGCGACCCACGCCCTCAGATTTTCAAAAATCAAAAACTTTTTCAAAATTCATTTGAACAAAAATATGAAAAAATGGCGATATCTCGAGAACGGCTGGAGATACGCCAAAACGGATGAAATTGCATCGGAGATTCGTGGGTGGTGGGTCCTCGATGAGACGGAACGACCCACGCCCTTGGATTTTCAAAAATCAAAAACTTTTTGAAAATCCATTAGAAAAGAATAAAAGGGTGGAATCTCGAGAAGGAATCACCCATATATATTCTTCTGGACACAACAAGGGAGCCATATTTTTTTTCAAGAAGATGGAATGTGCGCCTTCGCGAAACCCCTCCGCCCTTCTGTGCCTCAGGCGTTGCCACGTGCCGCTGATCGGTGTTTTTTACTTGTTGAATATCACGTGGTTCTGAGATTGTACATTCCAAACTCTTATTAATTTCACGCAGACGCTACGCAAGGCGTATCTATTTCGTCTAGCGTATCGCTATCAACGCGCGCGTGACGCAGGAAGGCGTAATACGCCGAGATGCAGCATCTCCCTATTGTTACTATCTTTCTCTTTAGTCTTTCGGTAGACGCTGTACGCGAAACGTTTATGTTTTTTTCCCTGCGGCTTTCGAAAATGTTTCCACGCTACGGCAAAATTTCATTGGAAGCGGCGTTTCGGTGCCGTGTGGTAAATATCGTAAGCGCTACTGTAATACAAATACGCACGCCCGTAATGGATAGCACTTTCAAGCAATTGTCCAAGGTATTATATCGGCTTTATATTGAAGATCGCCGGGGTACGCGCTTAGATATTGAAAATCGAGTGCGCGGCGCATCGTGTGTTGTCGCGCGATTTTACGCAGTGTATCGTGTTGAGATATTACATACCGATGATACGGGATACAGTGAAGTTTATCTCGTCGATTTTGGCGTGACCGATTTTTTTAAAGATCACGAGATCTTCATGCCGCGTCAGGACATTGTTTCGGCAACCCCTGCGCTGCTAATAGACTGCAGCGTATGGGGTTTAAAACCCTACGAAGAAATTGCCGGGGCTGCCGAGACCCTCGATAGTATATGTGTGGGGTTAGGTGCAACAACAGCGTACGTAATGTCTGTGTCAAGCAGCACGCACGAGCCGTGCATTATCATCCGAGGCGACGAGAACCGGGATGCTGGGCAGATGCTTGCCAACATATACGGGAATGATGAACTAGGGTACGATCAGGGAGAAAGGGACGAAGGATTCGAGTGCTTGGGGGTGGAGATGGAGGAGAATTAATCGTGCTCGCATGTGCGAATCAATAATCATTAGTGTAAAAAAATAAAACGAAAAAAGTGTGTAACTAATAATGATCAATAGTGTACAAAGAAAGGATAAATAAAAACATTGTACAAGATAAAGTGTGTGTGTGTGTGTACTTGAAACATTGCGCGAAAATAAAAACAAATAGTGGAAAAAAATAAAAATGAAGTAATTATAAAATGAAAAAAATAAAAATAATAAAAATGTTCAAAAATAGAAACGAAAAGTGTGTGAATAAATACATTGCACGAAAAAAAGCGCATGTATCTGCGCGCAAAACATTGCGCGAAAATAATAATAGCGAAAAATGAAAAAAATGAAAAATGAAAAGGAGGAGGGGAAGGCCTGCGGTTCCAAGCCCAAATGGTGAGTATGATTTTATAATAATAATAATAATAATAATAATAATAATAATAATAATAATAATAATAATAATAATAATAATAATAATAATAATAATAATAATAATAATAATAATAATAATAATAATAATAATAATAATAATAATAATAATAATAATAATAATAATAATAATAATAATAATAATAATAATAATAATAATAATAATAATAATATCTCCGGCGAAAAGTGGAGGGGGAAATAATGCCGCTCTGACGAGAGTGGTGGGGGGATTACCCCTACCACTTTTTCGCCATAGTGGTACACCTACTACTTATAACACTTCGGATCTTTCAAGTCATGTACAAGATAACGAATGTTTGTTAGTCGAAGATCAGCGAAAAGTTTATTTTGAAATTTTGCGAAGTGTTGAACAAAATGAGGGTCGGTCGTATTTTTTAGATGCACCAGGTGGCACAGGAAAGACTTTCATGGTCAATTTATTATTATCTAAAATAAGAGCTCAACGAAAAATCGCACTTTCCGTTGCATCGTCGAGTATAGCTGCTACTCTTCTACAAAATGGAAAAACAGCGCATTCTGCTTTCAAATTACCTCTATTTTCATCTGATATCGACACTCCTGTTTCCAATATTTCCAAACAAAGTTCCAAAGCTAGAATATTACAAGAGTGATCACTTATAGTTTGGGATGATTGTACAATGGCTCATAAGACATTAATAGAGACGTTAAATCGTACGTTGAAGGATTTTCGAAACGACGAACGAAATATGGGTTGTGCCACAGTTGTATTTGCAGGTGACTTTCGACAAACTCTTCCGATTATACCTAGGGGCACTAAAGCCGATGAAATTCATGCGTGTTTGAAGTCGTCTTTCTTATGGGAGTCCGTCAAAAAATTGAGATTGACTACAAACATGCGCGTATATTTAGGTGGCGGGCCTTAAGCAGATATTTTTGCTAATACTTTGATGAAACTTGGCAATGGAACTTATTTAGAGCAAAACGGAAAAATAGTCATACATCCCGATTTAGCCTTAATCGTTTCTGATTTGAATGATTTAATTTCGAAAGTATATCCAAATGTATCTGAGGTTTCACAATGCACAGCAGAGAGCGAGCTATACTTGCTCCAAAAAACGATAGAGTTGCATCCATTAATGGATTATTCCTGTCTAAGTTCCATGGGGTTGAAAAAGTATATAAGTCTATTGATACTCTAACAGGAGAACACGACGCTACAAATTATCCTATTGAATTTCTAAATTCACTCGATCCACCAGGACTCCCACCTCATAATTTAAAATTGAAAGCGGGAGCACCAATTATATTGATAAGAAACTTGAATTCACCAAAATTATGCAATGGTACCAGATTGAAAATTAAAAAACTGATGGAGTATTTAATCGAAGCTCAAATAGTCACCGGCAGCTCCATTGATGAATCAGTATTGATTCCTCGCATACCAATGATACCTTCAAATTATCCGTTCGAGTTTAAAAGATTGCAATTTCCAGTTAAATTATGTTTCGCAATGACGATTAATAAATCACAAGGGCAGACTTTGGAAGTAGCTGGGATCGATCTATGCGATAAATGTTTTTCTCATGGTCAATTATATGTCGCCTGTTCAGGGATACGTTCTGAGAAAAATCTATTTATTTATTCCCCAGAAGGAGAAACTGTGAATATTGTTTACAGAGAAGTAATACATTAATAGGCAATGATGCATAATCCTAATCCAGAACCTCAATGGAATACAGACACCAGGTTGTAACAATAAATCACGACTATGATCGAAAAATCACTATGGACGGTAAGTTTGGAAGCGACGTGACGAGAAACTCCGTACATGAAAGTGAGGTAATGATTGTCTTATAATAATTTTGCACCACTGTTATGTGATAATGGCAACTGTGCGCCAATGGCAGGTGCGCGCCAAAGGAAGTTACGCGACAATGGCAGCTGCGCGCCAATGGAAGTTACGCGACAATGGCAGCTGCGCGCCAATGGAAGTTGTGCACCAATGGAATTTTTCAATTGATCTATTTGAATTTCATTGTTGGAGGGTGGGAGTGGGGTCGTTCCTCTGCAAGGTATAACAGGCCTGATGAAAATATCTATCGGTTAGAACAATGGTACGATAACTTCTTCTAATATCTTTGTAATACACGAACATAAAATCGTGGTTTAATGGTCTGAAGTTCTTGAATTATTATTTTCAACGCCGTTAAACCTTCTTTGTCCTGTTAAACAGACACAGAAACGGCCTCATGGGTGGGTCCTCTTATAGCGACCTCCACGTGGTAGGACCTGGGATATTAATGTTACGTTCCGGTACGTTGAATTATCGTATTCGATTCAAGAGAATGTACCATTAATTTGCAAACGACTATAAAATTTGAATTGAAATTAATCGTTATTTTAAAACCTATGAAACCTATGAAAGTGTTTATACATATTTATTTATGAATATATTTCAACGTTATCTTTTTTTTTCCCAGAAGCGAACGCGCGAAGCGCGTGAGCCACAATAGCCTGCTAGTAGTATATATAAACAACTTTTTTGCTGTCCTTGTCTGGTAACTCGTCACGCATTTCACCCACGGTCGTGTATACAGGTCTTGCAAGGTAGACCCCTTTCAATGCTACGACTTTCGACGTAGCTTTGAAGGCGTTTTTCGATCCCGTCGACGCCTCCGCGTGTCACTGCTATCATGCGGCGTAGGTTATATTAGGGCGCTTAGTTCGAAATAGACAGAAGATACTACTTGCACCGGACACCGCTCTAGCGTGGCGCACCGAGCGACCATACATTGAGTTAAAAAGGCCCCAAAAATACGACGTTCCCCCACTACCGTCGCTGCAAGACCTGTATGTACGCTGGCACTCCCGAATTTTCGTGATGCTGTTAGTGACGCCGCGTAAACTAATCCACCATGCGGCGCTAGTAGTCACCTGCAATACCCCTACTCCCCCCCCTTCCGTCGCGCAGCGTCGGCATCGTCTGCTTAATTCATCTGCGCATGCCTCGCGACGGAAAAGATGACGAAATAATACGGAGAAGCGCTGTAGGGGTATTGCAGTGTTACGACCCAAGAGCGGAAGGCTGCTTAGATCGTCGTTTATTGGCCTTTGCAAACCAATCCAAGGAATGGGATTCGTCGCTGGAGTTGCTATTAAAATAGCACGATGGCGCGAAGAATTTAAATCAAGTAAACACAGATGTAGACTAAAAACATTCAAGAAAATGAACTTCAATGAATCGGACGTTAGATACGAGATATTAACACACAGTTTATAACAAAATTTTGGTTAGGTTTTGCAAGTTTTCGCGTTTAAGAATACTCCTTAGCTCAAATGCGACCGAACAGTTTGGCAGCCAGGAACATTCTGTCTATTTTCTTATTTTCTAAGTTCCCTTGGGCCTGAAGGGCTTGAGGGTGGGAGTATGTGCTTCCTCCCTACCACTCATGCTTTCCCATCTACTCACACACACACTCGCATTCGCATGGTTACAATTCCTCCCTCGCAGGGGATGACGTGGCCCATACACACGGAACCTTGGTGGTCCTCTCTCTCTCTCTCTCTTTCTTTCTTTCCCTTAGGTCTAGTCCTGTGTCGCTGTCTTCTTCTTCTTCTCTAAATTTCAGAACTGTACGCGCGCTTTCACTTTCGCCCTGAAGAAGGGGTCCGATATTTCCGCGCGTTTTTTCAGGAGAGACAAAAGCCAGATGCCCATGCTGGTTCTTCGCTGGACACGCTGTACCCTCAAGTTTTGCTTGTAAACTCGGGTTTCAAATTTATATTACATAGAGAAAAAAAGGTTGTAGTCTGAGAAGTTAAAGAAAAATCACGTACGCTCTTGAAAAACAAGATACAATGGGGTTTTTTCATAGTTTTACTTTTATGACTGCACATGTGGTTTGCAGTTGTTCGTCGCTAAGGTGCGACGCATTTGAAATGCAATAAATGTTCCGAAGAGTTTACAAAAAAAAGGGATCTCGAGAGAAAGTTTTAAGAGGGCAAAAGAAGAAGACGAGACAGCAGATGTTTACAAAAACGTCTTAGAAATAATATCTGAAAAATAAAATCTTATACAACTACATGTACACATAATAATTCTTAATGTATATCTTATCCGATGGAAAAATGCATTGCCGCGGATTGTTATCATATAACGAATTTGAATTTACCGGGTCGGTATCGCGAGTTCAACGCGCGCGGTCTATAAACACGGACGCGGACGAAACGAGAGGACGAGATTCGCATATAAATATATATATATGTGTGTATATTTGTCCGATCGTAACAGCAGGTGACTAGAAGCGCCGCATGGTGGATTAGTTTACGCAGCGTCACTAACAGGGTCACGATATTGTTAAGAAATGTATCCCAGTGTCACCCCCCTGTCCAGTAGTATAAGGTGAATGAGGTCTATGGGTGACACACAGCTCGCTGAGCCGTATAGTACCCAAATTACGGCTGATGTTTAGTTCAACAATCGACCAACCAGCAACGCCACTAACCTTCCGTGCGGTTGTGGGCAAGAAGACTAGACTAGAATGCACACAAGAAGACCATAGTATTCTCAGGGGGGTGACATCAGACCACGGTCGTACATACAGGTCTGGAAACTCGATTGTTTTTTCGGTGGTGGGGGTGACCCGCTTAGTGTAGCTGTTTCGGAGGTTCGCCATCTGACCGTGCGTGGTGCTGCGCTGCGAGGATTTTTCAAATAAGCTAACAATACTGCATAAACACAACAAGGGCAATATATACTTTCAATTTTTTAAAGTTACGTTAGCCGCTGCATAAACCGAGCATTACTCTCATTGTTAACATGTAAATTTCTTAGTTAGGAATTATTTATTTGCTTTTTTTTTAAATCTCTAACGTGCAGCGCTGCAGGTGGGAATAATGTCAACTACAAGATGGTCACACTAAGTGGGTCACCCCCCACCACTAGAGTTTCCAGACCTGTATGTACGACCGTGCATCAAACCGCTAGAATCGACACATAAATTGCAACGCTTATTTTACGCCAAATTTCGTCACTCGTGGCGCTACTAGTAACCCGCTGCCGCTGTCAGTGCCAGGGTGAGGGGTCAGTACTCCCCTCGTTCGCCTTGTTCGGCCTCGGCCTCCCCTCCCTCGCGGGCTCGCGGATCTTCCCCCTGGGCTCCCGAGTCCCCCTCCCAGGCTCCCGGGTGTCAAGTAGCGCCACGTAGAGGAACGAGAGGAACTAAAAATCCGTTGCCAAAAGTGGGTCACTTTTGCAGTATAGGGAAAGATAGAGATGTCACCCCCCTGAGTATTCTAGTCTTCTTATGTGGGGCAGGGGGGTGACATCGCTATCTATCCCTGTACTGCAAAAGTGGCCCACTTTTTGCAACGGATTTTTAGTTTTTCTCATTCCTCTACGTGGCGCTAGTTGTCACCCGGGAGACCTGGGTGGGAGCCCGGGAGCCCGGGAGGGAGGCCCGGGAGACCGGGAGGTAGGCCCGGGAGTGACAGCACGGAGGAGAACGAGGGGAGCACTGAACCTCCACCCTGCACTGAGGAAAATGTATGGCGACGTCAACCATATTTTAATTATAAAATATGTTTCCCTGACGCAACGTCTATAATTTATGGTTAACCTAATATGAAAAAACATTGTAAAATAAACCATATTTTCATAATCACACCGATCATCTCTGTATGGCAATTGCAACAATTTGTCTCCTTACCATGCATGAAGTGCCAGAAACTATTAATAGCATTGCATTCTCATTACTTGCATGGTAATACTTTCTATTATGCATCAAATTCCGCATCGTTTTGCATATTAGCGACAGAAAGCAATGATTCTCATTTAATTGAAAGCATATAGTTTTACTCAGCAATAGTGTATAAGATAATCATTACTGTTGTATAGCTGACGGTAATATATGAAATATAAATTAGCGGTTAGTTAATAGTCGACGTTGAGCACTGATATCCCAACCTCGTTTCACTGGGAAAGAATCATATTGTTGAAATTCCATACAGACACGCGTCAATGCCAGTTTCTATGCTGCACGGAAAAAACGAGTTGGTTGTGGCAACCATATGGTGTGCAACATATGCTTCAAGTAACTAGTTGGTTGGGGCAACCATTCTCGTGGTTCCCACAACCAACTTTTTATTGGTTGGGTATTTCGCAACCAAAAATATAGTTACGGTAACCACGAAAATGGTTGCCCCAACCAACTAGTTGCTTGAAGTATATCTTACAAACTAGTTGGTTGCCACTGGCCACACCGACTCTTTTTTCTGTGAGAGTCATTTTTTCCCTATAAAAGAAAAAACTCTTTTGATGTGAATCGTTTTCGGATTCGACCATCTTGCATTTTGCTGCAAAGTATTAAATATCCATACATAAGTAAGGACATCAAACATAGACGAACTTGGAGACTTTATAGACGTTAAGGGGAAAGTTCGTTTGTGCGAAAGGAAGGCACCTACCGGACTTTTGGTGAACTGACAAATCTGCAGATGAGATCGTACGATATTACGGGTGAATAGATATTTCAGCAATCTGAGTGCAGAATGTAGCCGCTATTATAGTGTACCGATAACCATTAACTGATTTTGACACACACATCTCATATGATCATTCTAATTTACCACAGCAATACGTTGTTTAGTTTGTATAAACATGTAACATGTTTCTGTAACGCGACGTCTATATTTTTTATAGTGGAATGCATTCAAAAATAACAGTAGACAAAGAACTACAATTGTCCCCGCTAATTCAGGCCATGCCTGCTGTTAACATACATTTTGGCGGCTAAAATTGTTGAACTCAACCTTACCGTTGTGGTAAAGTTGAATAAGCAAGAATTAGAAGTGACTATAAGAATAGTAGCGTCACGAAACAAGCTTGAGAAGGTTTCCACGAAACAAATAATAATAAATGCGACGATTGTTATATATTATTAACAATTAAATGAATGTGTTCAATGAATTATGTACTTATCTTTGCGGGTTTAACAATAATAATTATAGCCTCGCGCATATTAGATATTTATACACACCTTCAAAATTTCATGTTTGATGTTATTTCCCGCTTATAGTAAACTCAACCATATTATGGCTAATCTAACCATGAAATATGTTCTCTGTTATTATAATCGGTTTTACAATAGTCGTTTGTAGTAATTACCACGGGTTTTTCTCTCAGTGTGGCACTGACCGCGGCAGCGGGTGACTACTAGCGCCACGAGTGACGAAATTTCCTGTCACCCTCCTGTGTCCGGGGCAGCGCAGAAGATTAGTGGCACCGCGTATAGGCCAGCAACCTAACGAAAAAAACAGACTGTCAGGCGTACCGTTCCACCGTATAGGAATAGCAGTGGTGTGTCACCCCCCTGGTCACGTGCCAAACTATCCCTATATCTTGCTCTCACACTATCCCTATATTGCTATCTCTCTTGCACTCATCTAACATCTGAAAACGGACTACGTGACAATTTATAGCCAACTTCATGGTGTGTGCGAAAAATGTTAACCGAGAAATATGGGCCGAAAAATATAGGCCGAAAAATATGGGACGACAAATATGCGACGAAAACGGAATATTCATTGAGAAAAATTAACCCATAAAAATACGTATCCAGAGTCGCGGTAGCGACTCGAGACAAGTACATTTCCGACCTTACCGACATGTCGAGAGTCGCACCAAGATTCTCTTACGCCAACAACCTTGCTTATTCATGAGAGTATATCTATAGCGAAAAATTTATTTTTCCTAATAGCTCATTATACAAAGTTTTTGAGAAAATTTGAGATGTACGTTTTGTCCGCAGATTTTTTCTCTTTTGATTGGTACCTGAAAGAAAGCTGTAGCTGGTCGCGTATGGGCGATACGTATTTTTATGTCTTAATTCTTCTCAATGAATATTCCATTTTCGGCCATTTTCGTCGCATATTTTTCGGACCATATTTTTCGCATACACCATGAAGTTAGCGATAAAACGTCACGTGGTATGTTTTCAGATGTTAGATGGGTGCTAGAGGAGATAACACTATAGGGATCATGTCAGAGCGAGTGCAGCCATAAAATGCTACAGGATGTGGCACTCACAGGCGCGTAAACGTCCAAGACGAATGCATTCGTCAATCGTCTTGGATGCTTTGAACGCTGTGAGCGCCACATCCTGCAATATTTTCGGGTGAATTCTGACACGGGCGCACTGCGCTCGAGCGCTGCATAATCCGGCGTACCCATTAGTCAAAGTGAATTTCGCGCGTCACAGTGCCACGCGCGAAATTCATTTTGACCAATTGCTACGCAAGATTACGCTGCGCTCAAGCGCTGTGCACCCGTGTCAGAATTCACTCTTATATGTCGTTGTATCTGTACGTGCAGCCGATAGCCGCATTCGTTTGGGCGCTTCCGCGCTTTTAGCACGTATGTATAGATATACATCGACATATAACATGCTACAGGATGTGACGTTAACAAGCGCGTAAGCTTCCAAAACGAATGCAGGGTATATGTTTGGTGCCGGTACTACGAGATATAACCTCGAAAAATTAAAAATTCACTTGAAAGTATATTTAAAAAATTTAAAAAAAACAAAAATGACATATGTTCGCTAATAAAATTCAAAAAGAATATTTACAGTTTGTATAGAAAAAATTGGTGTAGTGATTTGTGGATTGTGGTGCTGGAATATCATAATTTTGAATTTATTGTGATCCGTCAGAAAAATTTATTTTGAATTAATATTGTAATCTGTCAGAAAACTCTATTCATATTGAGGCTTATGTTTTTTTTATTCATCATTGTAGAAGAAAAGAGTTATGAACCTCATTATTAAAAGCATTTTGTCCACTCCCCACCAGGAAGACCGACAGTAACCAACGTCGTTTGTCTTTCATTCCGATAGTAAAATGATGAACTCCGACGGTTGGACCTTCGGATACCGTCGTTTCACAATACTAACGACTGTCGGTTACTGTCGTTCGTCCTTTTTTAACTGCAAGTACTTGCAGTGCTGCAAACGCGTTTCGATATACGCCGCAGTACGCTTTGTGGTCGCACTTGGGATCATATGACGTCACAGTTTTTGTCGTCACTTCCTGCTGTAATCACTGCGGCTGGCGAGGTAGGGCAACTCCCAGCAACAACATGGCGGCCTACGAGAGGCGTGCGAAATTCATTTCGTCCAATGGTAACGTTGGATTCGTAGTGCACATGCGCTGTGCGCTCGTGTCAGGACGGACACTGAAGTGCACTGAAGCTCGTTCCGTTATAGCAGTGCCATTGTACGGTATAGGACTAGAAGTAATATTGGAACCACGCTTGCAGTACGCTTTATAGCCGCCATATTGCAGTACTTGCAGTCTAAAAAGGAACATAGCCCTGGTAGGGCTGCACAATGAAGAAAATTCGATCTATATTGAGGTTTATGATTCTTTCTCTCATCGATGGATGATTTGGTGTCTAAAATATAATTTGTGCCGTCCATTGGACAAGCACAATTATAAATTTATAATTAGAATAAGAAAATTCTATCCATGTAAGAGTTTATGATTCTTTTTCTTATCGATGGATGATTTGGTGTCTAAAATATAATTTGTGCAATCTATCAGACAAGCAAAATTATATCTTAGACACTATATCGTTCATTAATGAGAGAAAGAAACATAAACTTCAATATGGATAGAATTTCCTTCATTGCGCAGTGGACATAATGCTATTAATATTAAGGTTGGCAACTTTTTTTCTTCAGCTACTAACATCACGAATTAGATATACTGGGGATAAAATCTTCCATCGATGCATAAAAAAAATTAAATTAAATTAAATTAAACCTCATTAAGGATAGAATTTTGACCATTGCTGAATTACATAAAATTATAAATAATATTGAATTATATAATTAAGTGAAATAATGAATTAATTATGTAAAATTAAAAACCCAATGGAAACACTTTGCAAAAAGTGGACAAATCACCCCCAAAAACACCAAAAATGGTGTGAAAAAATTGGAGACAAGTACATTTACGAAAGTATCTCTAGTTTCATTTTCTTACAAAAAGTTGTGAAATAAATAGACATGAAACTCACAGCACGCATTGCCAAGCACATGTAGTTTCCCAATCTAACCTTAACTTTGCAATCAAGATTGTCGGGGTGGAGTTGGAATAAATAAATTCGGAAAATCTTAACGGTAACAATTTTAAAAATATTGAAATCAAGTGAAAATTGTCAACAAACAGAAATTATCAATAAAAAAAAGAATCAAAAAAATAAAAAGTACTTGGTGTGTTTTTTACTGAGCATACACTGACATTCTGGAGTTCACTTTTTGACTGAAAAACCGTTTTGACTTATCGTCCGTTAAAAACAAACTCGCCAAATACTTTTTATTTGTTTGATTCTTTTTTTTATTGATTATTTCACTTTGTTGACAATTTTCACTTGAATTCACTATTTTTTAAATTTTTACCGTTAAGATTTTCCGAATTTTTTAATTCCAACTCCACCCCGAAAATCTTGATTGCAAAGTTAAGGTTAGATTGGGAAACTACATGTGCTTGGCAATGCGTGCTGTGAGTTTCATGTCTATTTATTCCACAACTTTTTGTAAGAAGACGAAACTAGAGATACTTTCGTAACTCTACTTGTCTCCAATTCTTGCACACCATTTTTGGTGTTTTTGGGGGTGTAATAATCACCTGAAATGCGGTTGGAATTCGTTGTCATTGACAGTATAATTAGGTATAACCTATTTAACATAATTTTGGACTCTTGGCACTAAAAGTTCTCTTTTCACAGAATATTTAAATCCATTTCGTCATCACTTTCTTCTTTCATATCTAATAAATCTTGATCACTTTCATTCGAATCATCAGTTATTATTTGAAACGAATGATCGATTGGTTGGAAAATAATAATGACGTTTTTATTATTATTCGCCAAACTGACTGAAGAACAGCCGGCAATCCGGCATTTTATGGGGGCAGTTTAGTAACTTACTAGGAAATGGCTAGAAAGTTACTATAATTTTGTCGCTTTCTGGTAACTTCCTAGTAAGTTACTATAATAAGTGTGTAATGAGCGTCCAAGCAAACGCAGCCATGTCGTTCTGCTACGCTACGCGTGACCAGGGTTGCCACTGTTAAAGAAATTTCTTAAGATCTGAAGAATTCCGATAAGTTGCTAAGAAATTAGAAAAAGTGAAGTATTATAAAGAAATCTTCGAAAAGTCAAAGAAAACTTGACATTTCTAAAGAATTTTTTTTTTCTCCTGCGCGGCCACATAATATGATTGTGAACCTCCGCGAAGTATAGCGAATATGCATCGCATACAGCGACATGCTATCCGCAGTATCCGCACACCACGAAATCGGCCAACGCCAATCACTGATGGCGTGTCCACGGAAACATGCCGAATGATTGGCTCGTGCCACTCGTGGTCGAATTTCCCGTGTCCACATAAAACCTCGCCCAATCGGGACCGAGTTTTGAAAGCTGCTCCTATGATAAATGGCGTTTCTTGATGATTCCTACATGTCCTCTTGAGAGTCGAGAACCGCTTTGGCGGTATTGGGTACTTTCGATTAACTGACATAAGTCGGCACAAAGCGTGCGTGCGGGAGAGAGTCCGCTCGGATGTCTCTCTCGCACTCACGCTTTGTGTCGACTTGTGTCAGTAAATGGAAGGCACCCATTCATGTAAACAAAGACTGCTGGTGGGGTGCACGTCGCTTTGGATTTTTCATGTTAGGATTCCCCAGCTTTTATAAATCTCCCGAATAGTTTCGTGCCTCTCGTTTGTCATCGCTTGTGCTGTGTGATCAAGTAAGTATTTAGTCTATAGATTCTATACGGCATAATTCTGCTTCTACGTTTGCTGTAATGTGAGAGAAAAAAAACATGCGGCAACGGAATCCCTTTTTTAATTTTGCGTCCTCATAAAGGAAGCTTGGTTTTCGTGAAAAAGTTTTTTTTCGAGATTTTTATGCCAATGTGTTCAAAATGTCCCAAAACATCGAGAAATCATATTTAGAAAAAATGTCCGTGTGTGTGGTTTTTTTGTAAGATAGCATACTCTAACTTCGGTTATTTGCGAGATATTCTACTGAAATTTTGTACACATTCAAAATAGTGATCAAGTTATTCGCTATTGAATTTGGCAAAAATTAAATTTGGCAAAAAGAAAATTTGAAAGAATTTCGATAATTTGCACATTGATTACTCATGTTTTTTGATAGTTAACAAAGCTTCCCTTATGTCGGAGCCAAATTTGATGGTCATACTTTGTGATAAAGGAAGCTGTGCGAACACTGCGAACTATGGATAAAGATGAAGAAGTAATGTGCAAATTTCAATTTGCAGGGTTTTTTTTATGTACTAGAAATTTTAGTTCTGTCATTTTATCCTCGGTTTAGATTTTGGATCTGAAATGTCCGAAGAAGAAGAATATGATTCGTCGTGCGAAAAAGAAAATCCTTCGAAAAAACGAAAAAAAACACACATACAAAAATACAACAAAGCGTGGGAATCGGAAGAAGATTTCAAGGAATGGGTGTCTGCAACGAAGCGAGGAAACACATACTTTCATTGCAAAGCATGTAACAATGACTACACCACAGTTGGAGGACGAAACAATTTAGTGAAACACTCGCAGGGTGCGAAACATTTAACACGGTTGAAATCGATTCAGAAACAGCCTGCCTTAAACATCCAAGTTTTCACCGAGAAGTTGGCACTGGTTAAACAAACGAAAGAAGCTGAAATTCTTATGTCAGCTTTTGCAGCTGTTCACAACCTTCCACTGGCCGTATTGGATGACGTTCCGAATTTAATAAAAAAAATGTGCCCAGATTCGAAAATAGCCAAGAACATCAATGCCGGCAGAACAAAATGCACAAAGATAATCCAGAACGTTACCGGAAAATATTCGTTCGAAAAACTCGTCGATCTATTGAAAACGCAAAAATTCTCGCTGTTAGTCGACGAATCCATGGACGTAAGTGCAACGAAAAACTTGGCGTTGGTTGTACGATTGTTACATCAAGAATGCGTAGTTGACGCGTTTTTGGCTTTGCTTCCCTGACAGATCGTGACACCCAAGCAAATGGGTGTCAAATGACCATTTGACACCCAAAAAGACGGTGTCAACACTGATTTGAGTGTCGACACCCAAAAAAAACGGTGTTGACACTGATCTTGACCAAGGCTGTTTTGGGTGTCGACACCCCAAAAAGACGGTGTCGACACTGATTTGAGTGTCGACACCCAAAAAAAACGGTGTTGACACTGATCTTGACCAAGGCTGTTTTGGGTGTCGACACCCCAAAAAGACGGTGTCGACACTGATTTGAGTGTCGACACCCAAAAAAAACGGTGTTGACACTGAACTTGGTTGAGACTGTTTTGGGTGTCGACACCCAAAAAGACGGTGTCGACACTGATTTGGGTGTCGACACCCAAAAAAAACGGTGTTGACACTGATCTTGGCCAAGGCTGTTTTGGGTGTCGACACCCCAAAAAGACGGTGTCGACACTGATTTGAGTGTCGACACCCAAAAAAAACGGTGTGACACTGAACTTCGTTGAGACTGTTTTGGGTGTCGACACCCAAAAAGACGGTGTCGACACTGATTTGAGTGTCGACACCCAAAAAAACGGTGTTGACACTGATCTTGACCAAGGCTGTTTTGGGTGTCGACACCCCAAAAAGACGGTGTCGACACTGATTTGAGTGTCGACACCCAAAAAAAAACGGTGTTGACACTGAACTTGGTTGAGACTGTTTTGAGTGTTGACACCCAAAAAGACGGTATCGACACTGATTTGGGTGTCGACACCCAAAAAAAACGGTGTTGACACTGAACTTGGTTGAGACTGTTTTGGGTGTCGACACCCAAAAAGACGGTGTCGACACTGATTTGGGTGTCGACACCCAAAAAAAACGGTGTTGACACTGAACTTCGTTGAGACTGTTTTGGGTGTCGACACCCCAAAAAGACGGTGTCGACACTGATTTGAGTGACGACACCCAAAACAGTCTCAACCAAGTTCAGTGTCAACACCGTTTTTTTTGGGTGTCGACACTCAAATCAGTGTCGACACCGTCTTTTTGGGGTGTCGACACCCAAAACAGCCTTGGCCAAGAGCAGTGTCAACACCGTTTTTTTTGGGTGTCGACACCTAAATCAGTGTCGACACCGTCTTTTTGGGTGTCGACACCCTCTCAACCAAGTTCAGTGTCAACACCGTTTTTTTGGGTGTCGACACTCAAATCAGTGTCGACACCGTCTTTTTGGGGTGTCGACACCCAAAACAGCCTTGGCCAAGATCAGTGTCAACACCGTTTTTTTTGGGTGTCGACACCCAAATCAGTGCCGACACCGTCTTTTTGGGTGTCGACACCCTCTCAACCAAGTTCAGTGTCAACACCGTTTTTTTGGGTGTCGACACTCAAATCAGTGTCGACACCGTCTTTTTGGGGTGTCGACACCCAAAACAGCCTTGGCCAAGATCAGTGTCAACACCGTTTTTTTTGGGTGTCAACACCCAAATCAGTGTCGACACCGTCTTTTTGGGTGTCGACACCCTCTCAACCAAGTTCAGTGTCAACACCGTTTTTTTGGGTGTCGACACTCAAATCAGTGTCGACACCGCTTTTTTTTAGTGTTCAGATGGGTGTCCAACACTCAATTTTTTCGGTGTTAAAATTGTCATTTGACACCCTACACGTGACACTCAACACCGAAAAATTACGGTGTCACGATCTGTCAGGGTTGAGGTCCCAAAAACGTCTGCGGATGAGCTGTATAAAAAAATCGTGACGTTCTTTTCGGACCATGGGATCCCATACGTTTAAAACATGATCGGCTTTGCGTCGGATGGAGCAAGCAACATGTTTGGCGTCCATCATTCCTTGTCTGTTCTATTGAAGAAGGATATACCGGAATTATTTACCATGAAATGTATCTGCCATTCGTTTGCTTTATGCGCGAATTATGCTTGTGAAGCTCTACCACGTGTCGTCGAAGATGTTGCTCGGGATGTATATACCCTACCAGGACGAACGACAGTAACCAACGTCGTTTGTCTTAAATTCCGACGGTTGAGTGATGAATTCCGACGGTTGGACCGCCGGGAACTGTCGGAATTTAAGACAAACGACTGTCGGTTACTGTCGTTCGTCCTGGTAGGGTAGCTATTTACAGCATAGCTATAAGCGCCAAACGGATTTCCGGGAATTTCAACAGTTCGTAGACGTCAAACCGGTAAAGCTATTGCATCCATCACAAACAAGGTGGTTGTCTTTACATCAAGTTGTGAAGAGATTATTGGAGCAATACAACGCCTTAATTTTATACTTCACTCACGCCGCGATGGAGGATAAAGTCTTGGCAGCCGACATGATCTTGGCGAGATTGCGTGAAAAATATGTCTTCAGATATCTCGAATTTCTTGAGTTCGTCCTTCCTTTCTTCAATCGATTGAATATCGAGATGCAATCGGAAGTGACAAAAATTCACCTACTCTATTCAAATGTAAGTGGAGTTTACAAATCGATATTGGAGTGTTTCTTGAAACCAGAATATCTGAAAAACGTCGATTTGGAAAACGTCGATTTCGTGAATCCACACAATTTTCTTCCCTTGGAAGAAATTTATCTTGGGCCGAAAGTGTGCGCCAATATACATAACGGAACAATTGGATTGGATACTCCACAACTTTTTGATTTTCGTAAACGATGCCTGCAATTTTATATTGTGGCTTGTCAGCAAATCGTTAAACGATTTAACTTTCGTGAAAAAACAACGAAAATCATCAAACAGCTCGCGATGCTTGACCATCACAAGATATCAAACTACCCATCAATTGCACCGTTAGTCTCGCAATTTCCGAACCTCGTCTCGTACAATGACTTGAATACGATCGATGGAGAATGGAGAGAACTCAGAAATACTGAGATACAGTGTGCCGACGCCGACTCGAGCTTGAAGTTTTGGATCACAGTGTCACGAATGAGGCTTGGCAATAACGAGCAGAAATTTCCGATGCTTACGAAATTTCTTCTCGAGCTGCACCTTTTGCCGCATTCGAGTGCAGCTGTTGAACGATTATTCTCAACTATAAATCTTAATAAAACAAAAACGCGCAGTCGACTGGGAAATAAAACTCTCACGGGTATTCTGCATACTAAAGCTCTAAACAGAACGGACCATTTATTTGAATCAGCGATGAATCGAGAATTAATCGGTTATCATAATGATTCAATGTACGAGAGAGAGAAAAGAAAACCATAAGCAAATGCCGAGATACAGTGTGCCGACGTCGACTCGAGCTTGAAGTTTTGGATCGCAGTGTCACGTTCCAAAAGGCTTATTTCCAAGAAAAAAAAGTACAAACGAGCTTTATATAGTTTATAAGCAAAACAAAAAATATAAATATAAAAAATACCATAATGAACGATTTTTCTGTTATGTGTTTTAAGTCAAGTTCAAGCAATTAATAATGTTGTTTACATGTATAATAACAATAAAATTGTTAAATGTCTAAATAAAGTTTATCATGTAATAAAACATAGGATTGTATTTCGTTTGATGGATCCTGATTTTTGGAAAGTAATTGTTGTGTCGCCTTGACATCTTGATTTGACGGAGACTAGGGATGAATCGATTGGATATATTTTTAGCTTTATTTAGGTTTTATTTACGATTTTTATGAAATAATTGTATCGTTTGAATTCGATTAAATTGATTACATTGGATTCGGCACTTTCAAAGAAGAAACGCAACGCGCTTTTATCGACTGCTAATATGTATATCACCTTCAGTCGGTAAGAGCGCGTTCCTTGTTTTCATGTGTGATCGGGTGAAGAAATTCTTAAGAAATTTGAAAGACCTATATAAAGAAGTTAATTTGCACAGAGTGGCAACCCTGCGCGTGACGTGCGTAGCAGACGAAATTGTGCGAAAAAATCGTCAGAGGAGAAAATCACCCAAAAACAGATGTGGCCTCAAACGAAAAAAGCCGATATCATCGTTATGCCAATAGCTACAGCCTTGGTATTGGTCCCATTCGAAAGAAAAAAAAATCTTTTCAATGTGCATAATTAACGTCTCCAATACTCGATAATTCATAAGATATGATTAACGAAAACTCAAATATGTAGCTAATTAACTTTGCTTGGCGTATAAGCTTAGACCATGTACGACATGGACTGAGCATAGCCGTATACTTTCTGTAGACAAAAGTGAAGCCGAGCAGGGCGCTGCCATCTTGGACAAGTAAAGGCTATAAGCCGATAGGGACGTATGAATATTCTTAAGTGCCCCATGCAATTCAGGGACGTCCACTTGTATTTTCTCTTAAAATTTATGTTTTAAACATATATTCCGTTAATGTGAATGAAAAATGTTGCAATTATTAATATTGAACCATCAGGCTGCAAGGATATAGGGACATGAATATTCTGAGGTGCCTTATGGAATTTAGGGATGTAGATTTCTGGTGTTTTAATGAAATTTATGTTTTAAACATACATTCTGTACATTGTAATGAAAAAAGTTTTAATCATTAATTTTGAAACATCATTTTATACATTTTACCTGATGTCGCTATTTTTCTTAAAATTATCTTAGTAACTTGAACTTGAATTTCAATTTGAACATGAGAACTTGAACTGAAACTTGTATTCTCGCCCAAAAATCCTATTACTAAAATTATTGGAGCAAGAGGAGCAAGGATTGCCCAGCAAGAGGTTGCGACACAACACTATTCACCAGCGTTAGATCATCCACAGGCGATTTCAATTGAATCTGGACATAAAAAGAAGAATAAACATTTTTGTCGAGCCAGGAACCTTCCTAATTGCAGAATTTATTTAAGTAGTGCTATGCACAATAATATTTGGTATGCAATATTACAGACTTTTTATTGATTCGCGAATAAAATTAATTTTGTGTGGATTCGCCTAACATATTTGTGGACATTTCCTAATTTCTCTTCTTCTTGATGGAGCCGAATGGTCAAATACATTTTAGTGACAAATTTCAATAGCATCTTATAATGATTCGGATTTTCCGCACAATGATCAGAAGTAAAGAATTTATCTTCGCTGTTTTGAATTCCATAAATTACATCTTTGTGAAAATTGGAATTGTGAACTGATTCGCCTGTGTTTCGAATTATGAGTTCGATGAAGAGACACAAGTTAAACAGATTCTCTAATGGATAAATCAGGAATCCTCGACTTTTTATATCAAGCAGCACTGACGATACTGGTTCCCCAACAAGAACCTGAGAACACGACGCACATGATTCAACTCGTCTCCCTTCATTGAATTTTCGAACAATGTATCCTGATATGTACTTCACTGCTTCCTGAATAAAGTCATTTGGGATCACAAAATCAAATTGAAAAAGTTCTTTGATATCTGAAAATAAATCTTCTTGAAATTCTTTGTCTGAGGAACTACAGTTTGAAGAATTTTAATATCATCCGGAGAACAGTTGCCATTTTCCGATTGTACAATATCGTGATGCATTATGAGTCGCCTAAAAGCATATTGGAATTGGAAGGAGGTGGGATTATTGTTGAATCCTCCTCTCATCCTTACAGCTGAAAAAAATCTTTCGAGAGGATCTTGCAAGCTTTCATCCACAGTTCCTTCCTGCGGTCTTTTGGAAACCTGAAATATAAGTGTGATTTAGATATCTGTTACTTTTCAATTAGTACAATATTTCAAAAAATCAAAATAAAAGTACCTGAAGCATGAGACGTTTGGGTCATTTTGAGTGCGGCAAATGAGCCAAGTTGTTATGTACATCACTTTTTTGAGGGGTTTTTCCTCACCAACAATTTTAGCACTGTTCCTCTTTGCTGTTGTTCGGGAACCAGTCTTCCTGTAAAAACAATTCAAGAAGTCATTAAAAAAGTACAAGTACATATTAGAACTATACATGTTTATGTATTCCTTTTCTTTTGTTATATTTCCAAACACTCACCCTTCTATCAATTTGATGGAAGGGATAGCGTCAACCCTTAAAGTGGAACTTTTTCCATCCTGGGGAGATTGAAAATCTGTCGGTAGAAAATGCCTGCTGCATAATCGACAATATTCGATTTTGCAATGCAGAGTCTGCAAGGTCAAGCCGAAGAATTGTAACCACTGACTCTCTTTATTTTTTGGGAACCTAAAAGAATTAATATTGAAATCACTTTTTTACATGTCAAACCAGTATATAACTTTAAAACGTCAAAAAAAATAGAATAGCAGACTATTTAAAAACTACTCGATTAAATAAAACATTAAAATATAGATTTACCTGTGCATCGACACATTTTGTCCACTCACATTGCCACAAATTACGCAAAACATTTCACAAATTTTTCGAAATAAAATCTTCGACGCTTTTCCACTCTTACATGAACAAAAAAATTTACACAAACTTTATGCACAGGTGAACAAAAAAAAACAAAACAATGTGAAAAATGTAAACACTTGCGCGTCCTTTTTTAAGGTTATGTAAGCTAGTCATCTGCTTGAAGTGAACCAAGATCTAGTCTCTTGAAGTTAGCTGTTTCGGCTGATAGCCTTTACTTGTCCAAAGATGGCAGCGCCCAGCTCGGCTTCACCCCAACTCCTGCTATGCTCAGTCCATGTAGTACATGGTCTAAGCGTATAAGAGACTTGGCGCGTCTCGAGGTCCGTGAACTTTGCCGTAAATGTACTTGGCTCGAGACGCTACCGCGTCCCTTGATATATACTGTGCATATAGAGTGTTAACATTTTATTAGTTATTATAGACTCTGCGAAAGCCTTTGGAGAATAAACCAGAGCAAAAATAATAATAATGAAAATATTAACAATTAAAATAATAACAGTGCAAAAAAATAATAAAAACTATTAAAAATCGCAAAAAAAAAAATGTCTACAAAAATAATCAAAATTTCGAAAAATAAAAGAACACGAAAAAATCCAAGCCGTGCAAACGAATGTAAATAGACTTTAAAAGCATCAGAAGGCCTTCAGAGGCTCTGCGAAAGTCTTCGGAAAATAAACAAAAAATAAAATGACAATAATGAAAATATCAAGAATGAAAATAATAACAATTTAATAAAAATTATAAAAATAATTTAAAAAAAATAATAATAAATAATAAAAACAATTTGAAAATTACAAAAAATACAAAAAAGCATAATTCTTACCAAAACAATCCCAATTTCTAACAAAAAAAAACACATCTGTGTAGCCGATGTAAGTAGACATTAAAAAACAAGAATAATGAAGAAAATAATAATAAGGAAAATATTAACAATTTAAATAATAATAAATTAAAAAATTAACTATGAAAAGAATAGCAATTGAAAAATAATAATAAAAACAGTCGAAATAACAATTTAAAAAAATACAATTAAACCCGATTTCTAAAAAAATAATAACAATTTCGAAAAACAAAAGAGAAAATCGAAGCCGTGCGGAGAATGTCAGTAGACTTCCAAGGCGCGATGGCCTTGGAAGGCGTTTTGAGACGTTCGGAGACCACCAAAAATAATAATAATTAAAATAATAACAATTTAAAAGAATAACAATGAAAAAAGTCACAACTCAAACAATTTTAACAATTTTGTGGGTCTGTTAGTTTTGGTGTTGGGCTTCTCTCTCTCTTTCTGTCTCTCTTTCTGTCTCTGTCTCTGTCAGCTGTCAGCTGTCAGCTGTCAGCTGTCTCTGTCTCTGTCTCTGTCAGCTGTCTCTGTCAGCTGTCTCTGTCAGCTGTCTCTGTCAGCTGTCTCTGTCAGCTGTCTCTGTCAGCTGTCTCTGTCAGCTGTCTCTGTCAGCTGTCTCTGTCTCTGTCTCTGTCTCTGTCTCTGTCTCTGTCTCTGTCTCTGTCCCTCTCTGCCTCTCTTTTAATTCATCGGCAGAAATAATTTGTCGCGTTAGCGAATTGCATACAAGTATTCACTTCGGCGGCGTGTGATTGCACACACCCCGATTTTTGTTGTCATAGCGGCAATAGAAATACACACTCTGTGAAAATTTAAACAGTCTATCTATTACGGTTCATGAGATACAGCCCTGTGACAGACGGACGGACGGACGGACAGCCGAGGCTTAGTAATAGGGTTCCGTTGGATACCCTACGGGTACGGAACTCTAAAACCTCCTTATATACTTTTCGATACGATTAACCACTGCAGAGATATCGTCGATTGAAAATTAATTATTTTCAGAAGTCGAAAATATTCGATGGTCTTGTATTCCGCTATGGTGGCTCCAAAAATCTAATAAAATTTGAGAGTTGTTTTTGGGAACATACGTTGAAATAAGCGAAGTTTCGGCCAAATAAAGAATGGTCAGGTCCACGAGGTGTAAAAATGACGCGTTTTCCCCCATATACAAAATTGGCTATTTTTTGTTTGTATTTCAGAATGTTTTTTGTAATATTTCAACATAAAGAGAAAATCCTGAAAAAAATTCAAAGGCGTTCAGAAAAATTAATGCATTCGATTTGTTCAAGAAGAAAACAACTTACCGAAAAATTGTTGAATAATTATTTGTTTAAAAAATTTATCAATAACTTTTGGGCAATATTATTATTGATAATTGTTGTTTATCGCATGCCACACATGTTACTGAATTTTTTAAGATTTTTATTATGTCCTGAAGTTTCAATCAGATACAATTTTTGACTGGGACTGTAGAGACAATACAGTCTTTAAGGTACTAGTCTACTCTAGAAGGCCAAAAAAGCAAATCTTTAAGATTTTTTTCTCAGCTCCTTTATCAGATATTGCTATAATAGTATTTTGTGCATCTAGGGCCAGAGATAAGTCTTTTTGTCGAGCGTGAAGTTTGTCGAAACGAGCGAAGCGAGGGCCACAATCACGCGAGACAAAAGACGAATCTCTGGCCCGCGTTGCACACGATCTTTTTTTTCCCCATGGGAGATTTTCGTGCTTTTCAGTATATGCGTGGATAGCCAAAAAGGGGCTCTTTTTTGACAGCTAAGAGTGAAAACAGACGAGTTCGGTTCTTTTTTCCCTGGAGGGGAAAAAAGAAGCGAACTCGTCTGTTTTCGCCCTTAGCTGTCAAAAAAGAGTCACTTTTCGGCTGTCTACGCATATGGTGAAAAGCACGAAAATCTTGCATGGGTGAAAAAAAACTATTTAAACAACATTGTTTTATCCTTCATAAGTACAAAAAAAATTTTTTTTCACCCATGCAAGATTTTCGTGCTTTTTACCATATGCGTAGAGAGCCGAAAAGTGACTCTTTTTCGAAAAGTGACCCTTCGGGGAAAAAAGAAGCGAACTCGTCTATTTTCATTGTTAGCCGTCAAAAAAGAGCCTCTCGTTGGCTATTCACGCATATAGTGAAAAGACCCTCAAATCTCCCATGGGGAAAAAAAGATCGTGTGCAACGCGGGCCAGAGATTCGTCTTTTGTCTCGCGTGGTTGCGGCCCTCGCTTCGCTCGTTGCGGCAAACTTCACGCTCGACAAAAAGACTTATCTCTGGCCCCAGGAGGCGGATTTTGTGCTGTCGATTGACATCGACATTGACTTCTCCGAGTTGCCGTTCTCCCGTTTTTCATGGCTTATGATATTTTTTCATAGTCTGTCGCAGTCTGACGAATGTAACTAGATGTGGAGAATGTCAAGTTTGAAATTCGGTAAAGTCAGAAGTGTATGTTTATCGGATTAATAATCATTTAAGAAATTAAGAGGAAATTATAAAAAAAAACGTCATTCGTGATATCGACTGAAAGCACCATCGTCCAACTAGTTCTCACTGGTTGCTTTTCCCTAAAACATAGACTAGTCATTTACGAAGAATGGGTTCCACATGATGATTCGCGTTCTCACCTTGTCGATGTCGATGTCGAACGACGCACAAAATCGGTCTCCAGATGCACAAAATACTATTATTTTGATTCTTTAAATAATTTATAGAAGGCGCCAAACCGAGTCTTCGAAAATGTGTTGTCCCATGGCCGACAGTTAATGTCAGGATTGGCAAGTCTGAAATAGAAAAATAAAGAAGCACTTTGAAGAGGAAGGTTTCTTACACAACAATCTACCACCATTAATGAAAAATCGATTTAAAAAAATGGCAGATGTTTGAAATAAATTGTGAGAAATTCAATGGTTCATTTTTATTTTGAATATGCGCCATTTCGGTTTCAATCGATTTTTCATTAACGGTGGTAAATTGTTGTGTAAGAAACCGTCCTCTTTAAAATTCTTTTTTATTTTTTGTTTCACACTTGTCAATCCTGAAATTAACTGTCGGTCATGGGAAGAGACATTTTCGATTTTAGCGCCTACTATAAATTATTCAAAGAATGAAAATAAAGAATAATATTTTTTTTTGTACTTTTGAAGGATAAAACAATGTTGTAAAAATAGTTTTATAGCCACAGTTGATAAAGGAGCTGAGAAAAAAAATCTTTAAGATTTTCTTTTTTTTTTTTGGCTTTCTAAAGTAGACTAGTACATTAAATATTCGAAAAACTATAATTTCATCGAATCTCATTATTTAACACAATTTTCTTCGTTTAATACACGAACAATTTTCGTCCTTTTGAACATTCACTTGATTCTATGCATACATTAATTGTTTATAAATCCTCGATAAATATTATTGATTCGATTTTTGGCTCGAATATTCTTAAAATCATCAATTATCAAAGGAGTTCGCAGGGAATTAAGATGTAACATTATTTTTATCGAAATCGTCAGTTGCGACGAGTGTGTGACGTCGCGGATGGAGGATTCTCTGAGACATTCGAGAAGTCGTATAAACGCTTACCGGGCTCTCGCTTCGCCGTCTCTCATAGCCCTTTCATCGAAGGATCCTATACTAACAGCTTTTGAACTATCGTGGGAATTGAGAAGACTGTCGTTTCTTGAACACGAATTCAAGTGCGAGTATCAGGTGACAGAAAATACGATATTCCGAAATTTCCGCTTAGCGAAATTTCATTGAAGCATGCTTCTCCGCTTTCGCTTACAGTTTTCGCGGGTTTCCAAACCCCTTTACGATTTTCAATTTGTAAATAAGTTCTGAGCTGCCAATCCAGTTTTAACCGCATCCCTACCAGGACGAACGACAGTAACCAACGTCGTTTGTCTTAAATTCCGACGGTTGAGTGATGAATTCCGACGGTTGGACCGCCGGGAACTGTCGGAATTTAAGACAAACGACTGTCGGTTACTGTCGTTCGTCCTGGTAGGGATCTATCGAAATTATTATTTCAGTTCGAATGCATTTATTTAAAATGAATAAAATTTTATTTAAATCATCAAACCAATCAGATCGATTATTTATTAGGCCAATATTCAATTGAATTGGAAAAACTCAAAAAAAAATTTTGAATCAAACTAAACCTTTTCCTTGGTGCAACGGTTTCGAGAGGATGCGTCAACTTCACAACGAGATTCATAGAATTCATTAAGTTTATAATTTCATTTTCATTTAGATAAATGTATTTTCAATTAGTTTTGCGGATGAGAAAAATTCTCGCAATATATGATAATTTGATTACTTTTTCGCTTCTTCATAAAGGAAGCTTTGCTTGCGCGACATTTTTTTTTCGAGATTTTTATGTCATTATGTTCAAAATGTCCCAAACGGTCCAAAAAGCGCATTTTGAAAAATGTCTGCACGTGTGTGTGTGGAATTGGAAAGGGCATAGCCGGATAAGCATGCCAAATCTGCCCCCACGACGTATTCTATCGACACTTCGAGGATCATTTTGATACTAAATAAAAATAATTCACACCAAATTTCAGCTCTTAATTTTAAGCAGTTTTCGAGTTATTTAAAAAAATGTTTTTTCCCTTTTTTTTTCAATCGTAAAAATAAAAATTAATAAATGACGATTTTTTCGCAAATACTTGTAAGTAAAATATATGGAAATTTTTTTTTGATGTGATTCCCAAAATTAAAGCCAATTCAAAAAAAAAATGAACAAAACTAAAATAATTTTTTTGACTACGTTTTTGAAAACATGCAATCACCAAATTTTAACAGAAAACGTCCCTTATCCTCTTCTATACTCAGGAATTTTTTTAATTTTTTTGAGTTGGTGAAATATTATGAAAAATATGTTTAATAGTTTTTTTTTAATTTTGTGTTGAAGGAGTAACCACTGCAAGCATCTAAAAAGAGCGTTTTTGTGATTATTTTTTTCACTCGATTTTCAACCAATAGGAGCTTGGCATTTGACATCACGTGGTACAGGCAAGACGAAATTATATTGGTAATTTTTCTGAAATTTCCCGGCTGTTGTTAGGTAACAAACAAAAAATTTTCAATAGCTAGTAACCCACGTACGTGTCAGAAACGTCAAATTCATCGAGATGAGCGAAAGAAAATCGACTATGTCGAATATAATTTTTAATAAAGCCAAGCGATTTTTCCCACGAAGATGTTCAATACGAAGCTCCTATTGGTTGAAAATCGAGTGAAAAAAATAATCCGCTGAATACCTCTCGTGCTTGGAAATTAATCGGTGTATTATAACTGATGATTTTTTTCGGGCGGAAAAAACGGCGATAGGAAAAAAACTTGGGGTAATTATTGAGCATTTATAGGAGTATATATACTAGACTGTATAAAAAAAAATCGATAATTTTTATTTTAGCTTTATACAATCTTAACCTATACTTGGACATAAAAAAATAATACTTGCGAAAGATGGGGCCGGTCCTTCAAGATTTAGAGGTATCTCATCGGGCTTTTGTCTTTTTTATTTCGTTAATACGTAAATAACGAATTGGCATGGATGAAACATACATTTTTTTATTTTTAAATGATGAATATATTCTAAACTCATATATAAATACTGAATATGGGGCGTTCTATACCAAATCGGACAGTTTGAAAAACTTTTTTTTTTATTTCCTCAATTTTTTTATATTTTTTAGTACCCATCAAAAGACCCTTTCTGTTAAATTTCGAGATTTTTTGATTAGCCGTTCAAAAGATATTAAATTAACAAAAAAACCGCTTTTTTTTTAGTATTTTGGTCATGCCCACACAACAAAAATACGTCCCAAGTACGTCTTTCGGACATCACGTCAATTGTCCCGTGATGGTAATGGGATGGTCCCATGGGATTCCCATGGGCTCTAAAGTGTCCGTAGTGATTACCGGAATGGGATATTCCCATTGTCGTCCCGGGAGTTCCTCGGGATGTCTCTTGGACTGTAAATACAGCAGAGTGGAGATATCGATGAGATATTATCGAAACTTCTTAAAGACGTCACCAAGGTATTCCAGAATTATCAGACACAGCAATGATACGTCCCAAGTACGTCTTTTGGACATCACGTCAATTGACTCAATTGTCCCGTGATGGTAATGGGATGGTCCCATGGGATTCCCATGGGCTCTGAAATGTCCGCAGTGATTACCGCAATAGGATGGTCCCACTGCCGTCCCGGGATTCCTTTGGGATGTCTTCGGGACGTCTCTTGGACTGCCAATACAGCAGTGGATAATTATTTTTATTTCGATTTAATATTAATTAATTTCAATTAATTAATTAAATTTCAATAAAATGGGTACAGTACAGACGGAGACAGCAAGTACTCCTTGTAATGTGGCCTCTTATGAGGTCTGACTCCTTTCGGTGTCAAATGTCCGTGTTCACGCTCGGCTATATAAGCATTTTAGTTGCATGATCCGTATGTGAGAGGCTTTGCCATCTCGCGGCGAGTCTGGAACTAACGCCGTGGAATGGCTGACCTCCTATAGACATCTCTAAGAGAGTCCGCTGGGATCGTCTACACACGGTTACGGCAGGATATCCTCAAGACATCCCATATTAATCTCGCGTAGAACAATGTCTTACCGGCACCTCCCAGAAACATCTCTATGAGAGTGCACTGGGATCGTCTAAACACGGTTGCGACAGGATATCCTCAAGACATCCCATATTAATCTCGGGTGGAACAATGTCCTACCACTACCTCGCACAGACGTCTATAAGAGAGTGCGTTGGGATCGTCTAATTACGGTTGCGACAGGATATTCTCAAGACATCTAATATTAATCCCGGGTAGAACAATATCTCACTGGTTTCTCCCATAGACGTTCATAAGACGTACTATCTTGGTAGGACACGAATGGGACTATCTCGGGATGGTCCCGGGATCAATTTTGCTGTGTGGGTGACGTCTTTAATAATGGTCCAAATTGAAAGTTTTTTTTCCAAATTTTTGTTTTTTTTTGGCATTTTCAGAAAAAAATACAACAAAAATACTCGGCGTGTTTTTGAATGAGTTCTTTGAGTTTTAAATTTTAAATCGCGTTTTTAATAGTGTCATTTTTTTTTTTTTTTTTTTGAACATCTATATATTTAACATTTTTTGAGACTAGTCCGATCGTTGGATTTCCATAAATACTATTTTTTTCGATTTTTGAAAATTAAAATTTTTGTTTCTTATAAATTATTATGAACACCAATTTTTGTTACAGTATAGTATTTTTTTCAATATTAAGAATTTATATTTTGACACTTTTTTATTGTTAATAGGTTCTTAAAATCAATAATTAATCGTTAAGTCTGTTTATGATCAATAATAACAACAGTTTTGATTTATTCACGTATTTTTTTGAAAACCTTACATATAGGATTATTTCCTGAATTAGAATATTCCTTTGCCAATACGTTTCTGTTGCTCATTGTAATAATTGAATGAAATTTTTGTGTCCCCCTGTGATTGACTTCGCAATATTTTATCGCAAATAAAATCTTTTCTTGCATCTGAATGAAGTTTCTCAGGTGAAAATTTGACAGCAATATTCGGTACACTATTTAGCTTCAATGCCCACTCAAACAATTCTCGAACTGTTGTTATTTGCTCAACGATTAATTATTAATTTAAAAAATCTGTTAACGCTAAAAAAGATTCAAAATTAATTCAAAATGATTGAAAAAATACTATACAGTAACAAAAATCGGTATTCATAATAATTTATGAAGAAAAAAAAATAATTTTTTAAAATCGAAAAAATTGAATAATAGTTATGGAAATCCTACGATCGGACTAGTCTTAAAAATTGTTGAATAGATAGATGCTTGAAACAAAAATTTTTAAAAAAATCAAAAATGACACTCACTTTTAAAAACGCGATTTAAAATTTAAGACTCAAAAAACTCGTTCAAAAACATGTCGAGTATTTTTGTTGTATTTTTTTCGGGAAAGGCCATTAAAAAAAAAATTAAATTTTTTTTTTTTATTTGGACCATTATTAAAGAAGTCATGACCAAAATACTAAAAAAAAGCGGTTTTTTTGTTAATTTAATATCTTTTGAATGGGTAATCAAAAAATCAATTTGGGATAGAACGCCCCATATTCAGTATTTATACATAAGTTGAGAATATATTCATCATTTTAAAATAAAGAAAGGTATGTTTCATTCATGCAAATTCGTTATTTACGTATTAATGAAATAAAAAAGACAAAAGTCCGATGAGATACCTCTAAATCTTAAAGGAACGGCCCCATCTTTTGCGAGAATTATTTTTTTATGTCCAAGTATAGATTAAGATTGTATAAAGCTAATAACAAAACAATCGATTTTTTTTATACAGTCTAATTATACATAAAAATTGCATAGGAAAATATTAAAACATGGCGACACAGCGCGATTCTCCCGAGGCATGTCGAATCACACGACACGTGGCATAACTTCAACAATTTTCAATCTTTCCATTTGAAAATTTAATCAGATCTTTAAAATAACATTTCGACGTGAATTACGTCGGAGATATTCGATAAGTTAATTCAAAAAATATTTATTAACAAATAATTGTCCTTTTTTGGTGAAAATTGGACAACTTTAATCAGAGACTTGCTAATAACATAAAAATCAATATTTCTCAAATACCCTACGTGGTTCACTTTAAAATATTATTTTAAAGTTCTGATCATATTTTTCAATAGAAAGATTGAAAATTGTTGAAGTTATGCCACGTGCCGTTCGATTCGACATGCCTCGGGAGAATTGCTGCAGTGTCGCCATTTTGTAATATTTTCCTATGCAATTTTTATGTAATACATAATTACCCTAAGTTTTTTTTTCTATCACCTTTTCTTCCGTCCGAAAAAACTGATAAAAAAACGCTCTTTTTAGACGCTCACAGTGATGTAACCCCTTAAACAAAAAATGAAAAAAAAACAGTTTTTAATTTTT
Source organism: Alloplasta piceator (assembly GCA_946863875.1). NCBI lineage: Eukaryota > Metazoa > Arthropoda > Insecta > Hymenoptera > Ichneumonidae > Alloplasta > Alloplasta piceator. The sequence continues at coordinate 49,317,870 of OX333071.1, forward strand.
TTTTCATATTGTTGCACCAACTCAAAAAAGTTAAAAAAATTCCTGAGTATAGAGGAGTATAAGAGACGTGTTCTGTTAAATTTGGTGATTGCATGTTTTTAAAAACGTAGTCAAAAAAATTATTTTGGTTTTATTTATTTTTTTATGAATTGGGTTTAATTTTGGGAATCATACAAAAAAAAATTTTCACCCATGCAAGATTTTCGTGCTTTTCGCCATTTGCGTAGACAGCCAAAAAGTGACTCTTAGCTGTCAAAAAGAGCCTCTTTTTGGCTATCCACGCATATAGTGAAAAGACACTCAAATCTCCCATGGGGGAAAAAAAGATCGTGTGCAACGCGGGCCAGAGATTCGTCTTTTGTCTCGCGTGATTGCGGCCCTCGCTTCGATCGTTGCGGCAAACTTCAGGCTCGACAAAAAGACTTATCTCTGGTCCTAGACGCACAAAATACTATTTGTGCCTCTTTTACTCTAAAACATTTTAGAAAAGATCGTCATTTGTTAATTTTTGTTTTTACTATTGAAAAAAAAAAAAAACGGCAGAAAAGGTTTTTTTAAATAACTCGAAAACTACTTAGAATTAAGAGCTTAAATTTGAGGTGAATTATTATTATTTGGTATCAAAATAATCCACGAAGTGTCGATAGAATACGCCGCGGGGGCAGATTTGGCATGCTTATCCGGTTTATACCCTCTGCACATAGCTTTCTCATTTGTTTCCTTGGTTCGTGAAGCTTCCTCTATAAGGAAGCCATAATAAACATATATGTCATAAAGATGGTCGAGAAGGTCCTCGTAAAGGAGACTCCGCGAACGGAGGAAAAAAATGAGGAAGCTATGTGCAAATTTCCAATTGGCATGATCTAAAGCCATAAATGGCTTTAGATCTGCTCAATCTTTTGAATCGTGCCATGCACGAGCGGAATAATGATTGCTCATTACGGTCTATGAAAATTGGCCTATAAAAGTTAAGAAAAGTGCAAATTGCATGCGCTCGAAAATCGACACATTTGAGTATTCTCTTTTCGAGGCATGAGAATGAAATTATAGGCTTTATTATTAAAGTTCTTGACTTCGCCATCAAAATTAAATCATTCTCCTACGACTCGACCGGAATTCGGAACGGACCAGTAATGAAAAAAACGTGAGAAACAAGATTTGAATGCAAGTTGAGAGAAAGATTCGCCAAAGATGCGATTCGTGCGCATTGTTAGTGGGTTATTGATTGAGTTAGGTCACTGCGGTAGAAACTACGAGACTTTTGACCGCAGTTAGTATAGTGGAACATACTTTAAATGCTAGAAGGAAAGTTATAGTGAGGTGCACGCGATTCTCTGTGAGTCGTTGAACTTTACATTTTGTCGAAAAAAGATTCGCGAGAGAGAATGGATTTCAAAAGGCTGTAGCTTGCGCGAAAGAGAATATTGGAATATGTGCTTCTAATTTTCAAAACGTACAAAAAAATCCCTCTTGGCTGGACTTCGACTTTATTCTAAACATCAAGCGACTAGATGCTATCCCGTCTCTCAATATAAGCGCCAGGAATCTACTCTCGCGATTTATTATTCACCTTTCGATGGTAATTTGAATATTTTTGATTTATACCGGTGATAAAAGAATTCCACGCTTTCCCCTGTTTAAATCACGTAGGAACTCAGACGGCGATGTCAGGACTTTGCAACAGCGCTTCTCGATCATACGAGAAGCTCATACGAACTCGAGGTACTACTGAATCACGATCCCACGGGACCGGCGTTCGAGCATGGGGAGAGAATGCATTTAAATCGCCTGAAGTTGGCGATTAAATTTCGTCAAAAAAAGGTAAGATGCGACATCAACATTTTAAAATTCAATTTGGGCGAATTAAACTTATTCATGGAAAAAACGACTTATCTGTGGTAACAAGAAAAATAGTGGACCCAACCAACTATTTTACTGCTCTGAGCCCCAGACGAGAAGTTGGTTGGATCAATGATTTTTATAGGGTTGGTTCATAAATGCCAGACCAACTAACTTTTTAGTTCGGCCAACCACGACTCAAATGGTTGTGTCAACTATTTTGCTCGTGATTTATTATAATTTTTTTTTATATCTACACAATATTTTTAAACATTTCATTCTTTGAATGTCGCTACACATTTGAAGTTTACAATTTCGTAAAGTTTCGTCTTTTCTTTAAGAGAAGGTGAAAGAAAAAAGACCCTTTTTTATAGGAATCCATTTCGGATTCGACCATCTTGCGTTTTGCAGCAAAGTATTAAATATCCATACGAAAAAATAAGGATATCAAACATAGACGAACTTGGAAAGGTTATAAGCGTCGAGGGAAAAGTTCGTTTGTGGGAGAGGAAACCACCTGGCGGATTTTTAGGGTACTGACAAATCTGCAGATATGATCGTATAGTTGGCTACAGTACCTATAAAATTCGTTGTCCATCCTCTACCTTCCTGATGAATACTATTTTAACAGGTAGACGGACTAATCAAGTCAGTTGTGTTGACTCGTGGCGTCAACTAACCATGAATAGTAGATGGAACTAATGCGAGGTGGTTATTGTAACGAAACAGGTATTTACGGAAACCAACATATAACCAACTAATAATCAGTTGGTTGTGCCAATCAATCATTTTTTTCCGTGTTGGAATATGTATAATCCCCTGTGAGCAGTATTGTGTGAAATTGGATCAAGTTTTGGTGTCGACAAGGTTGAGAAAAATTAAGGAGAGGCTTGAGGGATCATCTTGATTTAGTTGCTCAAAAAAGAGCTATTTTTGTAATTTTTTTAAAATAGTATTATTATAGATATTGATATAAAATTTGTTGAGCTTAAGCGGACGAAGTCAATATCAAAACGCCGACTTTTGAACATAAATATAAATTTTCGTTGAATACGTGTAAACCTGGCCAATGGTCCATCATTTGACGTATCAAATCTCTCATATTATAAATCAATTTTTGAATTTCACTGCGCTGTGCACGATCCTGACTAAACCGCTTGACGAATCTTATCCTACGATGACACTTTTCCGGACTGCTTAAGTGCGGCACATTTTTTTTAAAACCTTATTATGGAGTTACATGCCACTTTTTGAATTTTTGAAACAAAAAGTGGGTCAAAAATTCGAAAAGTGGCCTGTAACTCCATTATAAAGACAAAAAAAAATGTGCCGCATTTAAACAGTCCGGAAAAGTATTACGAAAAACATGAGACGTCGTATGATAAGATCCGTCAAGCGGTTTGGTCAGGATCGTGCACAGCGTAGAGAAACTGAAAAATTGATTTATGAGAGGACCGTTGCACCTTAAGGGTTCCAACTAGCGTCAAAAATGTCTTCATTTGATACGTGAAATGATGGACCGTTGGTCAGGTTTACACGTACTCAATGAACATTATGTTCAAAAATCGGCGTTTTGACGCGGATTCGACCGCCTTAAAAAATGCATTGCCGAAATACATAAAACAATTTTTTTTAATTTTAAATACTTTTTATACACAAAAATAACAGGCAAATATAACTCCTCGGAAAGTAGTTATGTCGCTGGTGGCGTTGATATCTTGATAATGATTCATCCAAAACGAAAAAATAATTAGATTATATATTATGTATGATTGAAATATTATAATATGAATGAATTGAATTGAAATTGAAATTATTATATATTATATTAGAATAAAAAATTGAATTGAAATTGAATTATTATATATTATATTAGAATAAAAAAAAAATGAATTTTTTTTCACTGTTTTTGTCAAAATAAACAGTAAAAAATAAAACTTTAATACGGTTATAGAATGCGCCGAAGCTATTCATGTGTAGAATATGGGCTTGAAATTTCATAAGGAACTCAAACAAAAAAATAGTGTTTTGAGAAGAACGTGTTTAGAGTTTTTTTTTAAATGAAAAATCATAAAAATCCTTAATTAAATCGGCGATGCCTGTCCATACAAAATTCGAAAAATGTAAAAAAACCGATTTTTTGAAAATTTTAAACCAGAATGATCCTTTAAATCCGGGGGACTTGAGCTTGTAAATGAGAGAGAAGAGCTAAAATTACCAATACATTTTTCTCAAAAGCGATTTAATGTACTAAAAAAATGTATACACGAGTCCGTTTGCACATATTAATTATGCAGACGCCCCTGTTCATTTTTTAATTCTAATCAAGCAATCTTCGAAAAAAATATGTTATATGAATATACTCTTATTTATAATAATCCTTGTGTATAATTTTTATCCCAAAGTCTATTTCCGACATGTTGTTATGTTTTTGGGTCGCGTGATATCATAGACTGAATGTAGGGCAACTGGTATTCTGTGCGATCCACGAATCTAGCAACCCTCCACTTATCTACACTTACAATTCCACGTACCCTATCTACGTGCTCATAGTATAATGCAACTTCGCTATGTTCTCCGATGATTATCAGAGGGAAAGATGTCCTTCATGAAAATTCGAAACAGCCCGAAAACTGTATAATAAACAAAAGTTACAAACATTTCCGCCATACTGTATTTTTTCCTTTAGTATTTGCTAGTTTCCATTTTCCGCAAATGTAAGGGGTAGTACAACATTTCATGCAACGCATTCGGAAGTCATAGACGATGAAAGTCTGACTTAAGAGACTTTTCCGGGCGAACCCACTTGCATTTAGCTGAGATGACTAATTTATAGTTTTCACTTCAAAGATAACTTAAGGATGTATTTAGCTTTAGGATGCCTTTAGATTCCCTAAAGTTATATCTCATTGAAATTTCCGTACTTCGTGATACAATACAAATCTTGAAAATTTAGCAGCATTTGGCATGTCATAAACAACAATTATTCAACAGATTTTCGGTAAGTTTTTTTTTCTTAAACTAATCGAATGTTTTAATTTTTCTGAACGCATATGAATTTTTTCAGAATTTCCTCTCTATTTTGTACTATTATAAAAATATTCTGAAATACAAACAAAAATTGCCAATTCTGTATATCTTTTTATGTACAGGTTTATCGTCAGCTTTGAAAATTTTCAAAGACACTGGGCCAAAAAATACTTAAATACAGCCATGCATTCTAAAAATTTCAAAACGGGAATTTCAAAATAGAGAAAATTCTGAAAAAATTCATATGCGTTCAAAAAAATTAACACATTCGATTTGATTAAGAAAAAAAAGAACTTACCTAAAAATTGTTGAATAATTATTTGGTTAAACAATTTATTAATAACTTTTGGGCAATATTATTATTGATAATTGTTTTTGATAGCATGAAAAATGTTGTTGAATTTTTTTAGTTTTTTATTGAATCATAAAGTACGGAAATTTCAATCAGAAACAATTTTTGGCTGCAAGTTATAGGCGCAACCGAGCATGAATCGTCCACAGAATACTCGATGAATAATTTTTTTTCGTTTCTTTTTGTTCACAAAGATCGTTGCAATGAATTCATCGTTTTTTCTCGCACAGTTCGTCGCTCATCCGAATGTCCAGCAGCTCTTGGCATCAATCTGGTACGAGGGACTGCCAGGATTTCGTCGAAAGAACATGGTTCTTCAAGCTCTCGAGATCGTTAGAATTGGCCTGCTGTTTCCGATTTTGAGTGTCGTCTACACAATCGCTCCGCACAGCGTTCTCGGTCAGACAATGAGGAAACCTTTCATCAAATTCATCTGTCATTCAGCATCATACTTCACTTTTTTATGTAAGCATATTTCTCGTAATCAATATACACTGTATGAAAAATTGAGGATATGTAATTTTTTTCATCTCGTAATGCCTACCTTGGATTTGGGGGAGGATTCCTGTTTCATTGATTAAAATTTCTGTTCTTCTCCATTCTTTTTCAATGAAGCTTGAATTACGCTGAAATTTCCAGCGTTCGTTGACATTTTCAGTATTGTAAGACGTTGTTCTCAAAATCATATGGATGAGGAATACCGCCTGTTCACACTTTATTACAAAGCAAAAACGATAGTTGTAACACAAATATCCGGAATTTCCGTCTAATTCAAATATATTCTTAAGGTTGTTGGTGATTTAAAAAATATGAAATTATGGGTAACAGGAGATAATCGTTGTCAAAATACTTAGTAAATTTCACGTCGATTAGAAAGGTCGTCAGTGAAATAATTTTATTTAAATTTTTTTAAATAACATATATAGTCTTATGGGACGTAAAGCGATTTCGTCGATCTTTCGTTAATTTATTTTCTCCCGTTGAAACAAATGATGACAGATCGACGAAATTGCTTTTTGTCTCTTAAGATCACATGTTATTGTGTTTAAAAATCAATTGATTTAAAAATTAAGATTTTCGAAGACCTTCCTAATCGTCTTGAAATTATGACGAAATACTTTGACAATGAATGTTTCTTGTTACCAATAAATTATATTTTTAACTTCATTTTGGTATGACGACTCAATTCCTTTAATTTAGGTTTTCAAATACAATATTTTTGAAAAGAAACAAAATTTGAAGAAAAACTAATCGCATCACAGATCGAAATTGATTTACTCTATTTCAGCGCCATCTATAAATTGTTTGCTAGGCAGGCAAAGTATACTCATAATTCAACTTATTGATATTTGCTCTTGTTTAATCGCGTTGCAGTTATGCTCATTCTCGCAAGTCAAAGAATCGAGAGTGTCATAGGTGTTTGGATGGGACATGATATATCGGAGCATGAACCAGCACCGACGAAACGTGGTGCATCACCAACAATAGTTGAATGGTTCATATTAGCTTGGGTATCGGGTCTGATATGGTCTGAAGTAAAACAACTGTGGGACATTGGTCTCGAGGAATACGCCAACGACATGTGGAACGTAATTGATTTTGTGACGAATTCACTGTACGTCGCTACAGTCGCATTGAGAATCGTCGCTTATTTTCGAGTGCAGAAAGAAAACGAGGCCCAAACGACGGGCATAGTAATTGAACTTCAGAGAGAACAGTGGGACACTTGGGATCCGATGCTGATATCCGAGGGATTGTTTTCAGCTGCCAATATATTCAGGTTAACATCAATATCCAAATATATGAAATTCATTAGGGGGTTTCCCATTTTTGGTCCTGAAAGGTTCTTTAATTGGGCCTTTTCCTCTTCCAACTCAATTATGACTTTACAATTCTTTTGATGACGAATTTTCCACTATCAATAATGACATTCGAACGTTTAAACTGCAGAATCGAACAAGTTTAAATACTCTTCTTAAAATTACAAAGACTCCATGTCAATTGATGACTGTTAAGGATGTATGAGCACTAGGCTTAGTATAAGCTTAAACGCTGATTTTTTCATATGATATTGTCGATGTGGTATTTGAATCACGGAGGTTATGAATACGCCATATTGTAATGGTGCTGTGGTGCCCTCTATTCCTATGGGGAGTTCCACCTTCGTCTCCTATCAATAGGGAAGCACGCCGAGCCTCGCCATGGACAAGACACGCCTCGTGCAACGATCTCCGTATTATAAGGAATAAAGCTGTTACAATTACAAACGTGTGCAATTATTTAATGTGGTCTCGGACATCACAGTGGCGACGAGAATAAAAAGTAAAAGCAATATAGGATTGCAAGGATATTAGCGGATTTCGTTATAGTGACACGAGGTGAAACGTGTGAAATAAAATGGCGGAATCTGTCGAGACGTTGCGAGAAAGCTACGCGAAAGCTTTTAAGGAGTTCGAAAAACGGCAAGCTGAAGTTGAAGAAAAAAATAAACAGTTAATAAAGCAACGGCAGCAATTTTTGGCAGAAGTGAATCCATCGAAAGTGAATCCATCGACGCAAGGTGCAAAATCTCGACCCCTTGATGCCCCAAATATGGGTGACCGGTGGCAGCCAATCGTGACGGGAAGAATCGGCACGATGAGAGAATACGACATGAAGGACGACTGGAACAATTGGACAGAAAGGTTTGAGCAATATTATGTGGCGAATGACATATCTCCTGCCAAGGGTGTTTCGCTTTTTCTCACCCTAATTGGCAGTGAAGGTTATGCGTTATTACGTAGTCTTTGTACGCCCGATTTGCCATCTACGAAAACTCTGAGTGAATTGAATGATATTATGAAAAATCATTTACAACCAAAACTCAGCATTATCGCTGAAAGATACAAATTCAAAGAGTGCTCTCAAAAAGATGGAGAGAGCGTAATGGAGTTTTTGGCAAATTTAAAGAGATTGTCAACTTATTGCGAATTCGGAGGAAATTTGGAGTCTTATTTGAGGGACCAATTCGTCTGGGGATTGAGGAACGAGAGGATCAAAAAAAGGCTTCTCGGTGAGCACGATTTGCCCTACGCCAGAGCTATCAAGCTGGCGCAAAATGATGGAGATGGCTACGAAGGATGTCGCTGAAATGGGTTTTTCATCGAAGAGTCAAACTGACTCGATTAACTTCATCGACAAGAAGACATCAGTGGGTTCAAGAGACGAAGCCAACGTCAGATGTTATTGCTGTGGTAGGACTAATCACCCAGCAAATTCATGTGAATATCGTAGTTATAAATGTAACGTTTGTCAAAAACAAGGGCATTTGGCTCGCGTTTGTAAGAATCGAAAACAAACGAAGGGAAAAGAGAATAAATCGAGTCAAATCACAAAAGGCAAAAATAGACAAAATTTTATTTCCGATTTGAAGGAAACTGATGATAATTTCGACTCACTTTTTCATTTGGAAGGGGAAAATAGCAAATCGATCGTGGAAAATTGTGAAGTAGAGTTCATTGCTCCCTGGAGAGTCGAAATTAAAATTCAAAAAGTAAATTTGAAGTTTCAGGTTGACACAGGGTCAGAAATCGCAGTTATTTCAGAAAAAGAATTTGTAAATCGGAGCGAATGGCACAATTTACCTCTTAAGAAAACAACGAGGAAATTTAAGACGCGCCCGGGACATAAAATTGAGCCTATTGGCATATTGTACGTTCAAGTCGAGTATGGGAGGAGGAATTTGAAATTTCCCCTTTTTGTATTGCCCGGTGATGGACCACCACTCGTGGGGCGAACTTGGATTTGTGCGTTAAAGATTCCGGTGGGGGATTTGGCAAAAAAGAACAGTGATTGCCATGTCGGAATGATTCAGAGTGATAATCAACGTGACATCAAGAGTATTATCAATGACTTTAAATCGGTTTTCTTATCCAAACTGGGCAAATATACAAAGGGTTGTTTCAAGTTGCACCTCAAGGAAAATGAGCAGCCAATTTTTTGTAAGGCAAGACCATAACCTTATGCAATGAAAGAAAAAGTCGAAAAAGAGTTGAATCGTTTAATAAAAGAAGGAATTTTAGAGGCAGTCAAAAGTAGCGAATGGGCGACCCCGATTATTCCAGTGCCTAAAAGTAATGGAGAGATAAGGATTTGCGAGGATTATAAAATAACAATAAATCCCAAAATAAAAATAGATCGTTATCCGGTGCCAAGAATTCAAGATCTATTAGCAAGTTTAAACGGGGGGAAAATATTCTCGAAAATAGACTTATCTCAGGCATATCAACAAGTCGAACTGGACGAACAATCAAGGCCGCTTGTCACAATTTCGACTCACAAAGGATTGTTTACGTATAAACGTCTTTGTTTTGGTGTAGCCTCAGCTCCGGGATTATTCCAACGGGAGATGGAGAAAATCTTGCATGGGTTGGAAGGAGTTGTGTGTTTCTTCGATGATATTATGATTTCTGGTCCAACAGTAAATGTACATAACCAAAGGTTAGCAGACGTTCTCGCTCGATTAAAAGATTGTGGTTTAACGGCAAATGTCAATAAATGTGTTTTCGGCAGCGAGAGAATACAATTTTTGGGTTACGTTCTCGATGGCACAGGGATTCATGCAGCAAGGGATAAAGTAAAAGCGATCGTGAATGCTCCAGCACCAACGAATATAACCCAATTGAGAGCATTTTTAGGTATGATTAATTATTATTCGAAATTCATACAAAATTATTCCCAATTTTTCAATCCATTGCATCAATTGTTGCAGAAAAACGTGGTTTGGCAGTGGAATGACGAGCAGGACCGAGCGTTTGATAGAGCCAAACGTTGTTTGATCTCGTCAGAAGTGTTGGTGCATTATGATGCTAAGCTACCAATTAAAGTTGCGTGTGACGCATCACCCTTTGGCATAGGGGCAGTCTTGTCGCACGTGTACTCTGACAAGCGGGAAAGGCCTATAGCATTTGCATCGAGATCATTAACAAAAGCGGAAAAGAGTTATTCGCAGCTTGATAAAGAGGCCTTGAGTTTGGTTTTTGGTGTGAAAAAGTTTCATCAGTACCTTTATGGTAGAAACTTTATTTCAGAGACCGATCACAAACCGCTTATATATATATTTGGGTCCAAAAATGGTTTTCCTCAAATGGCCGCTAGCAGAGTACAGCGATGGGCTGTGTTTTTGGCTGCTTATCAGTTTGAGATCAAACACGTAAAGGGCATTGATAATTGTCGTGCTGACGGTCTTTCACGCGTTCCGTTGCCAATCGACGAAGTTAGAGCCAAAGAGAAAGAGGACTTTTCGTATTTAAATTATGTAATTGACGAAGTGGACGCGATTGATGTAAACCGCGTAAAAATTGAAACGGAAAGAGATGAAATCTTGAGACAGGTCCGAAAATATGTACTTGAGGGGTGGCCTGATGAAGTAAGGGATAAGTTTAACGCTTTCAAAAACAGAAAAAATGAATTAACGGTGGAAGTAGGATGCTTGTTATGGGGACATCGAGTCGTGATTCCTCTGTCAATACGCGAAGAACTGCTTATGGAGTTGCATTCTATCCACATGGAGGTTGTCAAAATGAAGGCGTTAGCTCGATCTTACATTTGGTGGCCTAGTATCAACGAGGACATTGAGAATGTGACAAAAACATGTTCGTCGTGCTTAAAATTGGCTGATAATTCACGCAGATCAGTGTTACATTCGTGGACGTGGCCGGATGGGGCTAATCATAGAATCCATGCAGATTTTTTGGGTCCTGTCGAAGGAAAAATGTTTCTGATAATTATTGATGCGTTTTCTAAGTGGATAGACGTAAAAGAATTACCGGATATAACATCAGAAACCACAATTAAAGCGTTTAAGGAATATATGTGTACGTGGGGAATACCACTTAAATTAGTCACGGACAATGGGCCGAGTTTTTGCTCTGAAGTGTTTAAAGAATTGCTAAAATCGTATGGCGTTCATCATATGAGATCTGCTCCATATCATCCAGCATCAAATGGCGCTGCCGAAAATGCGGTAAAAACGTTTAAAAAGAAGTTTAAAATTTTAAGAGACGCTGGGAATTCGAAGCAAGATGCAATTTTTAAATTTTTGTTTCACTACAGAGCAACTCCTCATTGTACTACAAACTGTAGCCCAGCAGAATTGCAAATGGGACGAAAGTTTCGTACTAAACTTGATCTAGTCAGACCTGAGCTGAGAAGTTATGTAGAGAAAAAGCAGCTCAGTCAACGGCGTTCTTTTCCGGGTACTAGACGATTCACTTGTGATAATAATGATACAGTGATGATGAAAAACTATGCGAATAATAACTGGACTAGAGCGAAAATTATTGAAAAATTATCACCTGTTACCTTTTCGGTACAGTCGGAGGACGAACGAATGCATAAAAGGCATTCTGATCAATTTCGAGCTTGTAATTTGAAGGGAGAGAAGAGGACTGTGCGAGCGGAAGAACATGTGGAGAAAGAGATAGAGGAGCATATAAAAAATGCGGAAAACGATTCAAGGATAGTAGTTGATAAACCGGTAGAATCACAAAAAGTTCAAACGGTACAGGATTTAACAATGAGTGGAAATAAGAATTTACCACCTGTGCGTAGATCATCGCGAGTTTCAAAACCGCGCAAGATATTAGATTTGTAAATCAGTGATGGAAAACTTGTAACTCCGATAATTAAGAGTTGAATGGTATCGTCGAAAAGGAGCTTAATTACAGGTATTAAGACTCTGTGTTCTTAACAAAGGGAATTTGTAATTCCGTGTGATATTATGGAACTCAGAAATTGTCAATGTGAATCGAACTGTGATTTAAACGTACTAGTGAAATTGTATTCCGCGAATGTATTTAATCGTGAGCGTAAAAAGCTATTAATGTGACTTTTTTTAGCCGAAATCTGTTAAAGATGAGGGAATTTTTAATTCTAAGTGGGGAGGATTGTGGTATTTGAATCACGGAGGTTATGAATACGCCATATTGTAATGGTGCTGTGGTGCCCTCTATTCCTATGGGGAGTTCCGCCTTCGTCTCCTATCAATAGGGAAGCACGCCGAGCCTCGCCATGGACAAGACACGCCTCGTGCAACGATCTCCGTATTATAATGAATAAAGCTGTTACAATTACAAACGTGTGCAATTATTTAATGTGGTCTCAGACATTACAGTCGAGGTTCAATATTCAGTACTCCAAAAATTTCAAGGCCTCTTAACGACTATTTAAGCAAGATATTATTAATTGAAAATGTAGCATTATTCATGGTTATATACAGAGCTTACGGCAAGGTTGACTTTGCAACTCTTTGTTTTCTACAGTTCCACCGTTTGCATATATGATACCGTAGATGAAAAACATCAAGTATATCCATTGGATGTCAGGGATCATGATGATACATTGAAAAACAGGGGTCAACGAACATTCGAATTAGATATATCAAGCTAAACACGGCCTTCTTCACTTTTATTTGGAGGTTAAAGCTGGGGAGCATATGATACACCACCGGAGTCAGTCAGTTACTCCGAACAAAATAATTCTTAAAACGAAAATAATTTAATGTTTTATGCTCTCTGAAAATCATCTACGTACTTTTTACTAATATTTTGCTAAATATTACTACCTAATGTTCTCTTTCTGCAAAATTTCAATGAGATCACGTGTACACGGAGAGAATTTTGTACGAAAAATTGCTATGTATGCTTAGTAGTCGGGTAACATATTGACATTAGTAAGAAAATTACTATGGTATGTACATGGTATGTACATAGTAATTTTACTACTAATGACAATATGGTACCCGACTACTAAGCATACATAGCAATTTTCCGTATAAAATTCTCTCCGTGTATTGACTACCACGTAGCGCTCATACATCCTTAAAAACGGAAAAAAATAGTAACTGTTTTCTGCGGACACCTGAGTAAGTCGAAGGACCCGATTGACATTGAAAATTGTACTGACCAGGAGTTTAATAATTTCATCCATAAGAGTGTTGGTTTGTTTAATGGAAAGAAGTCTTTGAATTTATCTAATAATGGATTTAAAGAAAAAAAACTTATCGAATCTTTCACCTGATCAAATTGAATGACTTAACTCTGAATTTTTTTATTTTCACAAATTTTCGCTTATCTCTGCTCGTATATTTAGTTCTCTCAAGCTCGTCTACATATTCTCCGTGAATCCTCATCTCGGACCACTTCAAGTTTCACTGTCACGGATGGTAATGGACATCATGAAGTTCTTTTTTCTCTACGTTCTCGTACTATTCGCTTTTTCGTGCGGTAAGTTGTGCATCGTCAATGTCGTGCGTGCGTTTCTACATGCCTTTTTTCGACGATCAAAGTATCAAAATGACGTATACTCTATATATTGCAGGCCTCAATCAGCTTTTGTGGTATTACGCTGATATGGAGAAAAAGAGATGTCCAACGGCGACACTTTATCCGAATCACAGTAACAACAGTACCAATGATTCAAACGCCTGTCTAGTTTGGCGCCGATTTGCTAAGTATGAATCTTCCGTTTTTACTTTGTAATGCACATCTAAGACTGGCAACGATAGCCAACAGCTTAATACGTAAGGGGGAAAGTGACTGTGAGATGTAAAAAAATTGTCAGTGTTTGACAATTATTTTCACTAGTATATATAATTATTAATGGATCGGGTTATGGTTATTTTATTAAATACATATTCACCTTATTACATGATCATTTTTATTGAATAATCTTGAAAAGTAACAGAGATATACATATATATTATTTTCATGACAAAATGAAATTTCCGCTCCATTGTGTTATTGATATCTTGGTGAAGGGTACTCTGAAAATTGAAAAAAAAACATCAATAACTATGAAAATGTACATATCGTTATGCACGGCCATTCTTTTTCTTTGTTAGTTTACAAAATAGCGTCGAATTGAACATTTTTCATTTCTAAGGACCTTTTTTATTTAAGCAGTTTTTAAAAGTAGTAATTATCACAATTTAAAAAATCGGTCACATACTGATTTAGCTACTACGAATATTTTTGAAAAAATTTCAAATCTGCTTATAAGTTTTCGAGCATTCGGTGGGACAAGGTTGAAAGACGTCATTTTATCTAGGTTTGAAAATTTTTGTATCCACCAACGGTCTCGGAAATTCAGTTCAGGATGAGAATTATCAGGTTACTCAAAGGTGTCCACCCAGCAGAGTTGTGAAGCGTACTAGCCAGAAGATTCCGAGAAAAACGGCTAAAGCATTTTAAGCGCAACTGACTGGTCGATTCTACATTATGGGAGCATAGCGGATTGGTTGAGTCTGTAGCAAACTCGCTTTACTTGCCACGCGGGCGATCTAGATTCGAATCCCTGCTGCCTTTGAGTAATTTTTGTTTCTTAATTGTTTTAAAAATTATAACAACTTTTGAATAATGTTAATGACCTAAAAATATTATCAATTGAATTATAAGTAATTTTTAGTTGATTTATGAAATGTATTGTATTGTATGTTTTACTGGGCACTCAGTCCTAATGGACCATTGTCCCCACGCCCTTTGCTGAGCAAGCTTTTTAGCCTATCGGATCCGTGGGCCAGCCAGCCTCACGCTCGAACTTAAGTAGCCAGCTTGCTCGCCCCTTTGTCCTTCAGACTGAATTCGGTGATGACACGTGCGCCAAGAAACTCACTTCTGACGTTTGTAAGCTGAACATCGTTATAAGATGGAGTGGTGTTTCCTCCCCATCTTCGCATCTTTAGCAGTGCCGTGCCAGAGCAAGACCCAGTCGCTCCAGATGCTTACCTTTATGCCAGTGACCCGAAACTAGTCCCACTCTGAGTTGGATTCGGTCTAGGCTTGTGAGCATGGTTTTTAACTGCGCTGAGGATCCAAAGAAGAGATCCTTCGCGTGCCTCACCCCCGGATCCCGTAACCAGAGGTACGCAAACTGTTTCGTGGCTCATCTTTCCATTATCTGCTAAAGAGCATCCACATGGCCGCATCTCTGCCTGTGCTGCGATGTACGGAGGCAGAAAGTCGAGTAGGGCTCCAGAGTCAGGGTCATGGTTGTGCCTAACGCACCAGTTATTCCTAGCCCTGCCAGTCTATATACTCTCTCTGGGGTCTTCCGATTTCTGGCCGATCGCAGCGTGGGCCACCATCCTAGGGAGACGTAAATTTGCTGAGAAACCAAGATGGCCGTGTAGATATCCCTGTTGGAAAAGAATGATATGAACCGATAGAATTCTTTAAATCCTCATTAATCTCTATTGGAATTTCGTGTGCATTAACCATGATGATGAAGTTATTGTCCCTGATTCTGACAGATTCTATCAGTTCAATTGGCCTTTTCCGACAGTGATACCTAACCATCTTAGGTTTTAAACACTCCTGGACAAAATCGATCGCTTTCGGCATCTTTCCCGTCAAAAATGCAGGATGGTTGCCGCTACGGTCACTCGCGGCTGACTCGAGCCTTGACAGCAGTCCCGTTGAGACTGACTGTTATGGTCCGCGTCAGGGGTATGACACTCTGGGCCAAAACGGGCTCCTTATTTGACCAAATCCTGAAGGGTATGCCAGGAGCTGCAACCTTAGAAAAAAAATACAATTTCGTTGGTGATGGTGGTAGCATTGCACGACAGTAGCGGTATCTGTCGGGCAGCGAGTAAATTTCACTTGAGAGAATGTGAAAGATCTGTCTTACCGACAACTATTCGAACAAGGCTTTCTCGCAAATGTTCAAAAGTTGAAAAAAAACAAAGTGACGGCTTGATGGAGTAAAAAAAAATTATAGGGCCACTTGTATACATTAATTACGCAAGCGGCCCCACTCTTTTTTTTTTATTCCATCAAGCCATCTCTAAGAAAAATGTGTTCAAAAAGTTTTCAGGTTATGTTTACCTTCAGAATCCCAAGAGTTTGCATCTTGCTGTACATTAAATTGCAAGTTGTATATTAACAGGCAATACAGGGTTGCCAGTGACTCACTATTTTCACTATTTTCCACTATTTTGAAATCGTGTCACTTTTTTTCACTATTTTCGAAATTTGGTCACTATTTTCACTATTTCAGAGCTCTCTAGCTCAGAAGTAGTTAGGATTTACTGTTTTATCGTGTTCTGAGACATTGGTGTTCAGTTATATTCCGGATTCTCTTAGTAAGCAGTTTAAATATTGCGCCAAAACTTCCGCAGCCCCTCCCCATTCATTCTTGCAAGAACGAATGGGGAGGGGATTCTGCCTGCAACTGCAAGAAATGTAACTGCAGGGACCCCAGGGAATTCTGCTGGTGCTGAAGCTGAAGAAGAGACTTCTACGATTCAACTACAGTCGAACCTCGGTAACTCGAATCTCAGGGGCAGAGCTAATTTCTTCGAGTACTATCATTTACAGGGTTTCGGAAAAAATCTGTTATTTTACTCTGTTTTAACTTATGCTGGCAGTCAATTGCATTTTTGACCGCGAACAGAGTTGCGAATTGCATTTTCAACTGCGAACAGAGCTACGAATACGTCGTCATCAATGTTAATAAATTTTTCTATGAAAGTTCGAACTTCGTTCGAAGTCCGTCTTTTTTTACGCCAAATTTCATCATTCGTGGCGCTAGTAGTCTTCGGCACGCCGTAAAGCGTATTTAAGAGATAACTAGCGCCACGTACAGAGCAAAACAGGAACTAAAAAATGCGGACAGAATGCGTAGCGTTTTGTCATTGCGTAAAGCGCTTCGAGTTGTAGAGGTCAGGGTATTGGAACTTCGAGTTATAGACGTAACCTTGGACTTCGATCTTTAAATTCGAGTTACAGAGGCCAAATAATGCTCCTTGATATTTTCGAAAAACTTCGAGTTATTCTCTGTTTTTTCGTCGAATTACAGAGGTTTTCGCAAGGGAACAGACTGAGTCTCAGACTTATCGAGGTTTTCGAGTTATAGAGGTTCGAGTGTACTTTAATCTTAATCAATATTCTTATTCTTTTATTGTAGCATTCATTGATTGCATGGCTTAAAAGTGATGTTTTCCAAAGCCTAGCTTTGAAAGCTTAATGAAATTTTCAATGTGATGTTATTTTTTAAGTGCAGAGTATAGCTATAGGCCCTAAGGATCAAAGTACAAATTACTTTAATATTAATCTTAATAAATATTCTTATCCTTTTATTGTAACATTTGTCTTGTCCTTCATTTACTTCCCACATCCTACAAATTTCTCATGGAAATAATGTAAATGAGCTCTGAAATGGTGAAAAAAATACGTCTAGCATTCACAAAAGTTTCTATATGAGTTGGAAAAATGTCACTATTTGTTCACTATTTGGACGTTGAAGTCACTACTTGCTCACTATTTATGTGAATTCAAGTCACTATTTCACTATTTTTGACCCTCTGAAGCGCTGGCAACCCTGAGGCAATACAATAACTCTCAACTCTTTACGTCTCTATTCATAAATATCTCTATTCCTAAATAACTCTACTCGTTTATCTCTATTCTTAAATAACTATTCGTAAATATCTTTATTCATAAATATCTCTACGCTTAAATATGTCTATTCAAATATCTCTACTCTTATTAAAATGTCTCTACTCCTGAATAATTTTATACAATAAAGTTATTTGGGTTCCTGAATAACTTTATACAATAAAGTTATTCAGAAGTAGATGCATTTTAAGAACAGATATTTAAGAGTCGAGATATTTGCTATTCTTAAATGACTCCATTCGTAAATATATATTCCTAAAGAACTCTACTCTTAATATAAATATCTCTACTCTTAAATATTTCTATTCTTCTGCCTACTTCTGTCATTACTTATTATGAAATGTAACAAATTGGGTTATTCAGGAGTGATACGAGTGGACAGAAGAATAGAGATATTTGAGAGTAGAAATATTTGAGTGTAGAGATATTTTAATAGAGATATTTAAGAGTAGAGATATTTACGAATAGAGAAGTAAAAAGTAAAGTTATATTGTATTGCCATAAATTCTGTTTGCAAATATCTCTACTCGTATTAAAATTTCTCTGAATAACAGACATTTTAAAAATAGAGATGTTTGAAGAGAGATATTTACGAATAGAGTTATTCAAGAATATAGATTAAAGAGTATAGTTATTGTATTCCCTATTAACAAATTATGTTAGCAATTATTCTCCAATATCTTTTGCTCTTAATTAGCGGGGATCAATATTGAAACAATTGCGATGAGCAACAAATTTGATACATATTTACTCTCTGTTCTGTCTAAAATAGCATAGTTATTATAAAATATTAAACTGAGGAACAGTTTTACTCGGAATTAAAATTTATGGTCTTTATTGACTATTACATTAAAATGTTCAAGTTTTATTTATTATTCCATAATTTCCCACTGTACAAAGTTTTGTAGAAATAAATCTTCAATTTAAATTCCCATATAAGAACTAAATACAGAATGTCTACAAATTTATATTGTTTAGCTGCGTCTTATTTCATTGATCATGTTATAAACTATGTTATTTCAAAATTATGAAATGAATAAAACCGAATTTAAAAAAAACGGCAATATCTATTAATTATTCTTAGTGTAGTAAACTATTAGTAACAACAAGGCAAGAATGAAAAAGAATCTCGCACTGAGTAGCGCTTATAAAAGGTTGATTATTGATAAGAAAGTTCTTTACTTTGCCGGCCAAAATTCGGCAATGCTACCACCATTACCACCGCATACCGCAGTTCGAGTTTCACGCCCTGCAGTTGGCAACTGATGCATATCCCGACCAATCAGAAGCGTGTCAAATAAGCGAAGATCTTTCAGTATTGAGTGTCATACCTCTGATCCGCGTCTGCAGGATGGAGTGCATCCATTCGAAGAGGCATTATCGAACGCTCCTTTGACGTCTAGAAATACGCATAAAGTGGCTTCCTTTCTGTTGAGGGTCTCCTCTATCTAGTGGATGAGACTATGAAGAGCCCGCCTAATAGATTTGTCCGTTTGATACGCGTGTTGCGAATGATGCACTGATGTCAGTGCCATTGCACTGCCCCTGATGTACCTATCGATGAGTACTTCCATTGTTTTCAGTAGGCTTCATAGTGATAGTTATGATAGGTGCGATCTTTTCCCGCCAGCATATGCCGTAATAATTAGCTTCTTTTTCGCTATTCCACGACCGTCACCAACCTCCGAACCCTCCTCTCGGGGCATCGTCCGAATCGTTGCGGCCATCGAGCGGGTATCTTTCGTTCTGGGCTCCGGTACTTAGGTATTTTTGTCGGACCTTCTCGAGCCCCAGTGGAGTGAGGAGGCTTCCTCGCCACGTCGGCTTTCTAGCGAAGATCTCGTCTGGGTCTTTGATACTTGCGGGGACTCGGCGCGAGACGTTAGTAATGGGAACCACTGCGACTTTCGCCTCGGAGGTCAGAAGGAGTGAAACTCTCGCCTCGGAAGTCAGGAGGAGCACAACTTTCGCCTCGGGGGTCGGAAGGATCGAGACTTTTACCTCGGTAGTTCGAAGGAACGAGACTTTCACCTAGAGGATCGGAAGAAAGCGAGACTTTCGCCTTGGGGGTCGAAAAGAGCGAGGCTTTTGCCTCGGAGGTCGCAAGGAGTGAGATTTGCGCCTCAGAGGTCGGAGGGTGCTTGGAGACTCGTGCCTCGGTGGTCGTTGGTGGAGTGCTGGTTTTAGCCCGCTCGGCGGCTCACTTACCGAATCGGCGTAATTTCGACGGATTTTTCTTCTTTGCTGGCTGCTTAGGGATTTCTTCCTTTGCGGGATTACCTTCCAAAGAAACCTTGTGCATTTGCACAACGACCTTCCAGCACGATTGAGCTCCCCAAGCCCTCGCGTGGTATGCTTATACAGTCAACTCTCATCTATTTTACATGGTCGGGACTGACGACCGCTACTTATTTTACGGCGTGAAGGGTCCCCCACCACTAATAGCAATAGTAGCGCCATCTCACTGTACCCGCGCGAAAGCCATGACAAAAGTAGCTATATCGGTATGCAGATTCAAACACAATACCGGCGATCAGAGTTTATATCCAAAACAAAACCAAAAAAGTTAATATATAAATAATGATTACTGCCATGGTCCTACATACAGGTCTGGGCACTCTTCGACTTTTACACAGTTGCACGCGTAACCGAATTCCGCCCGATTCATGCCATTTCCGCCACGGCGCTAGTGTTGAGTGGGGTTCGTCACTATTACTATATATTTGTAATATATAGTAATACACATTTCAGTGACGAACCCTACTCGACACTAGCGCCGTGGCAGAAAATGGCATGAATCGGGCGGGTTAAGGGTACGGATTTTTAGGACGAGTGCCCAGACCTGTATGTAGGACCATGATTACTGCACATTGCGACATGAACTATAAAAAGAAGGTACGTTCTCCAGCTGGAATGCATAATTTATAAATTCGTACACGATAATATGAAGAAATAAAAATATAAAAACTTGCTAATAGTGAGGTTAAGTAAACTGTTAGATATTTATTGGGTTTTTCGACTATTGTAGATGGATCAATCAAGGAAGAAAAGGAAATATAAACAGATATCCATTGCTGATAAATTAAAAATAGTACAATGTTTGGAGGCTGGTGAAGCAAACAAAATTCTTGCCGCAGAATACAGTGGATGCTCCCACAACTTAATGCTTCGGGACCGGAAACGCTCCCATAACTTAACGTTCCCCTCATTCTCCCACTTTCGTGTTTCAACGCATCCGTACTGCCTTTTTTTTTGAAGCATGCGTAAAACAAGCGCGCGAAATTCAACCTGAAATTCGCACCTACGCGTTATAGACATACATTTCAAAATCTGACAGCGATATATTTTGCGAATTTTTTGAAGATTGATAAAAATATAATGTCAATAACTCTAGATGAAAAGAATTGAACAAAAAATTTACATTTATCCGATTGTTAGATCGCGCGAGATACATTTTCCGGAAAATGTTATACAAAGTTGCATATATACATCGAATATTCTACAGACATTTCGTTCTTTCTGGCAAATAAAAATTCCTGTTTTTTCGAGAGAATGACTTTTCTCCACGGCCGTACATACAGGTCTGGAAACTCCGGCGGTTTTGAGTGGTGGGGGGTGGCATAGTTATTGAAGCAAAGGAGAGACCCCTCTACGACAACGAACCTAGCGGTCGGTTCTACAACTACGCGGGTATACATGTCACGGAGACGCCTATACGACGACGAACCTACCGGTTGATTCTACAACTACGCAGAATTTGCCTCACCAATCGAGTCACCCCCCACCATAGGAGTTTCCAGACCTGTATGTACGACCGTGCTTTTCTCGAGCACGTAGTCCTATAAATAGGCGTGTCTTGCCCCATCAATCAGTCATTTTTACCAAAATCGTTATCTTGTATTATTTATCCACTTCACTCACTATTGGAATTTTACTACAATCAATGTTTTTCCAATGATCTATAGTTGTGAATTTGAGAAGGGAAAGAAAGTATAAATTATATACACAGAAGTTCCCGTCTATATTGAACAAGAAATACCACACGAGCTTTTTATTGAAGTATATAATTATAAATGTCTATTTGACTGTACTTGACTGTGCAGTTTGAGAGGCAAACTGTATTGTGCTATTATACGAGATCGTCGATACACTAGAGAGATTCTAAAGTTCTTTTTGCACGTGTTAGCGGTTCGACGATCTCCGATGAACTGGGGCAACGCTAATCACTCGGCAAAACTCGAGCGATGTGGACGACTCTCGCGCTCCGCGAATATTTGATTATATTCGGCGTTCTCGCTCGTTTCGCGATGTCATTATCATTATTGAGTGGATCTGCGAGAACATTTCTCAACACGCACATTAATTACACTTAAACTAATAGTAACGCTTAATAAATCGTACGCAATTGAAGAAAAAAATGTGACAGTTGAGGTTATGTTGCCCTGTGTCAAATTTTCACAGCTCGGCAGCTCAGTTTGAAGTGGGGAGTAAGCGCGATAGGGGTCGTTAAGTTATGGGAGCGTGTTGCCATGGTAACGCGTTAAGTTGTGGGAGCCGTTAAGTTATGGGGGGTTAAGTTGTGGGAGCGTCCACTGTATGGTGTTTCGCATGCTGCCATTAGTTACATCACCAAACAAAAAGAAAATCTGAAGGGACATTCAAAATTGCTGGATAATCAACAAGGGAATCCAAAGAAAACGAGAATGAATGCTGTTGAAAATTCATTGTCGGAAAAAGCAACTTTTCAGTGGTTCCGTCAAAAAAGGAGCCTTGGAGAACCAGTTTCCGGAAATGTCCTCCAAGAAAAAGCTCGCATGTTCAATGAAATGTTGCAAGGCCCAAAAAGTTTTGCTGCAAGTTCAGGATGGATCACGAGATTTAAGGCCAGGCTAAACAACCTCCCCCCCACCTTTCCACTCTTGCGAGTGCGAGAGAAAGCGCCTATAGCGGTCGTGTGAGAGCGAGAGAGAGGGTCTTTAGCCTGCCTTTAAGCACAGACACGGGATTCACGAACTCTCAATACAAGGAGAAAAATTGTCATCAGATATCGGGGAAAGTGCACATTTAAAGGAGTATTTCAAAAAAGTTTTACTTGACGAAGGATACGACTGGATACGACTTGGATAACGTATACAATGCTGATGAAACTGGTCTAGCCTGGAAATCGTTGCCACGACGTACGCTTGCAGGAAGGAATGAGACTACAGCAGCCGGCCGGAAAGTACTCAAGGATCGAGTGACTGTTGAGACGTATGCAAATGCAACTGGCAGTCACAGAATAAAGCTACTGGTTATTGGAAAATCAAAAAACCCTCGCTGGTTCGAAAACACTGTGAATTTACCAGTGAATTATACCCAGATAGAAATGTGACGGCACGGGAGCATCGCGGTGGCGGTACGTTCCGGCCCGCCGTGTCGCCACCGTGACGTTATGTGCGACAGAATGTGACGCCACAGTAGCGGAACAGCGTGCCGGCATGTTGTGGCGACACGGTGGCGTCACGGTAAGTGCACGGCGTGCTGCCCCCCGTAATGCCATCGTAGCGGCACAGAGGCGGCCCGCTGTGCAGTGCAAAAATGTGACGGCACAGGGACATCACGGTGACGTTACTTGGCGGTCCACCGTGTCGCCACCGTGGCTGCACAGTAAGTGTACGGCGTGCTGCTCTCTCCGTAATGCCACCGTAGCGGCACAGAGACGGCCCGCTGTGCAGCGCATTATACGAGCCCTTTAAAAATTTGCATTGACATCAGCATGAGACGCATCCGTTTCTCAAGAACTTTTCTTATATGCTCTTCGCGTCGCTTATTCGCATCTGAGAATGTCTGCGGCACCTTCGGGCGACTAGTCGAACTACTTCAGCTGCACGGCGTGCCATCACTGTGACGGTACAGTGGCCGAATGACGGGCCCGAGAGGAGCACGCCGTGCTGTGTCCGTGTCGCTACGGTGACGCCACACCGTCCCTAGGTACGCTGTTCCGCTACTGTGGCGTCACATTCGGTCGCACATAACGTCACGGTGGCGACACGGTGGGCCGAAACGTACCGCCACCGTGGCGCTTCCGTGCCGTCACTCACCAATTTCGCGGCACGTTTTTCTATCTGGGTAAGAGCCAGAAAAGCGCTTGGATCGATCGATCACTGTTCGAAGAGTGGTATAGACCAGAGGTTCTTCCATCCGTGACATCAAGAACGAGCGGAGCAAATGAAATTTTTTTGCTCCTATTGGATCATGCACCTTCGCATCCACCTGCAAATTGTAAACCTGATAATTGAAGCCATGAAAAAAAACTACCGGAAAGCTTTCCTGCGAAACCTTCTTCTGGAAGATTGTACCAATGATTCACATATGAGCAACTCTCTGAAACGATGGACTGCTGTGATAACATTTTAAAAACAGATTTTATAGTTCAATTTATTTTAGTTAAAATATATAAAAGATTAATAACTCATTCGTGATACAATTAACTAATCTATGGATATTTTTGAAATAAAACTTTACGAGTCAATGAGTTCAAATAATAAAAGAATTTCATTGAAAAGATCCCGTGCATTTATTATTTATAAAGACCATCATAAAACACTTTGCAATTACGAACTCCCAATGATATGTGTATTCCAAGGATGTTAATTATAACAAACACATGATAAAACTCATTCCACGTCATGACAATGCAAATAAATACATGTTTGTTTATAGTACATACTCTCATACTAATGGTTAAAACAGAAAGTAAGGTTATGACGCGTGTTTTTCAGCTACGGCAGGGCGTGACGTCACGACAGCCAATATAACTAGTGCGATAGAGTGGGAGGTAGGGGAAAGATGCCTCGGACAAATAGGTGGTCGTATTTTCGTAAAATAGCCGGCGATCAAGAAGACTAGAATAAGGAGAGTCAACTAGCTGCTTTCCGAGTGGTGGGGGTGGCACAAAATATTTGGACAGCAGGCTGCCACACTCCTTGACCTGCAAATTGCGCTGTACAATACTGCGCACATGGTGCGTCGTCATTCTCTCTCGCGCGCACTGAAATATATTACTATATTTCAGTGCTCGTGCGAGACCGACACGCCGAAAGCTGCGCAGTGGTATAAAAGTGCAACACTGCGCAATTTGTAAGTCAGGAGTGGGGCAGCCTGCTGCCCAAATATTTTGTGCCATCCCCACTCCTCGAGTTGACTCTTCTTATTCTAGACTTCTTGCCAGCGATGTAAAATAGCTGTGCGGTAAAATAGATGAAAGTTGACTGTATACGCTTTGCGGCACACCTTGGCCTTTAGTGATTGGCGCAAGCGAGCGGAATGGGGGAACCAGTGGATCTCGGCTGTCCTGATTGCTTGTAGCTTGTGCAACGCAAACGGCTCAATAGCATTTACGTATATGTATGATGGACATATAATTATTAACAAGATGATAGAATAAGTTATTATCAATAACAATAGCATGAAGATATATGAAAAATTATAATTACTATGCTCGTTAAGCGGATATATAGGCCTGGAAGCCTTCGTTTGGTTATAACTAGCTTTGCCCGGTTTCGGTATGAAAATTATAATGACCTCCCTCCAGAATCTACGCCCATATCTCAGTGCCAGATGGGGTCTGAATGTGTAGTTCAGATGCCTAAATAGGTCCCAACCTCTCTCCTCCTCGGCCGGAAAGACGGGGTCTTTCCGGCCGATCAGTTCCCCTACCGATCCGAACGACTGTCGTTTACTGTCGTTCGTCCTGGTAGGGTCCGCCTCAGTGTGGATCCAAGGAAGTGCATCTCCATCAGATGTGCTAGCATGTTTTCGTGTTTCTCAGCTAATCTCCTATGTGGGAATGTGAGTTCACAAAGTTTTGTTTGTGGGCCTACAGTGAAAGCTCTACGAAGCCGGGCCACCGTAGGTGGCGACTGTTTTAGCTCATTAAAATGTGAATTAAAATTAATATTTTGTTTCCAAAGAGTTGAATAATTTCAAATGCTTTTTTTAATAGGGATAAATTAAAACTTTAATTACTATTTTCATTAAAAAGTTATTTCAAATTTTAAGATATTATAAGCTGTGGAATGGTTAAAAATATTCGTTGTAAATTTTTTGTCATAGTGGTAATTGAAATGTTAATTTACCCGTATTAAAAATGCATTTAAAATTATTCCACTTTTCAAAAATCAAATATTATCTTTAAATCACATTTTAATTAGCTGTAACGGTCATTTCATAAATAAAATAAAATTATTTGTGATTAAATTGATAATATTTTTAGGTTATTTACTTTATTTAAGAGTTGTTATGATATTAAAAACAATTAAGACAAAAAATGTTACCGAAAGGTACGGACTCGAATCTGAACCGCCCGCGTGGCAAGTAAACCGAGATCGCTAAAGACTCGGCCATTTCGCTGTGCAGCCATATAGCGTAAAAATTGACCAGTATATGAGCTGCATTTAAAACCTTAGAGCCGTTTTTCTCGGAATCTTCTGACTAGTGAGCTTTACAATTCTTCTGGTCGGACACCCTTGAGGTATACAACTAATCTGCGTCATCTCATCCCGAACTGACTTTCTGAGACCGTAAGGTCCCCTCGTAAGTTTTGTCTAACCTCAATTTTTATATAAGTTTTGTCTAAGTTCTCGTTGGTTTTAATCAGCCGCGTTGCCTGCTCTCACTAAAATGACAGCAACTTAGGGGATTTCCAGAATTTTAATTTCTTAAACGACTTAAAGGATTACTGTGCTTCTTCGGTCCGACGATGAGACTTTTTTGAAGTGAATACTTCTTATACGACAAAAGTCAGACAGTGTCCGTTAAACGTCTACGTTAAACGTGTGCGTTAAGGGGTTTCGGTGATGACTATGCTAGTCAGCTATGAGTCTATTTTGTACTGCAAGACCGCTGCATTTTAGATCAGTAGATATGGTCTATTTTTCGAGAAATATTTTTTACGCATTGAATTTCTGGATTTATTTTATTTTTGCGATATCGATAGAAACGTAATAATATACGGTTTGAATTCAGTGGTATGTCGTATCTTCGACGTTTGGCATCGTCGCATTTTTCATCACTAAATTGCGTTATTGTCCCATCATGTAAATTCCTACAACACGTTCGTCTATCTGGAATATATATATACTGGCAGAAAAATTGAGGTGCCTTAGTTATTAAAAAAATAATAAAAAAATTTACGGCTTCACACATCTATATTTTTATCTGGTGTAGAAAATGTCCAATACGAAATTCAAATTTTCGCGGGTATGCGGCGTTGCCACACCTCAAGCAAAATGCAAAATTCAACCGTTAGTTTTCTTTACGCGTATCTTGGCTCCAAGTAGCATCAAAAAATCGATTTCTGAGTGGCAAATGAGATTTTGTCGCTCACGTGTAGTAAATTCACTGACTTCAATAATTAATATCTCGGAAACTATGCGATACATCTCGTGCAAACTTCGCAGTTGCATGTATGAAGGTTTCGACAATTCTATAAAAAAAATTGGATTTCTATCTTGGAGTCGCTCTGATCACCGAACCTCCTTAAACCGGACAAGAGAATAGAGGAATACAATAAGAGAGAAAAAGAGTGATGTGTGAGCGAGAGAGAGCGATAGGCCATAGCATGCCAGCCTGTACGTGTTTGGTACGTATTGGCACGTATATAGGACAGCAGCGCGCATGCGCGTCGTTGCGCGTCGTTCTATCCAAGAAGAAGAAGAAAGAGTGATGTGAGAGCGAGAGAGCGAGCAATAGGCCATCAACAGTATGCCCGCGTATTCGTGTTTAGTATGTATATAGAACAGCAGCGCGTATCGCGTCGTTCCTTTACAGTCTATATATATATATATATATATAATTGAATATATATATATAATTGAAACTTTACAGGGATTTTGTGGGTATATTGAGCTGTAAAAGTCACGCTCAATATTAGTCGTCTTGTCAATATTTGTAATTTGGTATAGTTTTGTAATTTGGCCGTTGATTTTCTAAAAAACCATAAATAGCCCTTTTTCTCCTGTTTTTTCAAATTCATGGCAAGGATGGAAATTTTTTTTTTTCAAAAAAACCATCGACAATCTTTGTAGAGCATTGATTCAAGTTTGTGAAAGGTCTCTACTGATTTCTGTGCGATCATTGGTTGCTGAGATATCAATGGTCAAACAGAAAAGTGTCTTTTTTCGTAAAAGCTCGATATCTCAGCGAAAAATGGTCGCAGCGAGGTCTCAAAAAAAGCAAATTGAAGCTAAATAAACAAGCTATCTGGTTTAGCTGGAACAATTTTTTCTCAAAAATTACAGCCAAAACAAAAGCGATACAAATATGTCAATTTTTTTTGTCTTGGTATTTCTCCTAATGGCGTGAAACCTGTAGCTTTGAAAATTTGTTTGCTAAAAGATCTGAAAACTAGAAACTTCAAGCTTCAAAAGATTTTTTTTAGACCTCGATACGAACATTTTCACTGAGATACAGCATTGTTAAAAACGACTAAAAATTTGGGAAAATTTTTTGATCCTTTAATTTTTTCCAGTAGTGCATATATATATACACTGTGCATCTAAAGTGTTAACATTTTACTAGTTATTATAGACTCTGCGAAAGCCTTTAGAGAAAAAACCACAGCAAACTAATAATGATGAAAATATTAACAATTAAAATAATAACAGTGCAAAAAAATAATCAAAACTATTGAAATCGCAAAAAAAAACAATTTCTACAAAAATAATCACAATTTCGAAAAACAAAAGAAATAAAAAAAAATCCAAGCCGAGCAAACGAATGTAATTAGACTTTGAAAGCATCCGGAGGCCTTCAGAGGAAAAACTTTGAAAAATGAACAAAAAGTAAAATAAAAATGATAAAAATATCAAGAATGAAATTAATAACAATTCCGAAAAAAGTATAAAAACAACTTCTAATAAAATAAAAAATCAATAATCCAAACAATTTGAAAATTTCAAAAAATACAAAGAAAATATAATTTTTACCAAAATAATCATAATTTCTAACAAAAAAAATCAAAGCCGTGCAGCCAATGAAAGTAGACAATAAAAAACAAGAACAATAAAAATAATAATAAGGAAAATATTGACAATTAAAATTATAACAAATTAAAAAATTAACAATGAAAAGAATAGCAATTAAATAATAATAATAAAAACAGTTGAAATAACAATTTAAAGCAAATACAATTAAACCCGATTTCTAAAAAAATAATAACAATTTCGAAAAACAAAAGAGAAGAAAAATCCAGGCCGGACGGAGAATGTCAGTAGACTTTCAAGACGTTCGGAGGCCAACAAAAATAATAATAATTAAAATAATCACAATTTAAAAAATCATAACCCAAACAATTTTAACAATTTGTTAAAGTTCGGGTTTCTTAGTTTTGGTGTTAGGCTTCTCTCTTTCTCTCTCTCTCTCTTAACTTATCGGCAGAAATAATTTGTAGCGTCAGCTAATTGCATACCAGTATTCACTTCCGCGGCGTGTGATTGCACACACCCCGATTTTTAGAATTTTCTTGTAATATAAAGACAACAAGCAATGAAATCAAATTTTTTGTCATTCGTTATGCAGTATTTCTGATATTCAGAACAGCTAGTACTCAAAATTGAATATTCAATGATCGAAGTTAACAATATAGCGACGAAAGCGGTACCTCTAAAAAATATGACCAGTTAAAAGAATGTGACGCCTCTGGGAGAATCGTGTCATGCTTGATCGAATTTCGATATAAGTCTTGTTGTCGTTTTAGTCATATGCAGATCTTTTACTTAAAAATTGTATTTGGCTGCATTTAATTCGTGCTATCTACTTAAACGTTTTCAAATGATCATAAGATGAAACTTGAGAACAAAGATTTGGGCCTGAATACATCCTTCAATGATTTTGAGCTCAAAATATTTGAAAAAATGGCTCTGATGTTGTAGCTTGTTCGAGACAATTCAGACACTATTCTGGGCTGTCTTTGGTCTCGTCGATCTCGAGAGTTTCGAGCTGGATGGGATCAAGGTTTTCACTCGTTTCTGGGGCATGCTTATGTTCGGCACTTATTCAGTCATCAACATCGTCGTACTTTTGAATCTCCTCATAGCCATGATGAATCATTCCTATCAGCTGATATCAGTAAGTTTACGTCTTTCTGTATTTTCCTTATGTCCACGGTGTAGAGCCGAACAAAATTTCGATCACCGCGATACTGCAGAGATATGAAGGATTTTGCATGCATGCGTATATCACATGATATATTATAAACTATATTTCATAATATCTCTTATGACATTTGAAATTGCAGCTTTCGTTATGAAAATTTTGTATCTGTATCGAAAAATTGCAATTCTCGTTTTCAAAAAGATCGTGAGCGTGCGCGTTTGCCTTAAAAAAAGAAGTTATTTCAACATAAACATAATTTTGAAAAAATCATCATTAATGATGAAAAATGTTATTCGTAAGGAACGAGCTGATGTCGAATGGAAATTTGCGAGAAGCAAATTGTGGATCAGTTTCTTCGAGGAGGGTGGAACAGCACCGCCACCCTTCAACATTGTGCCCACCCCAAAAAGCGTTTGGTACATTGGGCAGTGGGTTTATCGAAAACTTTGTGGACACAGCCGAGCCGCAAAAAAGGAACACATGAGAACCATAAAGGTAAGTCATGAATCTCTGTTTATGATTTTTCGTTTTTCGTGTTGATCTTTTCCAAATAAAATCGATTTTTGTCATCTTAAGAGGGTTTGAATCGCTTCCCCACTCTTTTGCCCCCACTGTGACGCCTCTCATTCCGTAATAAGATGATACATTTAATTTCTTTGGCGGGTGAAGCACCCACGATGAGACGGAATCTTTCCTCACCTGGCACGGCCGCGGTCCGAACGGCTGCCAGGGCTCTAATTTCTTTCTTTCTTTATTTATATTATTCAATTTATTTTCTCGGTTGGGCGCCAGCTAGTTATGTTAACTAACAGTAAATTTGATATAATTTATTTTGACTATTCTCTCAGGGTAGGTCCAGTTCGTGGACCGCAAGGAAAATTCGTGAAGCCGGTAAATCATGCAAGAGTATACGAGACAGACGCGCAGTAGCTCAAGAAGAAATATACCAGTTTTATTCGACTTACGTTTCACAAGATGTTTGACAAAATAATCGGCCGCCTTTGGCTGACGATTTTACTTCCTTCGACTGATAATTGTCGATTTCTTTATCCTCTATTGTTCTACGACACTTTGTCGACTTCTAATTTTTTCACTTTCGAGACTCCTCGAGGGTCGACTTCTACCGACTTTTTCCGTAGAGCGGGAAAAGTCGATATTACAATTAATACGCAAGACGCGTTGTCACTTTGACCTGTATCACCGAAGTTAGTCCATGCTCTCTCGAGCCGAACTAGTGACCCGCTCCATCCCCCACTCTTCCGCAGCTGGATCCCCAGTCGATAGAATCCATGATTCGTGCGTCTTAAATGTCGACCCTCAAGACTCTCCCCTCTCTTTCTAAATTGCCGCCAAGGGCCTTGGTGAAATACTATAGTAATCGCCGAATTAATATAATATTTAAAGCTAAAGACAATACAGTTGAAGACGACACAGTGTGACGGCACAACTTCGGTGTACTCGAGGAGTCAGTCGAGCGTTGATGTCAAGGGATATTCACTTTCCTGTTACATTCTCCTCCCTCGAACCTTGACATCATAAGAAAGACGTCTGTGACCAAAGGCGCCCGCATGTTTTCAATTCGCGAAACCTGTAACATTCATCCGGAGCGACACGAGCCCGTCTCGCAAACTCCCAAGACATTTATAATTTAACAGCTTCACGAATAAGTCTGGTGTTTAGGTGAGAGAATAACGGGCAACACATAAACTATGATACGTTTATTTTAATACAAAAGCAAATGAAATTTTATCAAAAGAAACTCAAGTTGTTATTGGACGTAAAGTAAAAGTTAATTTGAATATCCTTTTTTCTCTCTCTTTTTTTTCTTTTTAACGAAACTTGGATTTGTTATGGCGAAAGTTTTAAGTAGTCATAATGATGATATGAAATATTATTAGAAAATTAGTAAAGAAAACAAAATCGGTGAAAATCGATGTGCTCATTCGTCGTGTTGTCCTGTGCGCTTCTGCTTATATTTGGTTAGTATGATGACGCGAATTTCCTCCCCGTCATTCAACTCGGGCCGCTTTTTCATTATCTCGTCGAGGGATTTATCCGCGAGAGGAGTTGCAAGTGCTTGGATTGCACGCCGACGCTTTTCCTCCGACAAATTTTTCACCATTGCTGCCCCTGGATTGTCAGGTCTGCTGTCCATGAGAGCGTTTTCTCGGACGAGGAAGGCACGAACGCGGTTCGCGTAATCCGCTGGATCGTCGAATTTTGCTTTCAGATTTCTCTTCAGCACCTCCTTGCCTTTATTGACCAAATATTGATGGTCTTCTGGGATCCATGCTGTTGGCCAGGTTGCATAGTTAAGTCGCAACCAGTCGACGATGCCTTCGTAACGAATGTTACAGTTGGGACATTCTGGACAGTAGAGGCTCAAATCCCTGGAACAACCTAGGCACCGTCCTAGTGCTTGCTCATGTTCTATGCCGTGTGGGTAAATGCAGTCTCCGGTGTCAAAGCCATCTGCTCCACAGATGCGGCAGAAACCTGGACGATATGGCAATGTACAGTCCTTGAAGTGATGCTCCTTGGATTTACAATTGACGCATCCGATGACATGTTGCTTTCCCATGGCGGATACAAAAGTCTGTGTGCCTCGATCCACCTTTTTAGATTCCAGGCGGTTGACAAAATATTCAGCTCGTTTGGTGATGAGCTTCTTCAGCAAATTTTGACTGATAATTCGACAATCGACCATATAGACGGGCTGTGATTGGCCGGGTGGGTTTGCCATTTCAGGGACCTTGAGTTCCCGCAGGATGTCGTCGAAAGATGGTACTTCTTCGAGCGGCAACGGTTGGACCATCACTGATGGAGCGATTATGGCTCCTACTTTCTCGAGAGAGGTCGATGGTCGGCCGGATTGGGAGCGTTCTAGCGGGTGATTTTGCGCTGGGATCCGGTGTCGCTTCTTGTTTTCTGCGTATACAGCGGCGGCCGAGACTCTGGTCAATTTTGTCAACTTCAATTTTGGCGGCGGGAGGTTATGGATCTCTTCCAGCAGCTTAAGAGCTTCCGCGCTGGGAGCTACGATACCAGTCGACTCTGTTTCATCTTCGGAGGACGAATCGTATTGAGACGTCGATGGTGATTCAGTCTCTGAAATCGTTTTTGCCGGGGCAGTCAAAGGAAGTTCTGTAGTTTCATCGCGCCGAGAGGTGCTGGTCGAGGCTGTTGCCGGTTCCGAGTCGATTTTGGAACTAGCCCCCTTAATTTGATACCGCAGTTCGCTGAGTCGCTTTTCTAGTTCCTGTTCCTCCGTTAACAGGTCCCGTAGCTCGGGGTCGTCGACGTTGCTTCTTTGTTGTCCGGTAGACGAACCCTCTGATGTTGACATCTTGCGCTATTTCCATGGAAAATTTCTACATTTCGTAAGCTTCTACGTGGTATTTTCAAATCTGTGACATAATATTTACCGACGGGTTTACCGTCCTTATCGACTAATTTAACGATCATGGGTCCGATCAATTTGTCAACAATTGCCGGCCCTAAATACTTATGAGCTAATTTAGCTGTGTAGCCTTCGGCTTTATTGCTAAGTTTTTTATTTGGATAATAGACTTCCATGCCCTCTTTTAACTCAAATTGTGGCTTTCTATCGCGATTGACCTTGGCGAGACGTTTATCGGAATAGGCTTTCATTTGTTCTTCGACTTTATGACGTAGTTCGTCGAATTTATCCATTCTCTCCACCCACTCGTCTATCAACGTATTTGTTACCACAGGGCAATCGTCGGTGAGTCGCTCAGCCTTGGTTTAATTTGTGCTTCGCGCGCGTGATTCAGATAGAACGGCGTGATTCGACTTCCGGAATGTGGTACGGTATTATACGCGAGCTGTAATTTTGCCAAATTCTCGTCCCACTCGTTATGATTATTTTTTAAGAACGCGGCGATCATGGGTTTTATTGTCCTGTTTACTCTCTCGACTGGATTGGCCTGAGCGTCTGTATAGAGAACGAAGGGTTGCCCTGGTATTGGCGTGTACAGACGAGGTGCATTGACTAACGTGGTCTTGACTTCCTCAAAAGAATTTTGTTCGACCTCCGTCCATTTCCATGGCACTTTTGGACTCGTTAACTTGTTTAAGGGCCCCTGTATTCGCGCGATGTTTTTTAAGTGGCGATGGTACCAGTTAACAAGACCATTAAATTGTCTCAATTGAGATCTGTCTTTTGGAAGTGGAAAGTCAATGATCGGCTGAATTTTCTCGGGGTGAGGTCTAATGCCGTGTTCGTCGACAATATATCCGAGAAACTTTACTTCTTTGCATGTGAAGCTACTCTTTTCGCGATTGATTTTTAATTTTGCTTCGCGGAGGACCTCGAATAATAAGGACAAAAGCGTGAGATGTTCGTCGAAATCTTGACTGACAATGATCCAGTCGTCTAAATATGCGAATACCTGCTCCGACCATTTATTTGGGAGTTTTCTTTCTGCGATAAGCTCTTGTATTCGACGTTTGAGTTTGTCCATGAGGCTTTGAAACGTAGACGGTACCCCGGTTAGACCATATGGCATTCTCGTCCATTCCAACAGTCCTTTTCCCTCAACCACGAATGCTGTGTATTTTCGACAAGCAGGATCCATAGGAATTTGATGGAAAGCCTCGCTCATGTCGAGGGTCGAGATAAATTTTGCTTGGTGTAATTTTGACAAAATCGATTTCATGTGTTGAAGGGGGTAGGCGGGTTTGACTGTTTGTCGATTTACTGGACGGTAGTCGATACAAAATCTCAGGCCACCATTTGCTTTCGGTGCCACGACTGGCGAGCATGCCCAGTCGCTATTGCTCCATACGACGTAACCCTTTTCGAGCAGTTGGTCTACTTCTTTATTAATAAAGTCGCGGACGGCCTCGCTACGTGGATATGGTTTTTGTCGATGGGGAGTATGATCGTTAAGCTCGATAATATGTTTTGCCAAGTTTGTCAACCCCGTTGACTCCTTTTCTAATTTTGTGAATTCGAGATCCAAAAATTCGGTTAGTACGTTTTTCTCGTCAGTTTTCAACACTTTTAATTCGGTTTGGGTTAATTGTCTCTGGGTCATTGGATAAGAGTACTTGCTTCCGTCCAACGTCCAAGTTTCTGACATTGAGTCGGTTCTGACTTTAAAAGAGAGCCAGAAATCCATGCCCAATATGACGGGATTAGACAAATTTGGGAGGACACTAAACCATTGAGGCCCATATATGTCACCTATGTCGATTATGAAACAAGTACCCCCCTGTGTTTTGACAATTGATTTATCTCCAAGTCTAACTCCGTTTCGAGATGTCGAATCTGGTGACAATTTCTTGACTTGAAAATGTTTTATTTTTTCATACGTTGTTTGACTCAAGTATGAACGTTCGCTACCGCTATCTAGTATCCCGCGAATTTTTTCGCCGAATATAGATATTTCAATCGGTATTCTGGCGACCTTAATTGGTTCAGAATGACCTTTCGTTGTGCGGAATATTCGTCGTTTTGACAAACTATGCGATACGTCACACGACAAATCAGTAGGCCTCCAATCCCTCAGATTTTCTGTCTCCAACGCGACACCGTCCACTTCGTTAGTAGTCTCGTGTTCTCCACCCATTAGGGTGGATAGTTGTGACGTGCTCTCGAAGGGCTCATCCGCGTTAGTCAGATCGGTTGGCTCGAGATCATCCTCGGATATTTCCGAATCGCTCAGTTGATCATGTGCAATGTCCAATTTCGACGGCGATTGATTATCGTCGTGTTTTGGATTTTGCAAGGGGGTCAGGTTACTACCTGATTCGCAATTCGATTTGTCAAAAGTTTTTGTCTGCTCAATGTTGACCTTGGTCTTTTTGTGATTTTCGACTTCCTCGTTCTCGCCCTTTTCGACAGTGATTTGAGGTCGAATTACTGTCGGGCTTTGTTGTTTCCCGGAGGGTTAGGACAATCTTTATTAACGTGGCCTGTGGTTTTGCAAAGGTTGCACACAACCTGCCGTTCGGCGGTACAAAAGCGTGTTGCGTGTCCCATTTGCCCACAATTGAAACAAAACATCTTGGCTGGATCGAAAGAAAATTTCCCTTGAGCTCCCTTGGGTTTTTCCTCTTTGGTCGGGGAGGTTTTATTAGTTTTCTGGAAATTCGACAGGTTCTGTTCGAGTCTTTGTTTGGTTAAAGTTTTATTTGCTTGCATAGCAGTCAAGCCTGACGATTGTTCTCCTATATCCTCGCTTTGCGATATCTCCTCTTCGTCTTCATCGTCTGAAAAGTCGTTTAGACATTTCAAATCTGTTTTTCTACCTCGCGAATCTTTTTGCGCTTCGACGGAACTACGGTAGAGATAGCTCCTTTCGTTAATGTAGTGCAAGAAAGCATCGTAATCGTGTATGGGGAGATTCAATATTTCAAAAGTTAACCTCGGGTTAAACTTTATGAGAATTTGTTTTAATTGTTCTCTGAACGATGGGGGTCGTCGCATTCGTTCAAAAATTAAACGAGCTCGACAGGCGAATTCGGCTAACGACTCTCCCTTTTCGAGCTTTAAGTCACGTGCTTCTGAAAATAAGACACCGTCGTCTTTTTTCACCGCCCATTGGAAACGAAAAGCTCGTGTAAAATCCTTCCATGACGTCCAGCGTGATTTATTTAGTATGTACCACGCCCTATAGGGACCCTCAAAGATACTTGACAAGCTCGGTATAAACAGATCCTTATCGATCCCGCTTGAACTCAATTGATCGCGTAAAATCAATAGAAATTGTGCTGGGTCCTTTTCTGTTTTCGGGAAAGTAATCTTCCAATTACTAACAATTCGACCGATTCTCATCGCGGAATCTAAATCTCGACTGGTAGGTGGCGGGTGTGAATTAATCGCGGTGTTATTATAGCGATTTGTCGAATGAGGATCGTGTCGTGTTCTTGAATTTTGACGTTCGTCCATTCTGTATGTCGAATCGTCACTGTCGCTTGTGTCGCTACTTTGCCATGCCAAGGCCCCTTTTCTTGGTCTTGAAGGGCGTTTTGCGCGATAATCCCTGTAATCGGTATTTGTATTTTCGCGGTGGTTCGTCTCGATATTATTTCGTGTCGATTGATTATATTCTGTTCGCGTGGCAAAGTTCTCCTCAGTGGTTTGTTCACTCTGCGATGTTACTCGTGGAGCTACTAATTTGCCAAAACGATCTGAGAGCCCTTCAATTTCCCGATCGAAACCCCCGAAATTTCGATTATTAGAATTGTTTCGTTTTTGAAAACGTACTCTGCGATTTCCTATCTCGAAATTTGCTTCTACCTCACCCGATGAATTTTTTCGCAACCCGTATGTTCTTGGTTTATCGTAATTTATCGTTATTTCGAAATTTTCTAAATTACCTGAAGTAGTTTTCGAGTTTTGGGCAGTTTCAAATGTCTTGGGCAATTCGAAATCAATTTCATGATTCAAAGGTCGAGCATTTCTTTCGTTTGTTTGAAAATTTTGTCTGTTGTATGGGACAAAGGCCCGCGGGAGGTTCTCGAATCTTTCTCGCGATGTTCCCTGTTCGCGGTAGCCCCCCGTTTTTACTTCGCGAGTGCCTGTTAACTCGACGTTTAATGCCTCATTATTGACTTTGTCGCGAGCTCCTATTATCGGGGTGTTTCGCGGTTGGACCGAATTGTTGTCGATTCTATTCGGCGTATAATAACTGACTTCATCATCTAAGTCTGACAAATAATTTTCTGTGAAATTCGAGGCTCCTTTCCCTGGGATTCTGATATTTCCCTCTCCTCCCCCCTCAAAAGGCGGGTTGAGTCGAGAGTAATTTTCCGTGCCTTTATTTTCTTTATTGTTTAGCAATTTCAAGACGTCAATTATTTCGTTCAATTTTCCCTCGAGTGACTCAACATGCGTTAGTCTCGTACCAAATTCTTTCATTGACTTTAACATGTTTTCGTTTTGTTCTGCTAAATTTTTAAGCGGGGATGTTAGCAAAGATTCACCGCCTATCGGAGTTCCTACGCGCGAAATCCTTCCTCTGCCCATACTCTTTGGTATAGTTCCTAGGGACGTGAGGAGTGTATTCTGATTTCTCTGTGCTCCTACTGTCGTATTCCCGTCCGGGGGAGGGGATACGCTTCCTTCCTCTGAGCCCGCAGCAGCGTGCTGCTGTACGCGCTCGTTTGACGTTCCATCGCCTGACGCGCCCCTCTCCGCAGACGGGGGAGGGAGCGTCCCACCGAGCAACGCACCAGTGTCTCGAAACTTTGACATTTTCCTTTTGTTTTCGATTATTGGTCTTTCCCCGGAATGAGTTATACGCTTATTGTGTGGAGAACGAAGCATTTTAAAATTAAAAAATCATCCTGAATTATTATTCTGGGATTTTTACGAATTTTCGCCTTTATGGTTGCAAAATTTTGACGCTATTTCGAATTCATTATTTCAAATAGAGTTCCGTTATATTTCTCGCCAGGGTCAATGTTTACAATTTTGTTCGTGCTCGATCAAACATGACGGGCAAGAGTCTATTATTCGAAATTATATCTCCGAATTTCGCTATGGCAAATTTTAACGCAATATTAATTACGGATTTATAAAAAAAAACAAATCTCCTTTTAAAGAAAATTGAAGGAAAATATTGACGAAATTTTCTTTTCAATTATTTGCCAATAGACAAAATCTTATTTGTAACCAAATTTTTATTTATTCGTCAATTCTTTAGTTGTTATTAAATTGATTTTATTTTTATTTTTATTTTGACAATAAAATATCGCCAAATTTAATCACAGGAAACAAAAATTTTAAGTTAATAAAAATACTTTCACTGGTTTCCACGAATAAATTAACATTTGGTTTTATTATTCTTCTTAACAATAAACAACTATCAGTAATATAAAAGCGTTAGTTAAGCGAGAGGCGAAATATATATAACAGCGCAATATACAGAGAAGCGTTAGTCGTGCAAAAGACGAAATAAATATAACGGTGTAATATTATATACAATATTATATAGAGACGAATATTGAGAGAATAAGAAAGCCTGCGATAGAGCGAGAGCGCGCGTTCGACCAGCGAGCCGCACGTTGTTTACGTAGTGCGTGTTTACTTTATGCCGCTCAAGACAAAGAGGCGTTCAATCGCTGGGCGATGCCTACACTCGCTTTCTGAATATTTTAGTTTCGAAATTTTATTCGATCAAATATTCGTTGAAATTATTGTCAACATTTCTTTCGCTTATTTCGCTTTACACGCGTCGACAATGTAAATTTTCAATAAGAAATTCTCAATATGACGTTTTCTCTAATTTTACATATAACTTTTCACACTTGAATTATTTTATTTTACACGAAATTAAATAATTTAATTTACACAAAACGACAAATTTTCTTTGTACAAATTATTTTCCAACTTTGCCCCACGTTGGGCGCCAAATGAGACGGAATCTTTCCTCACCTGGCGCGGCCGCGGTCCGAACGGCTGCCAGGGCTCTAATTTCTTTCTTTCTTTATTTATATTATTCAATTTATTTTCTCGGTTGGGCGCCAGCTAGTTATGTTAACTAACAGTAAATTTGATATAATTCATTTTGACTATTCTCTCAGGGTAGGTCCAGTTGGTGGACCGCAAGGAAAATTCGTGAAGCCGGTAAATCATGCAAGAGTATACGAGACAGACGCGCAGTAGCTCAAGAAGAAATATACCAGTTTTATTCGACTTACGTTTCACAAGATGTTTGACAAAATAATCGGCCGCCTTTGGCTGACAATTTTACTTCCTTCGACTGATAATTGTCGATTTCTTTATCCTCTATTGTTCTACGACACTTTGTCGACTTCTAATTTTTTCACTGTCGAGACTCCTCGAGCCAGTGACCCGCTGCTTCCCCCACTCTTCCGCAGCTGGATCCCCAGTCGATAGAATCCATGATTCGTGCGTCTTAAATGTCGACCCTCAAGACTCTCCCCTCTCTTTCTAAATTGCCGCCAAGGGCCTTGGTGAAATACTATAGTAATCACCGAATTAATATAATATTTAAAGCTAAAGACAATACAGTTGAAGACGACACAGTGTGACGGCACGACTTGGGTGTACTCGAGGAGTCAGTCAAGCGTTGATGTCAAGGGATATTTACTTTCCTGTTACAACGAAAAATCTATGTTATCATGGGAAAAACTATACTTGCCATCTTGTTACCGGTGCGTTACTATCTGAGAGGTTTTGGAGTGGGTCTAAAGAAGTGGCGCAAAGTTTTACATCTTCTCAATCACATTTTTCAATTAATTGAATATTCATTCAAATCTCTTGGTTTCACTCCCTCAGCGCAAAGTTAAACAGGCCTCCGAGAGAGATTTTCGTTATCAAGGAATAATGAGAAATCTGGTGAGACGTTACGTCACAGTTGAACAACGCAAGACCGAGGGAGAAGGTGTCACCGAGGACGATGTAAACGAGATAAAACAGGATATAAGCGCATTCCGTTGTGAGCTCATTGAGATACTGAAAAATTCGGGAATGAACACATCAACAGCCACAGGAACCGGTACCGGTGAGTGTCAAAAACCCTTTTAATTTCTGCACGGCAAAAAGAAAATGTTTGAATCCTCAATTTTCTCGAGATCATCCAGTTTTTGGAAGTTGGCAATGTTTTTTTTCAGAGAAATCAGTTACATTTGTCATTTTTCCGATAGAGTTAAATAGTTTGCCTCGTTGAAAAAGTTCATGTTAACGAAAACATTTGTTTCATATCTTTCACACATCTTATCTTGTCTCATGTTCGCTCTTTGATTGATTAGTAAAAAAACGCCTCCAGGAGCAAACACTTTTAAAGATTAAACAATAGTTTTTACTTCTTTAACCATGTAACAACTATTTGGATTTTATTGAGATCAGGCTTTATACTGTCGTAGACATATTTGCGCAAAGAATGCAAAATGTGCAAATAATCCATATTTTTAGACTTGTTAAACGTGAATGCCGACTCTGTTAAGATGATTTTTCAAGTGAAAATAACAATCTTACTTTATCGATGCAATTTAGAAAATTTCATGCAATTATTCGATGGTTGATCAAAAGTTTAATCTTTGGTTTCACAATTCAAGATTTATGATACCCCAAAACATCAAAAATGGTGTACACAAATTGGAGACAAGTACATTTACGAAAGTATCTCTAGTTCAGTCTTCTTACAAAACGTTGTGAAAAAAATAGACATGAAACTCACAAGATGCATTGCCAAGCATATGTAGTTTCCCAATGTAACGTTAACTGTGCAATCATGATTTTTCGGGACGGAATCGAAATAAAAAAATTCCAAAAAATTTTAACAATAAAAATTTAAAAAATAGTGAAATGATGTGAAAATCGTTAACAAAGAGAAATTATCAATGAAAAAAATAATCAAAAAAATAAAAAGTACTTGGTGAGTTCGTTTTTAACGGACGATTAGTCAAAATAGTTTTTTAGTGAACAGGTGAATACCAGAATGTCACTACGTTCTCAGTGAAAAAACTAGCCAAGTACTTTTTTTTTTGATTATTTTTTTCATTGACAATTTCTCCTCGTTAACAATTTTCACTTCATTTCACTATTTTTTAAATTTTTATTGATCACATTTTTTGGAATTTTTTTATTTCGATTCCATCCCCAAAAATTATGATTGCACAGTTAACGTTACATTGGGAAACTACATGTGCTTGGCAATGCGTGTTGTGAGTTTCATGTCTATTTATTTCACAACTTTTTGTAAGAAGACTGAACTAGAGATACTTTCGTAAATGTACTTGTCTCCAATTTGTGTACACCATTTTTGGTGTTTTTGGGGGTGATTTGTCTACTTTTTGCAAAGTGTTTTCATTCGGTTTTTCAACTATACATTATATTATTATATTATTATATGAATTATATTATTTTTATATAATTTAAAATTTTGCTTGTCCGATGCGCTGCAAAAATTATATTTTAGACACCAAATCATCCATTGATGCGAGAAAGAATCGTAAACCTCAATATAGATTGAATTTTCTTCATTGTGCAGTGAAAAAATGCTATTTTTACTAAAGATCATGATTTTTTTTTCACCTAACTCCACAAACTATATTTTGGATACAAAATTAAAAGTGGATAAAATAAATGAGAATTAAAAATTATTCAACGATTTTTCGGTAACTTCTTTTTTTCTTAAACAAATCAAATGCGACAATTTTTCTGAGCGCATATGAATTTTTTCGGAATTTTCTCTCAATTTTGAAATATTATAAAAAACATTATGGAATACAAACAAAAAATTGCCTATTTTGTATATTTTTTTGCACACAGGTTTATCGTCAGCTTTGAAAAGTTTCAAAGACACTGGGCCAAACAATACTTAAATACACCCATTCTGAAAATTTCAAAACGGGAATTTCAAAATAGTGGGAAAATTCTGAAAAAATTCATATGCGTTCAGAAAAATTAACGCATTCGATTTGCGTGAGAAAAAAAAACTTACCCAAAAATAGTTATAAGATATGATGAACGAAAACTGAAATATGTGGCTAATTCACGTTGCTTGGCGTATAAGAGACTTGGCGAGTCTCGAGCAGTCTTGAGGTGCGTGAACTTTGCCGGTAAATGTACTTGTCTCGAGACGCTACTGCGTCTCTAGATAGCAGGTTGTTTTAGCATATGACTGCAATGTAGAAAGTTTTATCAAATTGTTCGTTGATCCAAAGTATTATTTCGACTTTCAAGATTCAAGATTTGAGAAATACTAGATTATTTTTCCTCGATTGTGTCCTAAAAGATTATTTTAATTTAAGACAGCGATTTAGAAAATTTTAGGAAATTATTTGACTGCCGATCAAAAATAATATTTTTACTTTTAAGATTCAAGATACAGCAGATTATTTTGTTTATCCTGTGGACGTAAGAATATCCTTTGATCCTGAAATCCATGAATATTTTCAATTTTGTATGTATAGAAGCAAACAATTTAACAGGTGCCGGAGGCAAAAAGAATCGTCAGAAGGAACGTCGTTTACTGAAGGGCTTCAACATCGTTCCACAACCAAGTGGCAGCGGAAGTTTGCCACCAGTTGCCGAATTCATAGCATCACTTCAGCACGGTCATACCGAATCAACGCATCATGATTTATTCGGCAGTACGCTGAGCGGTATATTCGGTTCTGGTGCAACACCCAAGAAAAATCCGCATCACATGAGCACGAACAGCGTTCCAGGTTTGGCAACGTGTCCGAGACCATCGAGGTTCTCGAGAAATGGCTCGAGAAAGAGACGTTGGGGAAACCTCATCGAAGCTGCCACAGCTGGAAGAGTCTCGCGATTAATCGGTAAAGATATGACATTTTTATACCTTCTTTAAACCGTTAACCTCCTACGCGAATGACGAAAAATTCTTCCAGGACGTTCGCGTTCGGAGGACTCGATGTATTCGCCAGCCTCCGAGGACGTTGGTTCAATTTCGGAGGGTTCATCTGACTCGAAATCGTCGCTTGACGTTGTACTCGCTTCATCGCGCTCCCAAAATCGGAACAATCAAAGCAGCGATCATCGTAATCGAACGTCGATAACATCATCGCAGGAACAATCCCACGGTCGTAACATTCACAATCTTCATCATCAACATAGTCATATCGATAATAATCAGGGTATGGAAAATCGTCATCATCGTATCAACGAGGCTCATCACGTTTTCGCTCATGGTCTCGGTCCCGCGATTGCCGCATTGCGAAAAAAGCGCAAAAAATTTTCAGCCTCGAGAGCCTTGACACTGACAATGACGAGTGACACCGCATCCACGGTGGATAATACTTCGACAACGATTCCACCAAGTGCGACCATCGTGTCCAACGCCTCGTTGATGATCTCGTCGATGAATATCACTGCGACAACGACGACGATGACGTCGATGATGGCCATGATGGGAACAAAGAGTCAGTTACAACGTGCAAGCAGTGTACCAACGCGCTCGCCCGATTTGACCTCACGAAGGATTCTTCCGCTAAGACACGAAGCCACGCAGAGTCAACAACCGAGTCTTGACACCAACGAAACTTCCGATCTCAATGAAAGAGTAGGTGAGAAAGTATCGAATGAAAA
Source organism: Alloplasta piceator (assembly GCA_946863875.1). Taxonomy (NCBI): domain Eukaryota; kingdom Metazoa; phylum Arthropoda; class Insecta; order Hymenoptera; family Ichneumonidae; genus Alloplasta; species Alloplasta piceator. Next base: position 49,361,713 of record OX333071.1, read on the forward strand.
CGTGACAGCAGTAAATCAAACAGGTACCTTGAAGAAATTTAAAGACTAACAAGCGAGCTTTGCTGCACTCAGGGTGTCCTGTTTCAGGTGACCGAGTACGGTTTACGATTTTCAAACAATTTTTTTTTTTCAAGGAAACATAAGTAAACGTTGAGAAAACATCAGAAGACCTTTCGTGATCACTTGAAAAGTTTTATATCATAAACTGAATTTTTCAAAATTTTATTCTTTTTTTAAATTTATTTTTAGCATACTTTTTTATATTTTGGTCCGTACCTTAGTCATTTTTGGAAAAATCGGTTTATCACTTGAGCAATACGTGCAAAAGTCATCACAGAATGTAAAAACGAAATTTTAAAAATGTCACAAAAACCCTGCAACGGGGATATCCATTCTAGTAGCAAACTTGTAGCAAAGTTCAGATGGTTACATGTCTATACATAACAGTGTTACATAATATATTTACGAGTCTTATCTAGACGTATCACCCATTCGAATAACATGTGCTCTCTATCAAGAGTCGCGGCAGCGACTCGACGCCAAGTATTACAAAAACTGAGAGTCTCAGTCGAGATTGCCGCGCACTCTTATATACGCGAATATGCCTCGGCCCACGCCCTTTTTACATTTCAATTCGATGTTACTAAAAAACACCACAACTTTTTCAACATTTACGAACTATGGTTATCTTAAAAAAAATTAGCTTTCCATTGATAGCATTTTTATTTTTTTCCGCCCACGTGATACTGAGATATCATAATATTGGGCGAGTTAATCCGAATATTTATCATCAAAAAAATTCTCCAACAGTTTGCCGGTCACGTCTCTATAGATATACAGAGAGGAGCTTGTATATGTGTTAGTGGGAATATGAGTGTGTGCGGTAGACACGGCGCGCGCCGCTCTCTTTCGCCTCACTATGCATAAGCGCTCTTATATGCATTATCGATGCATTTATCTAGACATATAACAGCAAATGTACGAATATGTATGCAGCTTTATATATACAGATATATACAGGTATGTACAAGTATATTCAAGTATATACAAGTATATACTGGTATATACAGGTATCTGCAGGTATATACAGGTATAAAAAGGCATATATGGTATATACTGGTATATAGGTATATATAGGTATATATAGGTATATACAGGTATATAAAAGCAAATACGGTTTATACTGGTACATAGGTATATACAGATATATACAGGTATATACAGGTATGTACAGGTATATTCAGGTATATACAGGTATATACAGCTGTATATAGGTAAATATAGTGTAACACGCTCGCACCACGTCTCGCGGCTCAGGGAAAGCCACGAGGACGAGCGAAATTACAAAATTAGGCTTTTCTTTCCCAATTCAACGACAAACAAATGCCAAAAGGGCGCCAGGCCTTTTCCTTTGCCCTCAAAAGGCCAAAAGGGCTTTTCCTTGATTTTTCAACGATTCCCGGTAACCCCGAGGAGCACGAGGCACGAAAAGGGCGTAAGTTCGCGGAATAAATTCCCCAGGAGTGACGAAATAAAGACACTTGACACGAATCACGGGGATACGATTATTTTATTGGATAAAACGGACTGGAAATGAACTGAAATATACGGTTCGTGACTACCAAAAAAATACAATCACGTATCGCCAGTGAGAACGATATTACGACCACGCATCAATGATTAATGAAAGAAAAATCGAAAGCAATATGGCGGGGACAATTTCCGCCGCCTTTACGTATCCTTGCTTTTCACACTTCACGTCCGCGAACAATCGAACTTAAATCTAATGATTACACAATAACTTTGCCAAAAATCTCGACACCAAATCATTTGCATCGAAAGGGCGTTCTTCGCCTGAAGGTAATTTCCTCTAATTAAACAACCTCGCGAGCCACGTTCTTTCGCTCGAGGCACACGGACGACCCGACGGTCCGCGATCTTCCCGAGGGGGAATTCGACATTTTTCCCAACGCGTACGCGAAAACTAATATAACCAAAAAACCCAAGGGTCGCGACGCCTCGCGTGGAAATATTCGAACCCACGGTGTAGAATAACGAATAGATTCACCCACCTCGACTTATTCGCGCTCCCGTGACGTGCTTCTACAATAAACGGGTTCTTCCACGCCTCGAGCGGGACCCAAGACCCAACGATAATTCTTGACACTAATTTTCGTTAACAATTTACTATCGGCGATCTATCGTTATCGCCGTCCAGCCAATAAGTGCCGGCTTTACGTACGCCGGCCGGTGCGAAGCCTCGTGACAATAAAGAGTGGGGAGAAGACTCTCTCGCAATTGACGCCAAATATCGATGGAAGGTCTCGACGTCGCTTCCGTGTCCGAGGGCTAGTTACCGACGTTATCCTCTCTGACGGTCGCCCTAATTGGAATGATAGATTGCAATGCCATCCCGATTACTCGATTTTTCCGTGCGACGGAACGAAGCTCGATGAAGAGATCATACGCGCGCGGAAATGCGCCCACGAAGATGCGTCTGATCCTGTCTCTCTCTGATTCGCGCCCAATCGCCCTCGCTTCGCCGCGACCCTCGAAAAATTCAAATAATAATTAGACACGATACCAAAAATTGCTCGGTCCCGTCGACTCGCCCGTGTGCGCTCGCTCACTTTTCATGTTTCTTTTCGCCTATTCTTCTTAGCTCTACCCCCCTTTTCCCCCGCCTTGCTGGCTAGACTCTCTCGTGGCCACGCTTAGCGAGGGGGAGCCGTTTACAGTGACGTGGCGTGGAAACGCCACGTTACAACTCACCCCTCCCTAAACGCGCACTCCTGGGCACGAGGTGGAGAGGCATCACGAGCCGAAGGCTTCTTTTCGCCGTCTTGGCACTACTTTTTCTACTATTTTTTCGAGCGGCGAGCGGCGTCAAGCCAGTCGGTGTGACACTTTGAGCTGCAGCAACTACACAATAATAATAAAAGAAAAATCCAAATTGTCAATAACACAAAAATGTGATAATTCACCTTCAAGACGATAAACACCAGACAGACATCCCAAGGACTGTTGACATAAAAAATCTCAAATCCCATCACCAGGTTTACAACAACAAAACCCTCTCTCACTATAAACTATTTTCTAATAAAAAATGTTTTTTTTCTTCTTTGGGGGTGGCACACTCGGCCACCCTAGATCTAAGGCCGTTTCGCGGAACGCCTAATCAATCCCTCTCCGATTCTCGACGATTAGCGGTACGAACTCTCTTAGCTCCGCTATGATCTCCCTCAACGGATCCTTACCGAAGTATCTCGTTTTTACCCTTTTGTGGATTTCCGGGGGACGACTTTGGCCCTGCCGTCTCCCCTGCGATTCCCACAATTTTTCCAGTACCGAATTCAACCCTGGCAGTACCGTTCCCTGGGCTCTCTCTTCGGCTGGAATTTTACCGTCCACAAGTTCCGACATTGGCGGAGGGGTTCCCAACGCTTCTCCGGCGCTTTACAGAGCCCCCTTCACGAGTTTCAGTCCTCTGTGGATGATGGAGCTTTTTAATGGAGTCTCTTCTCCCCGGGGAGGAGTTTTCTCCGCAACGATTGCAGAGTCATTCGACCTTGGTGCTCCGAGATACCAACCATCTTTACAACTATTTGCGGGGCCCAAGCACCAGAGCATCCGGAAGCACCGGTAGCATCCGGAACTACCGGGCTCTGGGTGTCCATTTTTAGTCCCAGGAATCCCACTGGTGGAGGTGTCCTCACCTTCATGTCTATTCCTCTGCTTTTTGGGACTGGGGTGTCTCTTGTTAATCCCTCCGTCCCACCAATCTGCTGGACACTATTCTTGTCCGGCTTGATCATCGATTTTACCCGCAAATCTTCGCGCTTTCCTCCCTCTAAACGATTAGCTAACGTTAACTCACTACTATTCCCGAACGTGCTAACCGCGACCTTATTTACCGGGAGTTTATTGGTCTGTATCCGGCAGTTTGGACATGTTACCGAAAGGTAACCTCGCTGGCCACACCTGAAGCATTTTAGCTCAGGGTGCGAGCTCTTGTCCTTTTCCACCAATTTTCTGTCGAATTCTTTCCTATACGAGTTTTTTGGGGTTAAACTGGCCCGCGCAAGAACCTGTTCGTCGGCGCGAGCCAAGTCCCTCTTCGACCACTTATCCCGATGATCCAACAACCGATCTCTAAGTTGCTCGTAGGTACCATCGGTTTTAAGCTTGATCGATTTTAACAAATTTTTGTAGATCTCTACCGATGGTCGTGGCGGACCCATCTTATTTTTTTTCAACCCCGGGGTCGACGCTCAGTAACGAATTGAGAGAAAAACAAAAATTTCAATGGGGTCTTTCCTCCCCCCTTTTCCGCATAACTTAGCCGTACGTCTCTATTACGTAGGCCGGTTTTGAGTGGGGTGGTACCCTACCATCCTCCTCCACTCTCTTTCAAACGTGAAAAAAACAACGCATTTCATGCTTTCCTTATCTCAGGATAATTCTCAATTATCCCGATTGGCGTTTATAATAAACAATCACGAGTTCAAATTTGAGTACCCCCACTATTTACAACCAATTTCTTTTTTATTTTACCACCTAACCCGATATTACCGTGGGCCTGCGGTGCATTTTTCTGTTTCCAAGAGAAAAAAACGATTCAATGGGTTTTAATTTAAAGCCTCCCAGAAATGCCAACAACATTGATAAACAAAAATAACGATCTGGTTCAATATACCACAATTCAAAACGAATTAAAAAGAAAAACGAATCAATGTCAAAAATCAATTAATGTGGGAGAAACCTTGCGACCAGTAAGCGTTTCCCCCTACGATTTTCCCTTATCTGGGGTGACAGGGGAAGGCGTACTTTCCTCCTACTTTTCGGGGCATGGGTATCGGTTTCTTGTCGTAATACCTCTCCCTATTTCATTTTCGTGGTCACGGGGTACTACCAACCCGTCACGCGATCTACTGTGACCCTTTTTCTGCGAAACCATAAAAATAAAAAAACTCTAAATTCGAAAACTAGAAATTCCAGTTTCTAAAAAAGAACCACAAAAAATAATCGTTGTTGAAAACCGAATCAACAAAAAAAGGATTTACCCTTTCACAAGAGAAAAAAATTATTTATCGAAAACAAATTGAAACAAGAAACCCAAATCGAGAAACTCAAAATTCTGAGTTTCAAAAAAAATAACCTAGTTATCAAAGGCAATCCGGAAAACAAATTCAAAACTAAGTTTTCCAAAAAAAAACGAAAACGAGCTATGAAAACGAACTCCCACCGCCGATAAAAAACCAAAAAAATTCCAACTAATTTCGTTTACTTTCGGCTTTTACTAAAAGAGCCCATTCTCCAAAAACCGAAATCTAAATCTCCCCAATTTGGCTTTTGCCAGTTCCAAAAAAAAACCTACAAAAATCGAATTTTTCAAAAAAAATTTCGATGGTTGTTGAAAGTAAGCAACAACAAAAAAGGAATCGAATTTACAAAAAAACTTATTTGTGTCGAGAACCAAATAAAAAACGAATCCAAAAGCTGATAATTCCACAACAAAACAAAAAGAAAATTTCAAGTTTCCAATAAAAAAATTATTTACTTATTGAAAAAAACCCATTCTGCGAAACGAAAAAGTCAAATAAAAAAAATTTTATTCGCAACGAGAACAATCCAAAAAACTATAAATATTCAATCAATTGTCTGAAATGATCAAAAACCAAAAAAAGAAAATTAACTATTTATTTGGCCGAGCGCTGTAACAGCTCGAAACTTTCAATCGGCCGTTTCGCCGTTGGAGAGCGCGGGCCGTTCCCCCCTCTCCCTAAACTGTCAATTACGATCGCCTCGACCTGCTAGCTGTAACGCAATTCCTCTCAAAGAGGAGAGAATGGTCGTTCTTTTCGTCACTTGGCTTTCGTTTCGAAATTTAAAAAATTCGATTAAAAAAACCCCTAAGCGAAAAGAGACAAAAGGATTTTCACAAACTCAAAAAAGCACTAAAAAGAATCTCAATAACACGTTATTTTCCTCAATAATTTTTAAGAATAAAATTTTGCGACTGTAAAAAAAATTTTGTTAACGTATTATTTTTCTAAACGCATTTTTCGAATGAATTTCCTCTTAAAATTTTAATTTTCGATTATTCTCGAAAGGAAATTATTCTCTTCTAATAAAATTTTATTTTTCGAGCATCGTAATTATGTATCTCCATTCGAGAAATTTCACGATGAATTTTTCTAAAATTTATAATTTTCGAAGCACAATTCACCAGATTTCGAAAAACAAAAAATTACACAACAAATTTTCATGCACAGGTCCATGCAATTTTTACGACTAATTAAGTTCGATTGTCGCGAATGTCGAGAAAACTTACAAAAAACTATTTTCGTCACCCCTTCCCTCCGGGGATTTTTCACTCCATAGCCACAAAGAAAGATTTCCCGAATTCTTACACACGTCGGGTGCCAATTTGTAACGCGCTCGTACCACGTCTCGCGGCTCAGTGAAAGCCACGAGGACGAGCAAAATTACAAATTGGGCTTTTCTTTCCCAATTCAACGACAAACAAATGCCGAAAGGGCGCCAGGCCTTTTCCTTCGCCCTGAAAAGCTCGAACTTATTCGGGTATTCGGATATCCGGATTATCCGGGTTCCACGGATACAACATTTGATATCCGGATACCCGGGTAACCCGAAATTATCCGGGTAATAACGGATACCTTTACTTGGTGGATAACGGGTAATATCGGGTAATTTCGGGTAATATCGGGTAATTTCGGGTAATATCGGGTAATATCGGGTAGTATCGGGTAATATCGGATAATATCGGGTAATATCGGGTAATATCGAGTAATATCGGGTAGTATCGGATAATATCGGGTAATGACGAGTAGTACCGGATAATATCGAATAACAGCGAATAACATCGTGTCATAATGTGATTTTGCGATTTTTCTGGTAGTCGAGTGAAATGTTTGTTAAAAACTTAACGAAATGACTTTACACTTAAACTAAAATCGATTAAAGCTTTGTTCAGTGTTATCCGTTAGACATTAAAGTGAAAGCAGTGCGATAAAAATTCTGAAATTCAATATGGCGCATCCAATATGGCGGTCCAACATCCAAAAATTACTTGACGCCGGTGAAACTCCGTACTCGGAATTTGTAGCAGCCTCTGATTACAGATCTGAAGTTAAAATTCCGAAATCCAAAATAGCGCCTCAAATATGGTGGCGCAAAATGCGAAAATTATTAAAACATTATTTATCCGTTTGAGACTTAGAACTCGGGGGTACTCAGATATTTTGATATACGGGGACATTAATTTTCAACGTTCACTCTTTTTATTTTAATCTACAAATATTGGATTTAAGTTGGACTTGTTAATTTGCCAATGCGATGTCTATTAATTTCGATTCAGTATACTTATTATTGCAATTTAATATTCTTTTGTATCTTAAATTTGAAGACATTTTTTACAGTGATTGATTGTGATTTTAGGAAATACCTGTATTGAATTGCAATAATGTGCACTGTGAAAAATTTCTGTTCAGCCTTCATAAACAAATATTAAGCTTTCATGCATATGAGTCATTCCATGTCAAATTGACCACTTTTGAAGCCAACCCCTCTCGATTTGGCTGCAATTTTTTTTTCCTTTTCTACCCTATTAAAAACTGCATTTATCAGGAAATTTTCAAATGCTTTTACCCAACTCGAGAAACGTCTTTTTTCAAATAGTTATAACTAAAAGCTAACTATAATAGCTATAACTTCTTCAAAAATTGACTAGTTGGAATGTTTTTTCCAAATTTTCATCTTGAAATGTACTTTCCGAAAAAAATACAAAAAAATGTTATATTCAAATCTATGAAATTTTCACTTTCTCGAAAAAAGTCATCTTTTTCTCGAAGCTCGCCATTTTCAATTCCTTTTTTCACTCAAAAAAAAACTTTAATCAATTTCGGAAGAAATGCCAACCACCATGGTGTGGGCCGACTTTTCCTTGTATTCGTTTTTTTCACTTTTTTGAAAAAAATCATTTTTTTTCGAGGATTATCATTAAAAAAATTTTTTTTTTTTTAATTTTTTCGAACTCTGAGGTCCTTCATAAATCTTCAAAAATTTCCAGAGTGGTGTTTTGAGAAATAAGCCCACCTGGGAATTTTTTTTTTTCAATCGATAAAAAAAAATAGAAGGAAATGTCGGTCCGCTCCATGGTAAGCGGCATTTTCTCCGAAATTGATCAAATTTTTTTTTAGTGAAAAAAAAATTAAAATAAAAAATAAAAAGATTATTTCTCTTAAAAAAGTAAAAAATTTCATAGATTTTGATATCTTACTTTTTTGTTTGTATTTTTTTCGGAAATTACATTTAAAAACGAAAATTTTGAAAATTTCCTGAGAAAAGTTTTTAATGGGGTAGAAGAGGAAAAAAATTTCAGCTAAATCGAAAGGGGTTTAAAAGTGGTTGATTTGACATGGAATGCTCAATTTACAGTATATTAAATTTCATGTACATGTGTGCGGTAATATGCCAATATAAATTTTAACTTTCAGAGTTTATTCTCTTAATTTGTATGTACAAATATTGAATTCGAGTTAAAATTGTTAATTTTCTAATCGATTTCTTTTAATTTCGATTTCGTATATTTGTTATTGGAATTCAATAAAAAAAAGTATATGAAATTTCAATAAAAAGTATAAAAAATTTAATAATATTTTTTACAGTTTGTCTAAAAATTGCGAAAAAATATATAAAAACCATTTTTCTATACGGAGATATTGATTCTCAACGGTTACTCTTTTAATTTTAATATACAAATATTAAATATAAGTTGAAATTCTTAATTTTCCAATGCGATGTCTATATTAATTTGGATTTCGTATACATATTATTAAAATTTAATATTCTCTTGTATATTACATTTGAAGACATTTTTTACAATGAATTCCTACGATTTACGAACAAGAGATCCGAGATCGCAGCAGAGGTCGCGAGACCGCGGCAGAGGTCGCGAATTCGCGACTCGCGACCAAACGCAAAAACAGTATTCGCTGTGTCGATCGTACAGAGGTTCCCCCTCCCTTGTTCCCCCCACACTTTTTCACCTTTATTTGGCTGAAAAGAGTGTAGCTGAGGAAAAATCATCACTAGTCGTGAACGAGGATCGCTAAGGACCGCAATGCCACGTCCGTTAACGAGTTGGGTATGGGAACATTGCATACGGTCTGAAGATGGCGTTGCAGCGACTTGCAAACTTTGCAATGAAATATTGCAAGTGAGAAATTCAACATCATCACTAAATAAACACCTCATTCTTCGACACGGCTTCATGATGTCGCATCAAAAAGATGTTGACATTCCTCGAAAACGCAGGTACGGTTACATTATAAAGTACTTGAGAAACCACGGATCCAATTTTTTATTTCAAGAACTCAGAGATATTTATTATGTTTTACTACATTGTATTGCTAGTTCCTCTCGGTGGATTATAGTAGATAATTAAATTCAAATATTTATTGGAGACTTTATTTATAAAAATTGAGTTTATTGTGAAAAATATATAACCCTGAATATATCTTCATCAGACAAAATTCCATCTTTGGACAGACATATCTCCCGTGTTTTTTTGTATCGTACACATTTTGCTGAGGCATCGTTTTCTATGTTTTGGAGTTTTGTAGGTGCTACATTTTGTTCATTTTTTCGTTTTCGCAATTTTATAGTGTACGCAAAAAGCGAATTTTTAGACAACTAGCGTGATTTCTAACGTACAGGTTTGCTCAGGCGTTATTTTCTTTGTTTCGTATTTTTATCATCCACACTTCGCTCAGCCGTCATTGTCTACGTTTCCAAATTCTTTACGTGCACAATTTTTTTATTCTTTCATTTTTGCCATCGTTTAGGCAGTATGAAGAAAATACATTTTTGAAAAGTTACAACTACCATGTGTCTCGTCGTTCGGCCTTGTCTTAGGCAAGTGGTGATTTAGGTATGCGGCCGTAGAGAGACAATAGTGAAGGAAGAATCGGCTGCGATTCGGCCAGTGGGTCCAAATGACAGTGGACAATTTTTTTGGTATAACGTTTCGATCCTAATTCGGATCCTCTTCAGATTTATTATTTCTAAAATTACATTCTTTTTTGTCTTATTTTGTATGATATGTTTTACATTATAGGCTTAAATGTTATGTGTCCTGACTGACCTGAATTTGTACGGGTAATTTTTTTGGTCATTTAATGAATCTTGGATAATATTCATTATGAATTTATTGTATAAAGACGGGTCATTTTTTTGTGATCCTTGGTGTCTGTGAGAGGGAGAATTTTGATATTTTATTGCTTAGTTTATGTTTTTTTTGAGACTTTTGTGTATGTGTTATTTACCTATGAATTTCATGTTTGATAATTTCCAAGATTCATTTTTGATCAAATGATGATCAAATTGATGATCGATGTCATCTCACTTTACACCAATGTACCTTTGGAATTAGTCATACAAAGCCTCCAAAAAAGATCAGATCTCTTCTCTGAAAAATTTCCACTAAACGAAGTAATAAAAACAATAGAATTCATAATGTTCTCAACCTACTTTACCCTTAACGACAAAATATATCAACAAATATTCGGCTTGCCAATGGGTTCACCGTTAGCCCCGATATTATCAAACATTGTAATGATCGACTTAGAAACCAACTGCTTAGAAAAACTGAAGTTCACGATACCAATCTACAAAAGATACGTAGACGATATTATTATGGCTCTGCCTACGGACAAAATAGATTCAACACTTAACATCTTTAACTCATACCACACTAAACTACAGTTCACAGTTGAAGTAGAAACAAACAACAAATTACCATTTCTAGACATCTTGCTAATCCACAAAAATAACTCAATAATCACAGACTGGTACAGAAAACCGACTTGGTCAGGTCGATTCATAAACTTCTTCTCTCACCACCCTCTTACGCAAAAAAAAGGAATTATCATGATGTTGGTAGACAGAGCGATAAAACTATCACACGCATCCTTCCACCAAAAAAACATTGAACTAATCAAAAACACAATGACACAAAACTGTTACCCAATCTCCTTCACAGAAAAAATAATAAACCAAAGGCTAAGATTAATTCATTCACAATCAAATAACGACAACGCATTCGACTCCTCCAGATTAATAAATTTACCCTATACTGAAAATATTCACCACCAACTAGTCCGCCTTTTTCGACAATTCAATATAACACTAGTCACTAACAACCAACACAACATTCACTCCATCACCGGTTCCACAAAAGATAAAATAGATAACATGGATAAATCAAACGTAGTTTACCAAATCGATTGTAATGATTGTGATGCATTGTACATAGGACAAACAAAAAGATACCTAAAAACGAGAATCAACGAACACAAAAATAGTCTAAAACACACTAACACAATAAATACAGCGTTAGCAAAACACGGAATAGAATTAAAGCACAATTTCAAATTTGACGACGTTAAAATTTTAAATAATGAAAAATGGCTCAAAAAGCGATTAATTCTGGAAATGATACAAATTAAAGCACACCCCAAAGCAATCAATTTTAGAACCAACATCAACAAACTAAGCAGCATATATAATTCAATAATTTAATAATACTCAAAATAATAACGGGAAAACCTCAAATTACCATCCATCAATTGAAAATTCATTACCAAATCCAACAGTTATCAATTTAAACCCGATCCAAAACCGGTTAACATAACCAGTCCGGCAAGAAAAATCACTAACGGCAAACTTCCCCAACCATAAAAACCACCCCCACTTTTCAATACTCAATCACACTACCCCATTAATATAAATACCTCCTCACTCGCCTCAATACTCAGTCGCTACTTAGCTCTCGAATCGCCATGTAATGAAAACTGTTAATTTTGATCACAAATGAATCTTGGAAATTATCAAACATGAAATTCATAGGTAAATAACACATACACAAAAGTCTCACAAAAAAAAAACATAAACTAAGCAATAAAATATCAAAATCCTCCCTCTCACAGACACCAAGGATCACAAAAAAATGACCCGTCTTTATACAATAAATTCATAATGAATATTATCCAAGATTCATTAAATGACCAAAAAAATTACCCGTACAAATTCAGGTCAGTCAGGACACATAACATTTAAGCCTATAATGTAAAACATATCATACAAAATAAGACAAAAAAGAATGTAATTTTAGAAATAATAAATCTGAAGAGGATCCGAATTAGGATCGAAACGTTATACCAAAAAAATTGTCCACTGTCATTTGGACCCACTGGCCGAATCGCAGCCGATTCTTCCTTCACTCTTGTCTTAGGCATTATTTTGTTCCTTTTCAAATTTTCTACAGGCACAATTTCTTCCTTTCCCTTCCAATATAAAAAACTATTGTTCCAATTTTAACGGGTGTTCAGGTTTTTACGACTTTTTTAGTTTTTGCGAGAATAGCGTGAGCGCTCTAACTTCTGCAATTTTCAAGATATTGCACTGAATCTTTATACCGAATTCATATAGCTATTAAGGTTGTTTGGTATTGAATTTGGCAAAAAACGATCGAAGGATTAGAATTTTATGAAATTTTTAATTTGATTCAAAATAGCGTAAGCGCTTTAACTTTTGCAATTATTAAGATATTGCACTGAAACTTTGTGCAGAGCTAGTAATAGCTATCAATGTTATTCCCTATTGAATTTGGCAAAAATTGATCAAAGGATTAAAATTGTATGAAATGTTGAGTTTTTTGAAAAATAGCGCAAGCGCTCTAACACAATTATCAAGATATTACACTGAAACTTTCTACAGAACTAGTATAGCTATCGAGGTTGTTCGCTATTGAATTTGGCGAGAATCGCACAAAGATTTGGGTCTTTCCATGTCAAATCGACCAAGAGTTGAAATCGACCTCTCTCAATTTCGATGAAATTTGGTCAAAAGTTTTCGTTTTCAATGAACGAAGTTCAACGAAAGGGAAAAAATCAATTTTTTTTTCCAAAAGTTATTCAATATTTAAAATTTCACAATTTTTCGAATCTTTGAAGTTTATTTTTCAAATATCTCGAGAACTATTATAGTTACGAAAAATCATTCTAAATTCGTTTTGAAGATTAGGTATACTTGAGGCTGCAAACAAAAAAAATATTCCGAAAAAAATTTTAAAAATGATGAATTTGGAGAATTTTGAATTTTCAAAAAATTTTGGTTTAATTTTTTTTATATAACACCTTGTACTGATCTTACAGAGATCCTGAAATTTTCAGAGAGGCGTTTTTTTTATTTCAAAAATGTACATTTTTGAATTTTTAAAAACCGTGCAAAGCCACGATCGACATTAAATGTTTGGTCAAATTTTTTTTATATAATATCTTGTACTGATCTTGAAAGATCTTAAAATTTTAAGGATGGTGTGTTTTTGTTTAAAAAATAAAAATTTTTGAATTTCGGTAAACAAAATTTTTTTGTTTTTCTCTAAGTTAAGTAAAGTTGAGCAATCATGTAATTCGGTAATTTTGAGCAGTACAAATTTCAATCAATGACAAAAAAAATTTTTTTTCACCAAAATTCAAAAATTTACATTTTTGAAACAAAAACACACTATCCTGAAAATTTCAAAATCTTTTCAGATCAGTACAAGGTATTATATTTAAAAAATTGAACAAAAAATTTAATGTTGATTGTGAATTTGGACGATTTGAAAAAAATAAAAAATGTATATTTTTGAAACAAAAAAAATACCTCTGAAAATTTCAGGATCTTTTAACGTAAGTAGAACGTATTGTAGAAAGAAAATTGAACCAAAAATAAAATGTAGAACTTGGATTTCCACCATTTTTGAACTTTCAAAATTCTCAAAATTCATCATTTTTCTAAAAAAAAAATTCGGAAATTTGTTTTTTCGTAGCCCTGAGTATACTCTTTAAAACGAACTGAACACTATTTTTTGTATATACGATGAAAAACGTCGTAGTTATGGCTTATCGAAAATTTCTTTTCAGCGTAAGGATGGTAAAAATGAAAAAGCGAAAAATTGCGCACCTAGAAAATTCGAAAACGAATAAAATGACACGTGATCGATGTCCGTACGATAATAAACACGGAAGTTGTGGCTTTCCAAAAATTCTTTTTCCTCGTACCGCCTCAAGGATGACGAAAATGAAGAAAGGGAAGAATCGCGCACCTAAAGAATTTGAAAACAAAGAAAATGACGCCTGAGCAAAGTCTGTGCGGTTAAAAACACAGTAGCTATTGGTTGTCCTAAGATGAATTTTTTTTTATACAGATATCTTGAGAGTCATAAAAATATAGTTGGGTCATTCCATGTCAAATCGACCAAGAGTTGGAATCGTCCCTTTTCAATTTCGATAAAAATTGGATAGGAGTTTTCATTTTCAATAAAACGAAGTTCTACCAAAGAAAAAGAATTAAAAAATTTTTTTCGAAAGTTATGCGCAATTCAAAATTTCACAATTTTAAAAATCTTTCAAGTTTATTTTTGAAATATCTCAAAAACTATTATAGTTACGAAAAAATCGTTTCGAGTTCGTCTTGAAGAGTATAATTGTGGCTACGAAAAAAAAAATATTCCGATGACAAATTTTGAAAAATGATTAATATGAAGAAGTTTAAATTTTTGGAAATCGTGCAAATCCACAATAAACATTAAATTTTAAACCGCTTTAGCAAATAATAAAAAAACGGGAATTCAATTATGTATTTGCTTTTTCATTCTTGTAAAATGTAAAATCAGTAAAAGAATTGAATGTGCGTTTTTTTTATTAGTTGTTAAAGTGTCGTTAAAGTGTTGTTAAGGTAAATATAAATTTTGGAATTTTTGTAAAAAAAAATTTTTTTTTACCCTCAAGTTAAGTAAAGTTGATCAATCATGTACTTCTGTAATTTTGAGCAGTAAAAATTTCAATTAATGACATAAGAAGACATAACGCTTTACCGAATAAATAAAAATGCAAATTCAGTTACATTTCTGTTTGTATCTTCTGATGTCATTAATTGAAATTTTTACAGCTCAAAATTACTGAAGTACACGATTGATCAACTTTACTTGTTCAGAAAAGTGCGTAGTTGTCAGATGTCCCGCGAGAGACCCTCAGTGAACGGTCAAGCTCTCGCTGGACTCTGCATTACTCGTGGCTCTCGCAACTCTCTCCCCTCCCCATCGCAGCTCTCGCTCGCGAAAACGGACGCTTCTCATCGGTGGGCTTCTGGAATCTTTTCGATACAGGTCGATTCACGACATATTCTCTCCTTCATCCTCGCGGACTTCTACCGTGGGAAAGAAGAGTGATCGATGTACGCCAGATTCCTCTTCGATCTCGTCGTCTCCTCGTGCATAACTTCACCGGAATTCTTCAACCATAACTTCAGTGAACTTCTTCGAAAAGCCTTCGTTTTCGCGAGCCCTTCGATTATCATCGATTCTCGGCCATCTTTCAATTTCTCGGTTTTCTTTATGTATTTCCTCAAGCTCTTGGACGATTTACGACCGGCCAAGAGCGCAACCGGTTGGCTTCACGCGGTCACTTCACGGAACCCATTTACTTCGATTCGGTGCGGTTTTCCTCGACAATTTACGCGCGATCATTATTCACGTGACACGTGGCGTCGTCCGCGACGTCCGCCATTTTTTGGCCTCTCTTCGATCGCGCATAGTCATCGCCGAGGCGAGACGAACATTTTTTGGAACTTTGGACCTTTGTTAATAAATAACGAAATATTGTGTGTACGCGAGTGAGTTTTTTCATCGCCCGCAACGAAATTCCGGCCACTTCGTCCCTTCACTCTTCCACCTTTTTCGCTCAATTTCCCAACCAGTCAATTCAGGCATTTTTCCGAACATTACCCCACACGAAACATTAGGGCCATGGGACGTCCAATATCCATACATGGTGGATGAATGCTCCATCCCAGGGACGTCTATGAGTATCCCTATCACTGCTAAAAGAAGTGCGAAACGGCACCTGTTCTATGTACTGGAAACATCCCTTATACGTACCTTGAGACGGTTTTTAGACGGACTAGACCCCAAAAAATGACGTCTGATTTACGTATTTAAGACGAATAAACCAGTGATCCGAAAGATGTCCAATGATCATCCATTATACGTCCCTTTATTTAAATAATTTAATCGTTATTAACTACACATTATTAATTAATTATAAGCTTTGTTACTGATTATATAATATTCGGGGCCTACGAGATATCCATATTATACAGAAAAAAAGAAAAAAAAATAGTTTTCGATTTTTCACACTGCGGTCACCCATCCAAGTATTGGATTCAAGGGGTGCTGCTTAACTTTTATAATCTCCTACCTACACTAACTTGACTTATGAGAAACTTATGCATGTAAAAACCTTATACGATGTAGTTTGCTGATAAACTTATATATCTTTGTCTCACAAACCTTGAATAATGTATAATCGTAATGAAATTTATAATTAATGGATAATGTGTAATCAATAGCGTTTAAATTAAGGGACGTGTAATAGATGATCATTAGATATCTTTTGCACTATTGGCATTCGTCTTAAATACGTACATTAAATGTCACTTTATGTGGTCTATAGGTACCTCTAAAAAATATCTAAGGGTACGTATACGTAAATTTTTCAGCACATAGAATCGCTGCCGTTTCGCATCTCCGATAGTGGTTTAAGGAATGTCCCATGGACTTCCCCGGAATGAAATTTTCATCCAACTTAAATGATTATTGGACGTCCCCTGGCTGTTAAGTTACGCGCGGAATATATTTATAGCTCCAAAAATATGTGTCGTGGACGTCGAATAAACTTCCGCGTTATCCTTCGATAGACGTAATTTGTACGTACATACGACGGTCAATCGGCGTACCCATATCACAGCTGCCCGAAATACTTAAATGTACATCTAAAGGACGAATGCTTTTGATTGGACAACACGCGATGGATCACACAGGACGTATATTGTATGTTCACACACGTACTATTTCTTAAGCTACAAATATACACAACACGGCCATCTATGGTATGTCCATAGGTAGACATTCAATAGCTCTTAATTCAGTATCGTAATTGGACATCTATTGGACGTTCCAGGTTCACGTCTATATGAAATCCTACATGGAACATCCGATAGACGTTCAATTGACGTCCTCCGAATGTGATTTTCGTTTACGAACCTGGAACGTCCAGTGGATGTTCAATTACTATCCTGAATTAAAAGCTATTTAATGTCTACCTATGGACATACCATGGATGGCCGTGTTGTGTATATTTGTAGCTCAAGAAATAGTACGTGTCGTGGACATACAATATACGTCCTGTGTGATCCATTGCGTTTTGTCCAATCAAAAGTATACCATGGATGTTCAATGGATGTCCGCATTACGTCCATCGTGGATGTAGACGTGTTAAGGATCTATGGATGATAGATGGACGTCCAATGGACACTCGGTTAAAATTTATATTTAAAAACAAAAACACCATTCTAAAAATTCCAGGATCTTTCAAGAACAGTACAAGGTATTATGTAAAAAAAATTTAACCAAAAATTTAATATTGATCGTGCCTTTACACCATTTGTAAAATTCATATTTTTGGAAAAACAAAAATCGTCTTTCTGAAAATTTCAGGATCTTTTAAGATTAGTATAAGGTATTATATACAAAAACTTGAACCAAAAATTTAATGTTGATCGTGGATTTGCACGATTTTAAAAAATTTAAAATTTTCCAAATTCATCATTTTTCAAAAATGTTTATCGGACTATTTTCTTTTTTCGTAGCCAGAAGTATACTCTTTAAAATGAACCCACAACGATTTTTTCGTAACTATAATAGTTTTCGAGATATTTAAAAAATAAGCTTGAAACAATTAAAAAATTGTGAAATTTTGAATTTTGCATAACTCGATTTTTTTTTTGTAGAACTTCGTTTTATCAACAACGAAAACTTCTGACCAAATTTCATCGAAATTGAAAGGGGTTGATTCCAACTCTTGGTCAATTTGACATGGAATGACCCAGTTATATAAAATTTTTAATTCTTATCGTTTTTTGAAATATTTATCTTGAATCTGGAGTGGTTTTCGCTCGTAAAGTATTTCGTATATTCTTATGCACTTTTCATTCCTATGTTCATTAAATATATATTGTTGTTATAATCGTGGCAGGCACATTGATTTTCATGATGACGATGGTGATGCGATGGAAATTGGAATTTCCGATTATTCAAACGAAGCAACCATGAGTTCAATGTTTTCAACTGCCGTTTGCCATCAAACAGATACACTGCTTAGCATCGAGAAGCCAACAGTAAACGAAAATATGGATTCGACGTTTGCAATTAATGTCCCGCCCTCGACATCTCAGGATGCTATGCACTCACACACAAACGTAGATCCTTTGGGATTTAATGCTACTGGCGAGCGTGAAAGTTCGGTCACATTGATTCGGCCATTAAGAGTGGCGAATGCTCGAGGAAGGGTTAGATCTGCTGCAAGCGGAAATCGAATGGATCGTCCGTGCAATAGAGATCGAATGGAATCGATAAACCAGGTGCTTACAAAAATGATTATCGTTGACATGCTCCCACTTTCCTTCGTTACAAGTATCGGATTTCGCCAGTATATAGGAGTGCTCGAACCCAACTTTCGAGTCCCTTGTGTGAAGACTACCAAAAATCGACTCAACTTTGTCTATGAACAAGTTATGACGAAGATAACTGCCGAATTATCAGCCGTCTCGTTTGTTTCATGGACATCGGACTGTTGGCCGTCTCGTAGTCAAGACTCATATATCTCGGTAACAGCTCACTTTATAAATGCAAATTGGTTACCGAAAAATTATACGCTAGCGACCGAAGAATTGTCTGGACGACATACTGCTGAAAATTTGACGATAAAACTTCAGCATATCCGGCAGCTCTGAAAGTTGGAAGAGAAGCTTGTCACTATTGTGACAGATAACGCAAGCAATGCAAAAAAATCGGTACGAGACTTCGATGGTTTTCATACGAATGAGGGTGTCTCTTGCGCAGCACACAGCTTACAATTATGCGTTACAAAAGCGTTGAAAATCGATACTGCTGCAAATATTTGTGATAAAGCTTCAAAAGTTGTTGCGCACTTCCACCACTCCAACATAGCTGCAACCACCTTGAAACGGAAGCAAGAACAATTGGGAATGGCTAAGCTGAAATTGATTCAAAATTAGTGCACCAGGTGGGACAGCACGTACGCTATGATCGATAGGCTGCTCATTAATCGAGGTGCAGTTACAAACGTTCTGCTAGATCGTACTGTCACCAGTCCTGTGACGGCAGAACGTCTCCAGATTTCGGAGCGCGAGTGGACGGCTATGGAAAGCTTGCAGAAAATCTTGAAGCTATTTCAAGTAGCGTCCACAATTTTCTGCAGCGATTCTCATTCGCCAATTTCAATGGTTCGTCCGATAATTTATATGCTACGCGAAAGCCATTCGCGCGAATCGACCGATGATGATCCGGGAACCATCATGACGAAGAAAATTTTGCGAGATGAATTGACTGTTCAATTCGATTTGACTTACGATTCAATTATCGGAGTAAGCACCAGGCAAATTGCAAGTTTCCTTGATCATCGATATAAAGATTTATTGGTAGAATCTCCGGAAGCACGAAATGACAGTCACCAAACGGCGATGGATTTTCTTTTCCAAAGTACGTCTCAGCGCAATACGGTAAAAACGCAGTATGAATTGTATTTAACCGAGCCCCAAATAAGTCATAATATGAATCCATTCGAATAGTGGGCAACTCGGGAAAAACATTATCCAGAGCTCGCAACACTCGCGAAAAAATATTTGTGCATTCCTGCAACTTCTGCGAGTTCCGAGCGAGCGTTTTCCAAAGCAGGAAATGTAGTTAATGTGAAACGGAATTGTTTGCTTTCCGAGAATGTCAATCTTCTCGTATTTTTATATCAGAATCCTCAATTTTATAATCATCATCATCGTTCAATAAGTTTTTTCCGTACTTTCAATGTGGGTCGACTATTGGTCGATTTGACATGAAATGACCCATGTGTATTGTACGTTCTTCGCACTAGTCATTATCACCTATTAACTGTTAATTTTATACGTATAATAATCGTCGTGATTTTCTTCCTAAGTGGGAATCAAGATTTTGTTCTATTCTAGTCATTATTGTAAATCTACTAGATTTTAAACGAAATAAATATTATTTCTCATGAATAAAATAAGATTCCTACGTGATAAAAAAACGATAATTTCTTTTACCAGTCTTAATATATTTTTCGTTTTTATCTTACTCCGCTTATAGTGAATTACCAAAAACTCATTTTTTGTTTGTTAGTTCAGTGCTCAAATATGTGAACATTAGTGGTAAAAAAGGGCCACATATAATAATAACACTAAGTGGATACTGTCGTCTTACACATTTTTTTAGCCCGCTCTTCTTTCCTTCCCCTTGGATAATAACATTTTTTTCGCGCATGCATGATTTTCGTGATTTTCGCCATATGTGTGGGTGGCCAAAAAGCGGCCCTTTCCTGACCGCTAATATTTGTATATTCCATCTTTACTGTAGTATTCGCTCAAAATTAATGAATTAATTGAGAACAGAATTTTCGCTCCGTTATGTTTTGACTCGGCGATAACACTCTATGGTCTGTTTACAAAATAAAATGGCGCAATAGTAATACGTGCATCTTGCGCCAGAGATACGTATCTGAGCAAAAATTCTGTTCTCAATGAATCCATTAATTTTGAGTAAATGGATGGAATATATGAATATTAGCTCGGACGTTTCATTAAAAATCGTAAAGGCGACGTTAATGCAGCATTACCCGATATTATCCGATATTACCTGTTATTACCCGGATAACGAAATCCGAAATTATCCGGATTTCCGGGTAGTTACGGATGCCCGGGTAATTTTGGATACCCGGATAATAACGGGTACCCGGGTAATAACGGGCACCCGAGTTACAAGCGTAATTAACAGTTTTCCGGGTATCCGAATAATTTCGGGTACCCGGATTACTCGCATAAAAGTTCTAGCCCTACTGAAAAGCCGAAAGGGCTTTTCCTTGATTTTTCAACGATTCCCGGTAACCACGAGGAGCACGAATCACGAAAAGGGCGTAAGTTCGCGGAATAAATTCCCCAGGAGTGACGAAATAAAGACACTTGACACGAATCACGGGGATACGATTATTTTATTGGATAAAGCGGACTCGAAATGAACTGAAATATACGGTTCGTGACTACCAAAAAAATACAATCACTGTATCGCCAGTGAGAACGATATTACGACCACGAATCAATGATTAATGAAAGAAAAATCGAAAGCAATATGGCGGAGACAATTTCCGCCGCCTTTACGTATCCTCGCTTTTCACACTTCACGCCCGCGAACAATCGAACTTGAATCTAATGATTACACAATAACTTTGACAAAAATCTCGACACCAAATCATTTGCATCGAAAGGGCGTTCTTCGCCTGAAGGTAATTTCCTCTAATTAAACAACCTCGCGAGCCGGGTTCTTGCGCTCGAGGCACACGGACGACCCGACAATCCGCGATCTTCCCAAGGGGGAATTCGACATTTTTCCCATAGCGTACGTGAAAACTAATATAACCAAAAAACCCAAGGGTCGCGACGCCTCGCGTGGAAATATTCGAACCCACGGTGTAGAATAACGAATAGATTCACCCACCTCGACTTATTCACGCTCTCGCGACGTGCTTCTACAATAAACGGGTTCTCCCACGCCTCGAGCGGGACCCAAGACCCAACGATAATTCTTGACACTAATTTTCGTTAACAATTTACTATCGGCGATCCATCGTTATCGCCGTCCAGTCAATAAGTGCTTTTCGTACGTCGGCCGGTGCGAAGCCTCGTGACAATGAAGAGTGGGGAGAGGACTCTCTCGCAATTGACGCTGAATATCGATGGAACATCTCGACTCCGCTTCCGTGTCCAAGGGCTAATTACCGATGTTATCCTCTCTGACGGTCGCCCTAATTCGAATGATAGATGGCGACGCCATCCCGATTACTCGGTTTTTCCGTGCGACGGAACGAAGCTCGATGAAGAGATCACACGCGCGCGGAAATGCGCCCACGAAGATGCGTCTGATCCTGTCTCTTTCTGTTTCTCGCCGAATAGTCCTCGCTTCGCCGCGACCCTCGCAAAAATTCAAATAATAATTAGACACGATACCAAAAATTGCTCGGTCCCGTCGACTCGCCCGTGTGCGCTCGCTCGCTTTTCATGTTTCTTTTCACCTATTCTCCTTAGCTCAACTCCCCTTTTCCCCCGCCTTGCTGGCTGGACTCTCTCACGGCCACGCTTAGCGAAGGGGAGCCGTTTACAGTGACGTGGCGTGGAAACGCCACGTTACAATAGGTATATACAAGTATATACAGGTATATACAGGTATATACTGGTATATACAGGTATATGCAGGTGAATATAGGTATATACAAGTATATACTGTGTGACGTGATTTTTCGGAATCACGGCCACAAAGCCAGAAACGCTCTCGCAAAAATGTATTGTTCTCGTTTTATTGCCCGATTCAGTAAGGTAAAGAAAACATGTTCTCGCTTTGGTCGCGTTTCGAGCACGTGACGAACATTTTGGTTCGGATTTCGTAAAGAAAGGTTTTGAAAAGGTCGCGCGCTCGAATCCGTCGGAAAAATATGGCTCCAGGTAATGAGTTGCCCGACGGAGGAGAGCCCCCGACGAGAAGTCTTGGTGGAATTGTCAGAGGTCCGGCTGCACTGCCGGCGCCCCAGCGTAGAAGGAATCACGAGCTGGAGAGCAGGCGGAAATTGTTCCGGGCAATGGCTGGGAAGCATTGCGCCGCGTTGAGTAGAGTAGAGCCTTGCTTTCGCCCGGGTTCCAGGGGAAGCTGCCACCGAGATCCTCAGCACGCTACCGAGGATGATAATTCTCCAATCACGCTCTCGGATACGTAAGAAAAGAGGAATAATGAGGCAGCAGCTATCGGTCAGAGAATTTGGATGATTATTCAAAATTCTCGACAAGAGATTAGGTGAGTCGGTCTCCGTCCGTCATCGAGGCAAGACCTCCTGCTCCCGCTATTGTGTTGGCTTGTTGTCACTCGGTCCCGCTCTGTATTGTTCGCGCTTCGCGTAACAGTGTCTCGCTCTCGCTCGTGTGTGATACGCGCGCCTCGTATCTGTGTGTGTTCGAGTTTGTCACCCGTTCTCGCTGAATAATTGCGAATGAGAATCGCACCGTTTTCGATGAATAATCCTTCGGATTATTCAAGTGCAGAGTGCGATGCACCGGCTCTGGATCCCGGTTTCGCAAGAAATGGCTCTCGCACCTCACCAAAAGGATTACTCCTTTTCAGGTGAGTCGGTTATCGTTTTGGTTTCGTCTCGTGTTGGAAATAGTTCTTGCGCTACTTGCTGACATCTAACTCCGACCCTCTCTACCATAACCCGCATCCTGAGCGGCCGCGCAATTCCGCAACCGCTCACCCTCGTTCGTGCGTTCCGTCCGTTTGTTCTGTCCTGTTTCGTCCGTGCGGGAATCGAGTTCTTCCCACTCGATTCCCAGTTCAATCCGGTTAGCCCACCGGCGAAATAAAAAGTGCGTTGCGGGAATCGAGGTCTTCCCACTCGATTCCCAGTTCAGTCCGGTTAGCCCACCGGCGAAATAAAAGGTGCGTTGCGGGAATCGAGGTCTTCCCACTCGATTCCCAGTTCAGCCCGGTTAGCCCACCGGCAAAATAAAGAGTGCATTCGTGGAGTCGAGCCCTTTCCACTCGACTCCCAGGTATGACCGGTTTGCTAATTTCCGGGGAAACAAAAATTAGCTGGCGCCCACCAAGAATGTTTGGGACGTTCCGGCCGGGGGTGACGGCCGAAGGTGACGGAATCGGTATCGTTTCGATCTCGTCGATACAAGAAAGAAAATCCGTCACAAATGGCGCCCGACGTGGGGCTACGCCAGCAAGTAGTTGAAAGTCTCGCTGTCGTTCTGGCTTCGATTCTCGGACAGTGGATGAAACGCCCTTCATATCGTCTCGTCTAAATCGTCATCGTAGAGTTTTTTGGGCTCTCTGACGTTCTCGCTCTCGGTCGAATTTAAGTCGTCGCTACCGGGGATTATCAAGCGAATATATCGCGTGATATCCGCTCTCGAAAATAATTGCGAGAATTGTCTATTACAATTTTCGTAGCTCTCGATTATTAAGTACGAAAATTTTCTTTTCAAATTTTCGTCGCTCCCGTAAATTAATTGCGAAAATTTTAGTCGAATTTTCGCTGCTCCCGGTTATTAGTTACGAAAATTTTCTTTAAAAATTTTCGTTGCTTTCGAAAATTAATAGCGAAAATTTGATTCGAATTTTCGCTGCTCTCGATTATTAATTGCGGAATTTTTGTTAAATTTTCGTCGCTCTTGAGAACTAATTGCGAAAATTTTATTCGAATCTTCGCTGCTCTCGATTATTAATTACGAAAATTTTCTTTTAAAATTTTCGTCGCTCTCGAAAATTAATACCGAAAATTTTATTCGAATTTTCGCTGCTCTCGATTATTAATTACGAATTTTTTTGTTTTAATTTTCGTCGCTCTCGAAAACTAATTGCGAAAATTTCATTCGAATTTTCGCTGCTCTCGATTATTAATTGCGAAAATTCTCTTTAAAAATTTTTGTCGCTCTCAAAAATTAAAAGCGAAAATTTTATACGAATTTTCGCTGCTCTCGATTATTAATAGCGAAAATTTTATTCGAATTTTTGCTGCTCTCGATTATTAATAGCGAAAATTGTATTCGAATTTTCGCTGCTCTCGATTATTAATTACGAAATTTTTTTTTTTATTTTCGTCGCTCTCGAAAACTAATTGCGAAAATTTTATTCGAATTTTCGCTGCTCTCGATCATTAATTGCGAAAATTTTCTTTAAAAATTTTCGTCGCTCTCGAAAATTAATAGCGAAAATTTTATACGAATTTTCGCTGCTCTCGATTACTAATTGCGAAAATTTTATTCGAATTTTCGCTGCTCTCGATTATTAATTGCGAAAATTTTCTTTTAAAATTTTCGTCGCTCTCGAAAATTAATAGGAAAAATTTTATACGAATTTTCGCCGCTCTCGATTATTGATAGCGAAAATTTTATTCGAATTTTCGCTGCTCTCGATTATTAATAGCGAAAATTTTATTCGAATTTTCGCTGTTCTCGATTATTAATTACGAAAATTTCCTTTTGAAATTTTCGGCGCTTTCGAAAACTAATTGCGAAAATTTTATTTGAATTTTTGCTGCTCTCGATTATTAATTACGAAAATTTCCTTTTTAAATTTTCGTCACTCTCGTATACGGTCTTGTCTCGTAAATAGAACGCCCTGTACGTTTCTTGGATCGTGCAGTAATCGGCGAGTCCATTATGTTCTCGACATTCGAACTTTCGTGTGAAATTATCAATTCGTCTCTCGCGACGATTTATCGAGCGAAAATTTTTCGAAATATTCGCAGTTCTCGACTATTAGAGAGAGGACTTTTATGAGCCTCTAAGTCTCGCGCGGGCGCACTGTGGGTAGATTCACAGAAAAATCGGCAAAACTAGGCCGATGTGCGTACTGAAAAATGCAATGGTGATTCTTAAGTTTTTAACCTCGCTGATTTCAAATCTGGAATCAAAATTTCGAAAAAACAAAATGGCGGACCGGAAGTGACTATCTGCGTTACTAAAAAGAATCCGATTTGAGTAGGGATCGGTAAATTAGCGGTTTAAAAGTCACTGATTAAAAATCTCAAATCCAAATTTTGAAAAAACAAAATGGCAGACCAGAAGTGACTATCTGCGTTACTAAAAAGCATCCGATTTGAGTAGGGATCGGTAAATTTGCGGTTTAAAAGTCACTTATTGAAAATCTTGAATCAAAATTTCGAAAAAACAAAATGGCGGACCGGAAGTGACTATCTGCGTTACTAAAAAAAATCCGATTTGAGTAGGGGTCGGTAAATTTGCGGTTTAAAAGTCACTTATTGAAAATCTCTAATCAAAATTTCGAAAAAACAAAATGGTGGACCGGAAGTGACTATCTGCATTACTAAAAAGCATCCGATTTGTGTAGGGATCTGTAAATTTGCGGTTTAAAAGTCACTTATTGAAAATCCTGAATCAAAATTTCGAAAAAAAAACAAAATGGTGAACCGAAAATATATTTTTATCTTACTCATCAGCAACTTTTGCTATCAGAAATCAATATTTGTGTTTTGAAGGTTGTTTTTTATAAATTTTGAATGAGATTTGGGGAAAACAAAACGATTGTCTGGAAGTGAGGGAAAGTTTTCAAATAATTTCGGAAAATTAGTTATAAATCATTTTTAACGAATTTTATTGCTAAATACATTTGAAACAGCAATCGACACTTAACGAATTAAATTTTACCGAAAATAATACGTGCGTTACATAGAATAATTAATAATTAATCATAATAATAATAATAATATTAATTATTAATAATTATTCCTTATTTCAATATTAATCATAATCGTCAGCGTCGGAATCGCGATCGCCGTCGTCAGAGGAATTGATGGATTCTGATTCGTCACTCGTGTATTCCATTAATTCACCTAAACCATACTTATCGCGAGAACTATCGGTACAGAGCAAAAGTTGCAATGCTTCTGGTGATAAACTTTTTGCTTTTTTCGGATACTGCTTGCCCATGCTCGATATGTACGGATCTGAAGTTAAGAGGAGTCGATTGAAAACGTCTTGCATGGTCGCTGTTCTTGAGTGTTTTCGAGCAAAACACTCGCGATATTTTTTAATATCCTTGTTACGGGCTTCCTGTGCGTCTTCTGACATTTGCCCGATAGGAAGCGGGGACCATTCAATTATCAAAGGACCGTGAATCAAAACTTTGTGAACCGTAGTTGGCATGCAGTACCAAGAATACAAAGTTACGAACATTTCGGCGGTTTCAAGACTATATTGTTTGAAAGCAGTTACATTTACGGCAAAGCCACTTGAAAGAACTTGCAATATTATGTGGAATCTTTTCATAATATTCTCGTCCAAACCCAAAATTCTTGATGAAATTTGAGTATTTTCGAAAAAACGTCGCGCAGTGTTTCCGTCGTTACTGCTACCAAACCCTTGTTTCGGTTTATCAACATCAAGATGCAACTCTTTCTTGAATGCGGCTTGAATAACTCGTTTTCGCTCAGCAACTACTTTTTTTTCTTCATCTTTTCGAGTTTGCCACTTGTGAACACCGATTTTATAGCCGATGTGCAAGAAGCACTCAAAAAAACGGATCCACGCATGCAACGTTGATAATCCAAGTTCGAGTCGAGTTCTGTCAACGTCTACAGTTTTCATCAGCTCTATGTCATTAAATTGCGATGATGTGAGATTGCATATATAGCAACGCATTGCGGATTTTGTATTTGTCACGGAGTTGCAAACTTTGCCGTCAATCATAGTGAAATACAGCTCGTATTTAACAGTAACTTCCTTCCCGTCAATAAATGTCGTAAAAGGGGTGAGAGACTCAATCTGATTATCAAC
This sequence comes from Alloplasta piceator, assembly GCA_946863875.1. Taxonomy (NCBI): domain Eukaryota; kingdom Metazoa; phylum Arthropoda; class Insecta; order Hymenoptera; family Ichneumonidae; genus Alloplasta; species Alloplasta piceator. The sequence continues at coordinate 49,389,274 of OX333071.1, forward strand.
GTGTTGCCGTTCCTGAATCGTTGACGACACAGTTTCTTTTAAAAATTGAATTCTAATAGGGCGACAATACCGTGGAGATGAGGGCCTGGGATTTTTCCAAAGGACGAATTCTTTTTTTGAGATATCCGATCCTAAAATTTGCAATGGAGCTAAAGACGTTAAAAATATACTCGCATCAGAACTCTCAGCATTCGTAAACTTTTGTTTGTATTCACTGTGCCCAGAGCTGCCATCACAACCCCATTTACAAATTAGTCTTAAATTCTTCGATTCTTCAGGGCGCAAAGAGTTAATCACGTCAGTTTGCAACTTTAGAATTCTGTCGCAAGTGTGATCAATCAAAGACTGTAATTTCACTTCGGCTAAAGTCTCAGTTACCGTTATATTTGAAGGGTAACAACGGTTTTTAGCAGCAACGACTTTTGCGTATGATGGATAAATAGCAACTTTTTTATTTCTCAAAGATCGCCTGATGTCTATGTATTGCTGTTTTGTTAGTTTTGCATTTACAAAATCTATCAGTGCTTCATCTCCAGACATCTCAACTAGCCGTGGATCTATCGACGATTCATATGCTGTTCGGTATCTCGCAGCTCTTGAGGGAGATTTTGTTGTGATGTTTTTTAAAATAGTGGCAGCATCGTTTAATCCTGCAGAACTGAGTCTCATCCTGGTGGCCAAACTTAATTCCTCCACGCAAAGCCTTCTTTTCTTGGTACGTTCACTCGACTCTTCGAAACTCAATTTTCGAGGTCGCCCAGATACACCTGAAGTTGATGGCTCTCCAATTGGTTTCGTACAATTCTGAAAAAAATAGCGCGAGCGTTATACTATACATCTTGACCCATAACTCGAGTTTTCGAAACATCAATAAAATTAATTACCAAAATAGTTATTGAAGTTTGCAACCATTTTTCATTTTTTTTTTAAAATGCATCGTGGCTTCTGTGCACTTCGAGCCATCTACTTTTGATATTACAAAGTAATTTTTTTAATGAATCCTTTTCATTGTTGTCAATCGTGAAAGATTCGGATGACTCAAGAGTAATTTTTTCCTCAAAAATCTGAAGTTGCTCATCCAGGCACAATTTAAATTTCTCCTTAATCATTCCAAAAATATCCTGATAAGTGCACGTGTAATCCATGGTACGTGAACCTAGAATAAAACAAGTATGATAAACATTTACTAAAAATGAATGTGTTCATGGGAAAAATTTTAATCTAATTGTAAATGATAGAATAAATTATTGTAACATTTTGAACACCCGTTACATGAATCATGACTCTTTACGAATAGATCACTGGGTAGAAAATTATTTTATATTCCACAAGGACCGGCTATTGTCCCCAGCAGGTATACGTTTATCTGCTGGGGACTATGCGCCCAGCCTGAACAAAGAAGCCAAGCGTTGCGCGACATGAGAATTCCGGTTCTCAAAGCCAGATATGCAACAATCTGCAGAATTTTTTTTATAAATTCTAATCTTAATAACATTATCAATAGGCTACAATGTTCAAAAGTCTGGGATCTCCTGGGATCACAACTATTTTTATACTTCTTTTGGAAAAATAAATTTACAAGCTTGCTTAAAATGCATACATTGAACACTCTTTTATACATACAATATTTCAAATTTCAAAAAACTATTTGACATGATAATATTCTACATACCTTCAAGATTATCTCCCATTTTACCGATTTGAAATCGGTAGCGTAGAACAAAATGTATTTCACTTTGCGCGAATCGAAAATTTCAGCGTACAAAATCGCTACGTTCTTCACTCTCGAACGGTCGAGTTCAGACTGTCGTAAGTCGAGTACCGCGAAGGGTAGGGACCGGTCCTTTTACAATAGGGCGTACAAATACCTGGTCTTTGAAATGACATACATAGAAATACGAAATGAGAACACTCAATTTTTGGGTTTTGCCGATTTTTCTGTGATTCTGCCCACAGTGCGGCGACCCATTAATCCAGCTGGTGGTCTCTGCTCCACTTTGCAGCGTTGGCGAACGTCACAGTGACTCACGAAAGCGGTAACGTCTCTGAGCATATTCGGCCAATAATACTGGTTCGCTAGACGGCGATACGTCTTATCGATGCCGAGGTGGCCCGCTTGCGGGGGTGCATGTGATTCCCTGATCGCTCGAAAACGTAATTCTCGAGGCAGGACAAGTTTCCATGCGTCGAGGTAATTTAACTCGACCGAGATAAATTCGTAAGGCCGATGATGATATAAATTATTATTCTCGATCAACCAGTCCGGAAAGCGATCGGGAGTGTGTCTTACGTATCGGTAACGTCGCGTGTACCACCGATCTCTGGTTATTTGCATTCGAGAACATCGCTCGACTTCTTTGATGGAGTGCTCGGGTAGTCGGGAGAGCGCGTCGGGAACGTGATATAAGGCACCCTTACGGTGGACAATCGTTACGTCGTCCTCGAGCAATTCCCATCGAGCCAAACGTCCCGTGGAATTTTTGAGGTTATGGAGCCAACGGAGGCTACTGTGGTCAGTAATGACCGCGAATGCATAGCCCTCGAGATAGCAGCGATATTTACGTATTGCCCAAATCACGGCCAAACATTCCTGCTCGGTGACCGTATACCGTTTCTCGGCATCGCTGAGCGAGCGACTGGCGTACGCAATGACTCGTGCTTGTTTGTTGATAACCTGGGTGAGTACAGCTCCCAGCCCGACGCTACTCGCATCCGTCTGCAGCGTGAAGGGCAATTCAAAATAAGGACATGTGAGAACCGGAGTAGACACAAGATGGGTCTTGAGTTTCTCGAAGACCTGTTGCTGTTCAGGTTCCCTAAGGTAGGCCTGATTCTTTTTTGTAAGCCGTGTAAGTGGCTCCGCGACGGTAGCAAACTCTGGGATGAACCAGCGATACCACGATGCCATGCCCAGAAATCGGCGAAGTTCTTTCAACGATCGCGGCGCGGGATAGTTGACCACCACGGAAATCTTTTCTGGGTCAACCATCAACCCGTCCCGATTAACCAAAAACTCAAGGTATCGTACTTGTGAACAGCAAAATTCGCTTTTGTCCCGGATAATCGTGAGCCCTGCACCCTTGATTCGGTCTAAGACACGCTTCAGCCATGCAAGGTGTTCGTTAAAGGTACGCGTGATGATAATAATATCATCCAGGTATACGAAAGCCTGAGGATACAGGTCGTTGTCGACCAATCTATCCAAGAGGAATCCAACTGGAACAACCCCCGACCGGGAACTACAAACGCAGTAACCTCTCGCGATTCTATGGTCAGTGGAATTTGAAAATAGGCTTGACTCAAGTCCAGCGTGGTGATATAATGAGCTTGCCTCAGTTCATATAGAATACCCGTCATGTTCGGAATAGGATATGCATCCCACTTGGTGACCGCATTCACTCTACGGAAATCGATGCAGAATCGGTATTTACCCGATGGCTTTTTAACCATCACAATAGGACTGAACCAGCCGCTCTTCGAACTTTCGATAATCCCGTCACGTAGCATAATCTCCACTTCTTCCCAAATCTTATCACTGATCGCCGGGGTAACGTGGTACGGCTTCTGCCTGTTCGGTGGATGTCACTCAACATCGATATGATGGGAGGTTAACGTGGTTACCCCCGGTTTATCCGAGGACAATGATAACTCGGTAGCGAGGAACTTCGTGAAGCGTTTTGTTTCACTTTCCTCGAGAGTGCGAAATCCGCAACGTAAGATTACACGTGAGGCCGATTCGGCGAAGACGAACGAGAATAGGTTCATGGGTGCATTTCGGTAGCATTTCCGCGCAGTTCAGAGAAAATCCATACCGAGAAGAAAATCTTCGGCGAGCAAGGGCATCTAAAAAGCGGTTGTTTTGACCTCGCGGTCGTGTAGTCGTACATTTAAGCCGGCCCCACCCGCGAACGTCCGCGTCGCCCCTGAGTCTACTAAGGCTCGTACCAAACAACCAGAGATCTCGATATCAAGGTAAAAAGCTAAAGGTCCAAGTTCGGGGGATACGGTAGCTACGATACCATTCTGGGGTACGGTAACTACGTCAACTTCGGTATCGGACTTGTTCTCCGGCAAATTTTCGACGAGAGACCTTTTTTCCGGCAAATTTTCAGCGAGAGACTTACGTATCAGTTGCGCAGGCCTAAGTTCCCGTTTCCCTGAGTGCAGAAGGGGCAATTCTGGAAGGTTACTCCGGAGTAACTGCAGCGATAACAAAATACTCGTTGTGGTTCAGGGCAATTGTGATGTCTACGGTTGGCCTTCTGACAATTTCAGCAGAGAACTTCGCCGGAATTGGGGAGATTCGGTCGAGCTTCGTCCATAGGCTTAGGCAGATTATGTTTAGTTGGTGTCAGCGCCGATGGCGTTACCCGCGGTGCCCCTCCTCGTGGCGTGGTCCCAACAGACTGTTGAAACTGCGGTAACACGGCTTTCCACGCGAGTGCTGTCGCAGGAGAACCCGTAACTCGGCGAAGGTTCGCTTGATTCCCGCGTGGGCCTCGAACGTCACCGTTTGCACACAGAAGCTCATCTTCATCTTCATTTAAGATTTCTTCAGGCTCGATTTCACCCTCTTCCCCTTCACCGGCTACTTGGGCCTTTACGAACGGCCGCCTGTTCGAGTAACCAGTACGAATATTTCCACGAAACGCGAAGCTCGGGCACAGCGAATTCTCTGGTTTTGGCGGAGGCCGACGCGTACTCATGCCCTCAAGTATTTTGCCATGACGGATTGCGGCTTTCTCGATTTGACCCATGGTGGTTCTTTCTGCTAACGGAACGGCAATGCGATATTCCGGTAAAAAATTTCGGTGCGTGTACCGAACTTGCTCTTGTTCGCTCCACCGTGGCGATGTTCGCGAGAACAAGCCCTTCATACAGGAGATGAAGTCACCTACTGGCTCTCCATCCGCTTGCGTAAGATCCGCAATCTCTTCCCGAAGCGCGATTTGATAATCTGGGTCCGCAAAATAGCCTCGGAAGGCCCCTTTTGTCGCCTCCCACGTGGTAAAATCACGGCTATGCCCACGATACCAAACGAGTGCGGCGTGGCGCAAGAAAAATGGTATGCCTTTAAGCAGTTCATCGTCGCGAATCTGTAGAAATGCGCGGCCTTCATCAACACGCATTAAAAAATCTTCAACGTCCTCGCCTCTACGTCCCGAGAACGATAAATCCCACCGTTTCATCGTGTTTAATAAAGCAACCGCGGTTAACGGGCGGTTCACTCGAGGGTCTCCGGCCTCGTCTTCCGATAGCTGGAAATCATTACGTCGCGGAACCACTCGATAATGAGGTGTTTCACGCCGAGGGTCGAGTCCGAGCGGAACCGGAGCCGTAGCTTGCGCATCGTGGTAACGTAGCTGCATTGATGCATAGCTCGACGTGACTGAACGCACGTCATCTTCGCGGAATCCATCATCCGCATAAGTCTGCAGGAGGTTAGAATATCCTACTATATTTTGATTTGGACCCGGGGCGTTTTGATTGACGGCAATCTCCGGGACCACAGGTTTCGGTCGCCTTGTGCTCGTCGCACGTTTCTTTGGCGGTGCCGTCGAGAGAGGATCAACGTACGGGTCGGTCTGTATGGACTGAGATACCGTCTGAAACATCCCGGGTGGCAGAACGCCCGGGTTTATTTCGCGCCCCCTGCTCATTGGCTTCGTCTGCAGGGGAACCCACAAACACCTTTGGAATTGCCCCTTTTGACCGCTGAGTACCTGAATCGCTCATTGCGAGATGCGGAGAACGACTAAAACCGGACGTAAATTAACGCGAAGGTAACAAGAATTCCGAGAAAAAAATCGGTATCGACGGTATATTTTATCACGACAACAAGAGAACGTATTCCGCGAGAACGATTAGAGAGCGAGGACAAAGAAAATTAATTCGCGATCTGAATGGTCCTCAAAAGGATAAGTGAACCGTTCGGATAACAAATCTGCGAGGAACAAAAAGGGGAAGGAGAAAAGAAAAAAAGAAAAAGCACAAGGAGAGAGAAAAGAGGGAAAAAAAGAAAAAGTAGAAAGAGGAAAAAAAAGATAAATAAGAAGAATATAATTTATCGAACGTCACATAATCTCAGATAACGATGAAACAGGTACTCACTGTAATTGTCGTTACGTCCTGAAAACGATAACAGAAGCGTACGCAACGTTAGTTCGATAACAATTCTTCTTGGGGTAATTGCACTCACGATAACTTCTTTTTTCAATCAGGTAAACGATAACGTTCGGTAACACTGTGATACGAATAATTATTCGGAGCTCACTGACTGTTGTACGGCACAAAGAGGTGTTAGCTGTAGCTAGTCCGCTCACAGTCGTCGAAGATTCGGTAATGAATATTCGCAGCGTCGTACAGTCCTCTTGACCCGAGATCTCCTCATGAGATGACAGGTAGGGGGTATATTCTCCTTTAACAGAGATTAGTAGGGATATTTTGCCCCGCTCTCCCCGTAGGACACTGTCCGTCGAGTCATTTACGCCGAATATCGTGCGCACCACGCACCGTTCAGTGGCCGATGCTTGCCCCTTCGCGCCCCCTAGCGGCCGAGCAGCTCTCCCCGAGTCCTTGCTCCCGGAGCAGTGAGGAGACGTGGCAGTGAGAAGTTCACATAGGATGGATAGGTGAAAGGAGAAAGGCAAAACAAATTCTTTTCGTATTGTCGCCTTTCGAACGTTCTCGCTGATCACCTACTGCCTTCCTTCGCAAATCTGTTTCCCCCTCTTCGCCTCGAAAATACTCTCGAGAATAATCCGAGAGCGAGAGTCGAAAATTTTAATATCATATAATATTATTATTATCATGTCCGGTAACGGAATTTTCTCCGATTGAAATCGTTCCCGAGATAGAAACACTTAATTAAACGACAATATCGTTGAGTTGGTAACGAAAAGGAATTTCGATAGCACGAGAAAATAAAGTTTGATGACTCGAGAACACGATGAAAAAAAAATGAGTTCGATAACGGCATCTTGTATCGTTAACGGCGATAAAATTCTTCAACACCAACTTTCTCGTTGCACTGAACCACGCAAATTATCACTTGAACCAAAAATAATTTTCTTCAAAAAAAAACTCGAAACTCGAAACTCAAATGTTTGGCACTTGATCATTAGAGCCCCACGTTGGGCGCCAATTGTAACGGGGATCTTACATCCAGTTACCTTCGCCTATACCTCACTATTCTCGACGCTGGGGGAGCCGTTGAGGGCCAGATAATTTTTTAATCAACGGCGGAAATTATCAAAACCGCTAAACGTAACCGAAACGGACATTTATTTAATCTAACTAAACGCCGGTGCTTTGAATAGTGAGAATGATCACGGTATACCCGATTCACTTAGGATGCTGGTTATGGAGAGAGGGCGTAGACGGCAGCCTAACTCACGAGTGCTCGCGAAACTCAGACCGGAAATGACGAACTCAACACAGAATTTTTCATTAACACGTCGTTCAGGCTGATTTTTTGAACACTTACGTCATAGTGGTACACTAATCCTCATAGTTGCGAAACTCGGTGCACAGAAACGGAAATAACTAAATTTACGATAACTCACACAATATTAACAGAAACGTTAACGTCCAGAACGAGAAAGAGAGAAGCGAGAGACCACCGGTAACGAACGTTAGCACGACACGGTAACGCGAGAGAGAGAGAACGTCGAAAACGGAGACACTCAATAAATCCACATCGAAGTGAGAGGTCGATAATTGAATTCACCATCGTCGATTCACCTAAAAACAAAAGATTAATTACGAGAACATCGATGTAAGTTTTCCCAGATTATTGACAGGTTGCGAGGTAACGATACGAGGACGACGATGACTTCGAGATCAACGAAAATCGATATCACCCAGACAAATTATACTCCGATATAATCAAGAACAAATAATGAGAGAGAACTCACTAACCACGATAACATCCCAAACGAGAACGCTAAGGTAAAGATAGCATCAGGAAAGAGAACATTAGAAGATAGCTCGAGAATATTAGATAGCATAACGATAGCTTATACGAGAACATTAGATAACATAACGGTAGCTTATACGAGAACATTAGATAGCATAACGATAGCTTATACGAGAACATTCGATAGCATAACGATAGCTTATACGGGAACATACGAGAGCTCCCCGAGCAGCGAACCGCTCGGGACGACGCGAGAAGAGCAAGAGAGCGAGTGAGCGAGCAGAGAAACCTCTCGAGACGACACTCAAGAAAGACTGCTTAAGCGCACGCGTAGATAGAACGTGAATTTCTCCCCTCTACTCCTGACGTCACACGGAACGCGAGCGCCTTACACGACTCGCAAAATGCCGGGAAAATTCAAACGGCGAAACTGAAACTAAATTCATAATTAATTTATTCTGGTCGACAACTTGATTACGTAAGGATGTTATTGCGTGGGGAAGGTTCTTTTTATATGAAATAACCGTCCGTCAAGCCGTATTCTCCGGGTATGATGAATCAGGGCGAATTAGAGAACGAAGTATAACGATAACGAGCCGATCGGGCAATCCGTGGCGATTGGGTGATCACAAATCCATTCGCCAACGGCTTTCTATGCTAAAACTTAAACGTAAACTGAAACGGAATAGAATCGCCCGTCCTCACCATACCACCAATCGGAGCGTCGAGATTTTCACTCGATTCTCCGTACTGACGGGAGTGACACACCGGAAGGAACCGAATATACCGGGTGGCTCGTTATTTTGACCCTGATCCACGGTAACTCAGTTTCCTGACCGTAACGTGACCCTCCAATAAAATTAAGAAAACTCAAAACGTATGAGAACGCGAAAACGGAAAGATAGATTGCTGAAACTGTATTAACTGAGGGCTCGAGAATAGACTTTTCGCAAAAAATACGCATACGAAACGGTCGGTACGACGTGTGGCGAGATACCTCAAAAAATCACGTCACAATATATATATATATATAAATATATATATATATATATGGGAAGATCCATTACTTTTCGAACTTATCCTGCGGGGTCGGATCAGCGATTTGGCTGCTGATTTTTTTCAAGAAAGTAGGTCATAAGAAAAGACGATCCTGAAATTTTCAGCTCAAAATAATAAAATTTGTTTGCAGTAGAAATTTTTGAATTTGAAAAAAAATCGTTTTTTTAGTCATTTTCACGATTTTTTTGCACGAACTTCTTCGAGGCTTGGGCAATCAAGTAGAACGGCATTTCCCTTCTTTCACCTCCTATTTTCATTAAGAAAATTGTTTTTTAGGCAAAAGCAAAATCCGGTTAATTGCGGACCCCTTCCTTGAACTTCTATTTTCGCAGAATTTTGCGTAAATTTGAAACGCTGTCAGGTCAAGGATTTTCCATGTAGACTAATTTCCGACGGCTCAAATTTTTCGTCTTGGTATATACTATAATTACCTACACTAATTTTTAGATATTGCAACGTTCTTTTTTATACACGGCCTCGCAAAGCCAACGAAATTCTGAAAAATCGCTGTTTTCAGATAGCCGTTACTTTTTTCTATCAACTTGAAATCGCTTGAAATTTTCAGGGAATATACTTTATTATATCCCCAAACAACGCTGAAAATTTCAAGCTTGGTTTTGAACTGGTTTACGAGCGGTGAATTTTTAAAATCGTCCAGTTTTCCTTGTAATCTTTCCTGTTTTGTGGCATTATCAATGACTTACTGAATTGCGCGTGTAAAATTTACGCTTTTCTCTTAATAAGTGTAAGAAAAGTATGAAAATCTTGCAAAATTATATATCAAAGTAATGTTATAAAAATTCGACTTAGAGCCCTATAATATATACCGCTATACACTCTACGAGAATAGGATTATTATAGTTATATAATATTTTTATTTATCTTTTACATTATATTTTAGGATTTAAATTTGTGTATTTGATTATCTTTATCGAACGAAGTGATACTCATTGCTATACTCTTATCGTCAATGGGCTTATAGCAATGGTACAATCTTGTGTCCTTGATGGCCTTAATGCTGTCCAACGCTGCAGATGTCCAACGGAGTCAAAGACATTTAAAAAAACAATTTTACAGCGTTAAGACCAGCAGCAGCAGAAGATATAATAAAGTATATTCCCTGAAAATTTCAAGTGATTTCAAGTTGATAGAAAAAAGTTACGGCTATCTGAAAACAGCGATTTTTCGGAATTTCGTTGGCTTTGCGAGGCCGTGTATAAAAAAGAACGTTGCAATATCTAAAAATTAGTGTAGGTAATTATAGAATATAGCAAGACGAAAAATTTGAGCCGTCGGAAATTAGTCTACATGGAAAATCCTTGACCTGACAGCGTTTCAAATTTACGCAAAATTTTGCGAAAATAGAAGTTCAAGGAAGGGGTCCGCAATTAACCGGATTTTGCTTTTGCCTAAAAAACAATTTTCTTAATGAAAATAGGAGGTCAAAGAAGGGAAATGCGGTTCTACTTGATTGCCCAAGCCTCGAAGAAGTTCGTGCAAAAAAATCGTGAAAATGACTAAAAAAACGATTTTTTTTCAAATTCAAAAATTTCTACCGCGAACAAATTTTATTATTTTGAGCTGAAAATTTCAGGATCGTCTTTTCTTATGACCTACTTTCTTGAAAAAAATCAGCAGCCAAATCGCTGATCCGACCCCGCAGGATAAGTTCGAAAAGTAATGGATCTTCCCATATATATATATATATATATTGTGACGTGATTTATACGCTAGGTATATGTATATATATATATATATATATATATACATATGTATTAAGATACACATTAGAGTGGTGGTTATTTTGGTTCCGAATTTATATTAGGGTGGTCCTTCGAGATTCGAATTTTGTTTATTATTTATATGTATGTATTTATAAGATGTATATTATAGTGGCCGCTCTTTGAGGTCACAATTTATATTAGGGAGGTCATTTGAGATTCGATTCCTTTAAATATTCACCTACGTATTTATACGATATAGATTAAAGTGATCGTTATTTTAGGTTTGAATTTACATTAGAGTGGTCATTGTTCGATATTCGAATTTTCTTGAAATTTATATATGTACTTATACGATGTATATTAAGGCGGTCGTGATTTCAGGTATCAACTTACATTTGAGTGGTTATTCGCGATTTGATGTCTTCAAAAGACATCAAATCGCGATACATATTAATCAAAAGACGCGGTAGCGTCTTGACGCCAAGTATTTAAAAAAAACTGAGAGAATCCCGGCCAAGGTCACCGCGCACTCTTATACACGCGAATATGCCTCCCACTGGACCTGATTCGAATTTCAATCCAATATTACAAAAAACACGACTACTTTTTTAAGATCTACGAACAATGGTGATCTTAAAAAAAATTAGCTTTCCATTGATACCTTTTATATATTGATTCGTCCATATATAATGCTGAGATATGAGGATATCGAGTGAATTTTTTCAACAATTCTTTCATCGTGAAAATTCTTCAACATTTTTTCGTCACCTGATTGGCCAAATTTGTGAAACGCTTATACACGGGATGTATATCTATAGCTATGAGAATCATATTTAGCGATATACACTGGGGTGGTCCTTCGAGATTCGATTACTTTAAATATGTCTATGTATACGTATTATATGATACATATTATGGTGATTATTATTCGAGATTCAAATTTTGTTTATATTTATATATGTATTTATACGATGTCTATATAAGGGTGGCCGCTATTTCAGGTCTCAACTTATATTGTGTTGGTCATTTGAGATTCGATTTCTTTAAACATTTGATATATGTATATTATGATATATATTAGGGTGTTCCTTCGAGATTTAATTTCTTTAAATATTTATATGTATTTGTATTATATGATATATATTATGTAGGTGATTATTCAAGATTTGAATGTTTTTTATTTATAAGATGTATATTTAAGTGGTCGTTATTTCAGGTCTCAATTAATATTAGGGTGGGCCTTCGAGATTCGATTGCTTCAAATCTACATACCGGGTGTCCCATTTTAACCTTACAGTTGATTTATTTTGAAAAATATTGCTCTGATCAAAAATTGAGTTGGATTAAATTTTTAGGGTTCAGTGGGGGACGTTCAAAAAAAATTTTTGTTTTGGTCCGAAATTCAAAATGGTGGCGGGAAGATGGCTAACATGTTTTTTTAAAATGGAAACATGATTTTTTTTTCACCAAAATTTTTTTCAGATTAAATCTAACATCTTTTGTGGAAACATTTTTTTGATACAGCCTATAATAGAGGGTGTCCCATTTTAATCTAACAGCTGAATTATCTTGAAAAATACTGCTTCGATAAAAAATTGAGTGGGATGAAACTTTTAGGGTTCAGAAGGGGACGTTCAAAAAAAATTTTTGTTCCGGTCCAAAATTCAAGATGGCGGCGTTAAGATGGCTGACATGTTTTTTAAAAATGGAAACGTGATTTTTTTTTGACCAAAAAATTTTTCAGATAAAATCTAACATCTTTTGTAGGAATTTTTTTTTAAAACCCGGATATTTTAGACTAGATCACCATTTTTGACTATTTTAGCGTTATGCAGCATAATGACGAAGTCGAGGAGGATTTAGAAGACCTCCTCGGCTTCGTCATTATGCTGCATAACGCTAAAACAGTCGAAAATGGTGATCTAGTCTAAAATATCCGGACTATAAAAAAAATATTCCTACAAAAGATGTTAGATTTGATCTGAAAAATTTTTTGGTAAAAAAAAAATCATGTTTTTATTTTTTTAAAAACATGTCAGCCATCTTAACGCCGCCATCTTGAATTTTGGACCGAAACAAAAAATTTTTTTAAACGTCCCCTTCTGAACCCTAAAAGTTTCATCCCACTAAATTTTTTATCGGAGCAGTATTTTTCAAAATAATTCAGCTGTTAGATTAAAATGGGACACCCTCTAATATAGGCTGTATCAAAAAAATGTTCTCACAAAAGATGTTAGATTTAATCTGAACAAATTTTTGGTGAAAAAAGAAAATCATGTTTCCCCTTTAAAAAAACATGTTAGCCATCTTAACGCCGCCATTTTGAATTTTGGACCAGAACAAAAAAATTTTTTGAACGTCTCCTTCTGAACCCTAAAAGTTTCATCCCACTCAATTTTTGATCAGAGCAATATTTTTCAAAATAAATCAACTGTAAGATTAAAATGGGACACCCGGTATATGCAGCATATCTGCATATATAGCGTTATATATAGGAATTTTATACATGTAGATCATCTATGTATATATATATACGACATTATCTATATATATAGCATATCTATGAATATATAGCATCTTATTAGCTAATAAATCAAAATCTAACTTAAACTTCAGGTTATATCAAAATTGAACTTAAATTTCAGGCTAAACTAAAATCCAACTTGAATGTCAGGCTAAACCAAAATCCAACTTCAATTTTACGCTAAACCAAAATCTAATTCAAAGTTTATACCATATATTCATAGTTGTGCTATTGGGATCTGACATGGAGGCGTGACCAAATTCTATATGGCGCACACTGAGGTGCAGCCGACTGTCTAAACCGTGTAATGGTAGGCTTACCATGTAAATATAGCTATGTAAATAAGCAGGCTCACAGCCGGCCTGCTCAGGAGGCTGTGAGCCTGCTTAACAGGGCGGCGACTGTCCTCGAGCCTTTCCAGGTGCTCCTCCAACGTGGGCAGTCCGTCCTTAATCGTCTTACTGACGTTTGGCTGCTTTTTCAAGGTATCTGTCATCATTTTCATGAGTTTGCGCATTTCTGCGAGACTCGCCTCCATCTTTTTATCACTCTCGATCAGAATTTTCGCGAAAGAACCTAACTCGTCGCTCACTCCATCTTGGCTGTTTCCTTTCAAATTTTGCATTTTTTTTCTTGGGTTGAACCAGCGCTCCGTGTGCAAAGGGGTGGGCCGTAATAGTCAGGAACGGGTATACCCTCGGAGTACTCTGACTCCTACCTCAGTTCCCAGCGGCCTGACCTACGCTTACGAGGAGAATACCAGAAGTGCCATAAACCTATTTACCTGGGACTTCGCTCAGTGAAAGAGAGGTGAAAATAAGCGAACACGTGTCTCGGCTTATGCTCGGACACTCAACCGTTTCCGAGAAAATGACGGTCAAAGTTTTTGACGTTCCTTAGATGCTGCAACCGGTGAACCAACTCATGGAACAATATCCGAACGTGTATGTAACCGCCACGAAATCCGGAAAACTCACAAAAGAAACATATGGTCAGTTTTTGGATGAAGTTATAAAACCATATGTTGAAACGGAGCCATTCTTGTTTATAATTGACTCATGGGGTACGCCCTGTATCCTGTAAATTGGCAAGAAACATTCGCGAAGTAATCTTCTGCGGACATGTGTTTGAATCTGCGCTACGGCACCGTTTTGCAAGCTCTTCGCTTATTAACGGAAGCTAGCCACTGCCGAAACGACATGCCGCATTTGGCAAAAGGAATTCGCCACTAGGTCTCCCTAGTGTTCACCAGGGAACGCCACGCGGAGGCTTCCTTCTCGAAGAGGCTTTACTCTTATCGATGCCGCGCTGCTGCCCACGCGTTCAAATGACAGCAACTAGACCTTGGCGCCTAAGGGCAATGACACCGTAGCCGGTGCCAGACTCCTTCCAGCGGGCCCGAAACTCGGCGAAGCGGGGACGTCACGCCCCGCGGATTAAGCAACGAACGCACCGGCTCACCCGGTGAACGTGATCCGCCTATCCGCGCCTGCTAGGCCGCCCAGGCTAGTCCCGAGCGACCTGTAACTAACCACAGCGGGCTCGTCACACCCGACGCGCAGAGCCAGTCGCGCGCGGCTTTCGCCGCGCGCAGGCCGACACCCACGGGTCTGCTGTTATATGCCTTTTGTCTGGCCGCTCCCTTAGAGCCTCTCCGACCTGGTTATACCTGCCGGGGGCCGTAGCCCCCGCCGGCTCAGCCTCATAAGATCGTTACGGCTCGCAAGCCCTCTCACCACGGCAAGGTAGCATACTTGGAGAGGGATCTTCTGCGGACATGCATAAATGTAAGAAAAAAAAAATTAATATCGGGTTTGAACACGGGACGCAAAAGTGTGATGCCGAGACGCTAGCCGCTGCGCCGCCGCTTCGGTACAACTCGACGCGCGCTGACAAGCATCTAAGGAACGTCAAAAACTTTGACCGTCATTTTCTCGGAAACGGTTGAGTGTCCGAGCATAAGCCGAGACACGTGTTCGCTTATTTTCACATCTCTTTCACTGAGCAAAGTCCAAGGTAAATAGGGTTATGGCACTTCTGGTGCTCTCCTCGTTAGCCGTTCCCGGGAAACACGGACGGATCAGCGCTCGCCCGTAGCAATGAAGCCTCCGACGGCTGCATTTAATGCACACTTCCTGATCAGGGCCCGAAGGGGCTGGTTCCGGGTACACACCCCAGTTGCCACCTCGGCAGAGCAAGCTCACAGCAGCCCATTCACCGACGCAGAGGAAACGCCTACGTCGGTTGAGGGCATTTCCAGTGTGCTGAGGTGTGTACCGATCAATGCATGACTCCCAGCCGCATCTACATCATGACAGACGCTGGCGAACACACCGCCCGAAGCGGGAACAGACGTGTGCTCTTCTGCATGCAAGTTTTCATTTTGGTCTGCGGGTGGTATATTATGCCTTACTTACCCGACATATCTGCCGAGCATTCCCCTATCCACCACCTGGGGACGAGCCCGATGGGGGTCGGAAAAACTTCACACGGGAATAATAATAATAATAATAATAATAATAATAATAATAATAATAATAATAATAATAATAATAATAATAATAATAATAATAATAATAATGTTTTGTTTTGTTTTGTGAGTATTCCGGGCACTCAGTCCTAGTGGACCATTGTACCCGGGCCCTCCGCTGGGCAAGCTTGAAAGCCTGTCGAACCCATGGGCAAGCCGGCCTCGCGCGCGAAGCGGAGAAGTCTGCTCGCCCCTGTGTCCTTTAGGCTGAATTCTAAGATAACAGGTGCCCCAAGGGTGTCATTTCTGACCCCTGCCAGCTCCCTGCATCTCGTAATGAGATGAAGTGGTGTCTCCTCTTCATCTTTGCATCTTTGGTAAATTGGTTCCTCTGCAAGTCCCAGTCTCACCAGATGCTTGTTTGTGTGCCAGTGTCCCGTGACTAGCCCCACGACCACCCTAAGTTGAGTTCGGTCAAGGTCAGCTAGCACCGTCCCTAGCCTCGCTGCGGACCCAGAGAAGAGTTCCTTTGTGTGCCTCATCCCTGGATCCTGTGACCAGAGGTCCACGAACTGATTCGCGGCCCATCTCTCCGTTATCTGTTTCACGAGTCCCATGGCGACACTTGGGTGGTTGCCAAGGTCCGCCATATCGGGCCGCAAAGCACCGAGTCTGGCTAGCCCGTGAGCCTTTTCGTTGCCTTGGATACCACTGTGACCTGGTACCTAGAGCAGTTTTACCCTGTTGACTCTGGAAAGTTGAGTCAGCAAGTTTATACAGTCTCTTGCTAGCTCAGACTTGACCACCACATTGAGCAGCTGTCCGAGCGCAGCACGACTGTCGCTACATATGTAGAGGTTTTTGCCACTGTATCCCCTTCTGCAGATACTGCGAGCACAAGCCCGTATGGCGAACAACTCTGCCTGGAGAACCGAGACGGTATGGCCCAGTGTGACGGATAGCTCCGTCCTGGGCCCCTCACTCCATACTCCGGCTCCAGTACCTGTCTCCGACTTCGCACCGTCTGTGTACCAGACGGGTCCGCCGGGGGACAGTAGTCTTACCCGTTCCTCGATCCATGACTGCCTGTCAGGAATGAGGACCTGGTAGTTATGGTGGAAGTGGTGTTCCTGCGGGCACCAGTCCCCCCCGAGTCGGATAATCTCCTCGAGATCTCCCACCCGTCGGAGGACTGAAGTGTGCCCATATGCGACCCCAGTCCATTTACCACTAAAAAGCAGCCGTATTGCCGCATTTCTTGCCCTTGCCTCTGCTGCTATGTGCGGAGGCAGGACATCAAGCAGGGCACCCAGGGCCAGGGTCGGGGTTGTGCCTAACGCACCAGTTATCCCCAGCCCTGCCAGTCTGTACACCCTGCCCAGGGTCCTCCTAATACCAGCCCAACGCAATGCGGGCCACCATACTAGAGAGGCGAAGATTAGCGGGGGGACCAAGATGGCCGTGTAAATCCACCTAACCCTCCTGGGTCTTAGCCCCCATGTTTGACCAAAAATCCTTCTGCAGGCCCAGAATGTGACAGTCGCCTTCCGGGCATGCTTTGTGATGTGGCTCTTTCAGCTGAGCTTAGAAACGAGCGTCACTCCTAGGTAGCGAACCTCAGAGGAGAACGATAGCTTAGCGCCATAAATCGAAGGACGCTTTATATTAAAACGCCTTTTCCGTGTGAATAGTACCATCTCAGTCTTATTCGGGTTGACCCGTAGCGACTTCGATGTGCACCACTCCTCGACGAGATCAAGTGCTCTCTGCATTTTTCCCGCCATAACTGCAGGGTGGTTGCCGTTGACTGCTATACACACGTCGTCGGCAAATCCCACCACTTTAACTCTCAGTCCCTCAAGTCTGCGTAGAAGCCCGTCGACGACCAGCAGCCACATCAATGGGGATGTAACTCCCCCTTGCGGGCATCTCCGGCCGACTCGTGCCCTGACTGCAGTCCCGCTGAGACTGGCTGTTATGGTACGCGTCCGCAGCATGAAGTGCATCCAGTCAATGATTGTGCCATCGACTCGGAATTCCCTCGCCGCCTCGCAAATTGCGTCAAAGGAGGTGTTGTCGAACGCCCCTTCGACGTCTAAGAATACGCATAAGGTGGCCTCCTTTTTGTTGAGGGTCCGCTCTATCTCGTGAACGAGATTGTGCAGAGCCGTCTCAACGGATTTGCCCGCTTGATACGCGTGTTGTGAGTGGTGCACTGGTGTTAACGCCAGTGCCCCATCCCTTATGTATCTATCAACGAGTCTCGCCATTGTTTTCAGTAGGAAAGACGTCAGGCTGATAGGCCTAAAAGCCTTCGCTTGGTCATAACTAGCTTTGCCCGGTTTAGGGATAAAGACTATAAATACCTCCCTCCAGGCCATGGGCACGTATCTCAGTGCCATGCAGGATCTGAAGGTGTAGTTCAGGTGCCTGACTAGGTCCTCCCCTCCCTGCTGAAGCAGGGCTGGAAAGATCCCGTCCACCCCCGGACTCTTGTAGCCGTCGAACGAGTCCAAAGCCCATCGGATCCTTTCCGAGGTAACCACCTTTGCGGCAGTTGCCCATTCACCTGGTCTGATCGCGGGCTCCCTTAGTTCTTGGGTAAGGTTCCGTTCGATCAGTGTAGATCCAGGGAAGTGCACCTCCATCAGGTGCGCTAGGATGTCTTCGTGTTTCTCAACTATCCCTCCATTCGGGGGTGTGAGTCCACCAAGCTTTATTTGCGGTCCTGTAGTGAAAACTCTGCGAAGCCGGGCCACAATAGGCAGGGCCTCCATCTCCCCGCAGAATCTCTCCCAGACCTTCCTTTTAGAACTTTTGACCAGTCTTTTATAGGTACTTTGTGTGGCCCTGTAAATCGCCCAGTCCGGTTCCGCCATGGTCTCCATGGCCCGATTTAGCATGCGGCGCGAGTCCGAGCGTAGTTTGCTCAGCTCACCGCTCCACCATGCCACTTTTTTAACGCTCTTGCGCTCCCTCACGGGGCACGCAGCCTCGTAACTTTGGATGATGGCTGAGGTCAACGTGTTGACCCCTTCCTCAATCCTTCTCTCGGTCTTCATCCAGCCCCCCGTACCCCCAAGCCTACCACCTAGAGCCTCTCTGTAGGAGTTCCAGTCGGTTGTCCTGGGGTTCCGGTAAGCCGAAGTGCAGTTCTGTGCTTTTTCGCCCTTGATGTTGAATAGAATCCGGCGATGGTCTGACAGAGTGTCTACGTCCCCCACACGCCAGCCTTCCATCCATGATGCTACTCTAGGAGTCCCCAGGGTGAGGTCAATGACCTGCTGCCTCCTTGCGGTGACAAAGGTAGGCCTTGATCCTTTGTTCAGGATTTCTAAGTTTGTGGTCGAGAGGTACTGCAACAGAGCTGAGCCCCTCTCGTTTGTGTTAGAACTGCCCCAGATGACGTGGTGCGAATTTTCGTCGCACCCCACCACCAGGTCCAGTCCTTCTCTCCAACAGTGATCTGCCAAGACCCTAAGGTCCCTCGTCGGTGGAGGATCCTCAGAGTCATACGGCAGATACGCTGAACACACGATGAGATCTGTCAGCGCCCCTCCCAGCCTCAACCTGACAGAGGCCCCTGCCAGATCCCTACTACAGAATCTGCTCAGCTTTAGAGCACTGTGTCTTCTATGAATGAAGACACAGGCCCTTGGGCCGGGCTCCGCCGGATCGTGTATTAACGACCCAAGTATGCGATCAATCCCCTTTACATGTCCCCTGTATATCCAGGGTTCTTGTATTAGGGATATGTCTGTCTGCTCTACTGCAAGGTCCCGGCTTAAGACAGCCGAGGCCGCTTTGCAGTGTTGCAGGTTGCTCTGGGAGCATTTGACAATGTCCACGCCTTTATCTAACGCTTCCATCGCCTCGCTCCGTAAGAGAAGAGGGTCCTTATGGGCCATTACTCTCTTCTCCTTCAGCCACTCGAACCGGCGAACCCTCGCCGGTCACGGGTGGCGTCCCCAGAGAGCCCGCCAGGGCCTCGGTAAGGGTCCTCTGGATTCCTCGTCGAGTCTCGGCCAAGCCCTCTCTCTGCACCGCTTGGATCCTGGGCGGTCTTCCCCTGGTCCTCGCGGTGCCCCTTATCTTCTCTGGACGGTTGGGCAGGTCCCCGAATGCCACGGTCCCGGGGCAAGCAGCAGTCAGACCCGTGTATCCAGGGCCCCGCGCCCCCGACTCAGGTTCGGGGTCGTCCTCGACGACCATACTCTTTGCCTCCCGCACTACCACTGTTGAAGGCAGCTGCAGCACGGTCGGTTCTGCTGTAACCTGGACGCTCGGTGCCGGGAGGAGCTCCGAGGTCCGGTCATCTATCCCTTCTCTCAGGAAGGTCCCGCGGAAGCGAGAACATCCTGGGTCAGGTGCGGAGCTGGGGCCCGGTACCGCATCAGCCAATCCCGCCGTTACCGACGCGGCTGGCCCCCACTGCGCACCCTTCCCCGGCTTCTCTCGGGCTGCCACGGGGTCAGCGGCCCGCTCCCTCTCTCCGACTCTGTGGTGGGCCTCGTAGAAACGGGCCCTCCCCAGTCCGAAGTGAGGGGCAAAGCCACCCCCCCTCAGCGTCTCGAGAGAGTGGCAGTCGACCCCCAGAAGCAGGTGGACGGACTCTCGCACCACCTTCCTGTCCCACACCCTCCACAAGGGAGTTTGTAGTCCAGGGTTCTGTCGGCCCAGACGATTGAGGATGACACCGGTCCCCTCGGTTGTGCCGGGGAGCACCGCTGTCACCCTCTTTAGCTTTAGTAGGCGCTCTTTCTCCAGCACTTGGAGCGAGGCGCCCTCCCATGGTTTCAGATTGGGGACAATCGTCCTCAACCATTCTTTAGCTGGCTCATCGGAGAAGTTAACCCACAGGACGCCATGGTCGCATTGGGTCCCCTCGAAGCACGGGACCACTTGCCCCTTAGGGACAGCGTCCAACGCCTCGAGGACTCCCCGAGCAACCAGACCGTCCTCCCCCTGGCCCAGGACGGCTTCTGGGTAGTTGGCAGGCACGATGGCCAACCTTCTATCCGCAGTCACCGCTTCCCCGTAGCCAGCGGGCCGCGGGAAAAGTCTGCTCCTCTTCACCACCTTGGCTTGCTCCGGTCGGGTTTTGTCCGCAGGCCGGGGCCGTTTAGCGCCCGTCACCACAGTCCCCTCGGTCGGCAAACCTTGGCGGCTCGGCGCATCGGATGGGTCCAGCGCAGATAATCTGGCCTTGCGAGCCCTCCTCTTCGCCGCTCTGCTTCGGCTCACTTTCCTTCCGGGCATATGCAAGGAATCGGTGGGCCCGGCTTTCGCTGATCCCTCCAATCCCGCACTTAGTGCGGAGTTCTCGCCAGCCTTGGGTCACCGCCGCAGTGACGACAGTGCTCCCGTCCCCCAGACTCAAGGTATCTCCCACCATTTGTCCTGACGGCTGTGCCCCAGAAGAGGCCCCACCGTCGGCGTGTAACTCAGTGGTATTTTGATTTTTGTTGTTCATTTGATTCCCACGAGTATTCAGGAAATAAAGGTCCACCTCCGCAGAGCCTGCATGCGGAGGTAAGGCTCAATAGTCATGGGGTGTCGCCTGGTGCCCCATGCGCATCGTTTGCGACACTGTAACCCCAGTGTCATACAGCCTTCGGCACGATAGCTCCCACCTTGGCTTGGGGGAAATGGTCCGCGACGAGGCTTTTGTCACCCAGAGCTGAATTTTGGGCCAGCCGGGTTCCTTATGGCTCTCGTTGACCGGGTCCTTCCGCTGCTCGCTCCTCGCTCGCGGTAGCGGTCGTCACAAGACGCCCCGCTCCCCGAGCGGGAGGAACTGCTCAGTCGCCGGCCGTTCTTCTATCCGCCACCTGAAGACGCGCCGAGGAATAATAATAATAATAATAGTAATAATAATAATAATAATAATTTTTTCTACAGGGGGAAATGCCTTTACGCACTGTCGGGAGCGATGGTTTGGCTCCCCGTGTGTCGGACTCCTCCGAAGAAACTACCGACTAAAACCCCCCCTGTATCTCCAGACGACCACCCTGGAACCGCGTCAGCATTACTTCGGGGTGGCACCATTAGTTGTTTTGAATGCCCCTTAGGGCATTCCTTCCTCCAAAACTCTCTTCTTCCGACGGAGGACAGCTTCCGCGAAGGAAGTGACCTCCGTCCAAGTTTCATCGTCCAGGAGCATAACTCCAATAATATTTTCCGGGGTTATGCTCCCGAACTTTTCCTCCAATGGTGCCCTCCACACGTTCCATTCTTCGCATTCGAAGAATGTGTGGAAGGCATCGTCTCTGGGGGATCCGCAGGATATGCAGCACGGGTGCGGCACTTTACCCATTCTGCACAGATAAGACCGGAAATACCCGTGCCTCGTCAGCAATTGTGTAAGGTAATAGTTTACCTCACCATGCTGACGGTTGATCCAGGTGTCCAAGCGAGGAATGAATCTCGCTGTCCACCTGGCCCGCGGATCCTCATCCCATCTCTCTTGCCAGGCCTGCATACTGTGGGACCTGGCAAACACTTTTCGTCTCTCCCTCTCTTCCTCATTGGGAAGGTCCTGGTGGACGAACTTCCGCTCCTGGGCGAGGAGGTCAATTGGCATGACTCCAGCTATCACTAGCGCCGCCGGCTCTGAGACCGTGCGGTAAGAGCAGGCGATACGGAGGGCCCCTCTCCGCTGCACTTCGGCCATACGCTTCCGGTATTTTTCAAACCGAAGCGCATCGGCCCAGACTTCGGCGCCATAGAGTATTATGGATTTGTCCGCTCTTGATATTATTTCTTCCCCGAAGGCGAGCCGAGAATCGAGCTTCAACCCCAGGTACTTTACCGACACCTTTGTCCGGACCGTCGTCTCTCCTACCTGCATATCCCTTAAAAGTGGAATATGCTTTTTGGTTAGGAGCACGATCTCAGTTTTCGCCAGTGCTAGCTGCAAGCCGTGGTCTTCCATCCAGGGGTGGAGCCGACGCATTACCTGGTTGAGCCTCATCTGCGCTGCCTCTACGGTACGCGCAATGATAATAGCGGCTATGTCATCCGCATACCCAACCAGGGAAGTATCCTCAGGCATCTCTATTCGGAGAATCCCGTCATAAGTGGCATTCCAAATGTCGGGACCTAGTATGGACCCTTGGGCTGCCCCTGCCGTTAACTCTCGGCTAATTGGACCATCTGCGGTGGTGTAGACAAGAGAGCGATCATTCAGGTAATCCTCGAACATCCGGTAGAGATATCCGGGGACCCTAAAATTCTGCTCCAGCGCACGTAGCGCGTCACACCACCGCACCGAGTTGAAAGCGTTCTTCACATCCAGAGTGACCAGTAGACATATGGGGCGGGAAAAATGATTTCCTCGCTCCGTGCTCCTGGCTGCACTAACGACCTCCTGGATAGCGTGTATCGTCGACCTCCCTTTCCGAAAGCCATACTGTCTTTCGGAAAGGTCTCCAGAGGCTTGGATCGCCGCATGAAGGCGAAGTCGAAGAAGCTTCTTCAGAAGCTTACCAGCCGTGTCTAGCATGCACAGGGGTCTGTAAGATGATGGATTGTCCACTGGACCCCCTTTGCCCTTCCCGATCAACGCGAGCCTTGCGCGTCTCCAGCGATGTGGAAAAACCCCTGCCTGTAGGCAGGCGTTATACATAGTCAGGAAGAGCGTTTGATGCCTTTCAACTGCGGCTTTCAGCACCTCTGCTGGCAAGCCATCAAGGCCTGGTGCCTTATTGTTCTTGAAGGACCGTGCCGCGCACCTCAGTTCCTCCTCCGTAAAGGGGGGTGGTGGTGGTGCATCCCCGGGTATTCGAGGTCGGCGCAGTCGCCTGGGTTGATTGGGGAAAAGGGCATCGACGATACCGCCGATGATCCCCGCATCTGTGGGGACGCTTTCAGAGAACGCCCCCAATTTGCGGAGGACCAGTTTGTACCCTAATCCCCAAGGATCCTCATTTAGATCCTGTCCAAGCTTCTTCCAGCATCGGTGCTTACTCTTATTGATGGTCCGTCTGAACACTTTCCTTGCCGCTTTATAGGCGGCAGTGCTAGGGGCTGCGTCAGTGTCACGGCGCCGGGCTCTGAGAGATAGTCTTCTCAAGCGAAGACACTCCCGCCTCAGCTCCGCGATCTCATTTGTCCACCAGTACACGGGGCGTCTGTTATCCCGTGCAATTCTTTTCGGCACGGCATCGCTGCAGGCCTGATGAAGGTGGGTCATTACTATATCCACCGTCTGTTCAGCGCCCGCAGGGTGAGGGAGCTCCTCAAGGCTTCGCTGGCCACGTAACAGCGCTGGAGACAGCTTCTGGGGGTCCATCTTATTGACGTTCCACCTGGTAGGTCCTCGTGGTGTTCTTGTCTGGACCGGAGCTACATCACGTACGCAGAACGTGATGTATTGGTGATCGCTGGCTGTGAAGTCCTCGATCACCCTCCAATCCTGGACTCACGATACCAGGTTTTCCGTCGCCATGGAGACATCTATTATGGTTTCTCTGTACCCTTGCCTCCGAAAGGTGGACGTTGAGCCAGTGTTCAATACCGCTAGCCCAAGTCTGGACGCCATGTCCAACACGCGTCCACCCCGGGAATCCGGCCAGGGTTCACCCCATTCCAGAGCCTTTGCATTAAAGTCTCCAGCTACTCCCAGCTCCCCCTCCATGTCCCGGATAGCGTCCTCCAGACCATCGATTTTGGCCTGGGAGTCTGCGATTCGCTCGTTTGGGGTGAGGTAACAGCTGACGTAGATAACGCCTCTGGACTTCACCCAAACAAAGCCGCTCCCGGAGCCATGGTCGGCGACGCAGAAACGTCGTCGATTTGTAATCCAAATCGCTGCCGTGCCTAGGAGGTCCGAATACCATCCTGGCCTTTCTCTGTTCCGATATTGCTCGCTGACCAGGACCATATCAGCAGCTTTCTCGAAACATATTTGGGCCAGAAGGTCGTCGGCTATCCGGCTCCTATTCATGTTCCCCTGCAGGACGACCGCTATTACTCGCCTCTGGCATCGCTGAGGGCTTTGCGGAATGCCCCGCACCGCCCCGATCCTGCCATGTGACGTTTGGAGTCAGGCTTACCTTCCACGGCCGGGCAGAGGAAACAAAAGGGTTCAGCATCGCGGTCAGCTGCCCTATGTCCCTCCTTGTCGCACCGGAAGCACAGACTTCCCCGGTCAGTGCCCTTGCACCAGGTACTGTGGTGCCCGTAGCCGAGACACTTGAAACATCTCGGTACGTCCACTCTCCTCCGGATGCGGCAATTGACCCAGCCGATTTTGACGCGAGCGGTTTGCAACAGGGTCCTCACGCCTGATTCGTCAATGGTGACGATGGCGGTGACCTGTTCTCGCGCGTTCGGCCGGGTCAATGCGACCTGCAGCGGGCCCTCGTACTGTCTGAGGGCTACCCTCATAGCCTCCTCAACCTCTGCTTTCGTGGAGCAGCTATCGAGGTCTCGAATCTCGAGACGTGACTTCGAGACCAATTCCTCAATGCTGCTCTCCTTCCCAGCTGTGGCCTTGAGAGCTTCTATAAAAGCAGCTCTCGAATCGGCCGATGAGTTTCGCAGCTCGAGCAGGACTCCTCCTGCTCGTGTATGCCGGATCGACCGTACATCAGCTCCGTGTGCTTCGGGATTCACCTTTTTGCGGACAACGTTGAGGATCTCCGCATAGGTTTTACCCTCTGCCGGTTTCAGCACGATCGCCTCCGGTTTTCTCGGACGCGATTTCTTGGCCGCAGCTGCCGTCTTATGAGGCGTATTTGCTGGCCTGCTGGTTTGAGAGGCCGGCGCAGCTTTTTCGTTCCCGGCTTTCTTTTTTCCTTTTTTTTCCACCTTCTTACGCTGGACTTCTGTCCAGGCATTCTTCGGCGAGGCCTCCTATTCTTTTTTTTTCTTTGCGTGTACCTCCGTCATTGGGGGTACAGGCGAACTCGACGCCGGCCTCTTCTTCCGTTCGACCCTCGTGGGGGGAATGGGTTTTGGTGTCGCCCAGGAGCAACTCGCTTCTGGTGTAGGAGCACTTTGGAGTCTGGCTCTCGGGGCCGCCGGTCTCTTCAGGAGGCTGTGAGCCTGCTTAATTGGACGGCGACTTTCCTCGAGTCCCTCCAAGTGCTCCTCCAAGGCGGGCAGTCCGTCCTTAATCGTCTTGTTGACGTTCGGCTGCTTTTTTACGGCATCACCCATTGTTTTAATGAGCCTGCGCATTTCTGCGAGACTCGCCTCCACCTTCCTATCGCTCTCGATAAGCAGCTTCGCGATGGAAGATAACTCCTTGCTCACTGCATCTTCGCTGTTTCCTTTTGAATTGGGCATTTTTTTTCCTTGGGTTGAACCAACGCTTCGTGTGCAAAGGGGCGGGCCGTAATAGTCAGGAACAGGTATACCCTCGGAGCACTTTTACTCCTACCTCAGTTCCCTGAGGCCTGACCTACGCTTCACCGATCCCGGAAAACACGGACGGATCAGCGCTCGCCCGAAGCAATACAGCCTCCGACAGCTGCATTCAGTGCACACTTCCTGATCAGGGCCCGAAGGGGCTGGTTCCAGATACACACCCCAGTTGCCACCTCGGCAGAGCAGGCTCACAGCAGCCTCTTCACCGGCGCAGAGGAAACGCCTACGTTGGTTGAAGGCACTCCCAGTGTGCTAAGGTGTGTACCGATCAATGCATGACTCCCAGCCGCATCTACATGATGACAGACGCTGGCGAACACACCGCCCGAAGAGGGAACAGACGTGTGTTCTTCTGCATGCAAATTTCCGTTTTGGTCCGCGGGTGGTATATTATGCCCCACCTACCCGACATATCTGCCGAGCATTCCCCTATCCGCCACCTGGGGACGCGCCCGATGGGGGTCGGAAAAACCCCACAAGGGCCGGAAAAACCCCAATAATAATAATAATAATAATAATAATAATAATAATAATAATAATAATAATAATAATAATAATAATAATAATAATAATAATAATAATAATAATAATAATAATAATAATAATAATAATAATAATAATAATAATAATAATAATATGTCTGCAGGGGATTAGTCTTCAGGGAGGAGGTGGGATTGGTGTGCATGAGATTCGTCTGCTGGAAGAGAGGGAGGGGGTACGATTTGGAAAATGGGGGGGAGGTTCTAAAATTTTTCATAGAAAAACCAAAAAAATCATTTCACGAGTCTCATGCAAGATGGAAAGATGCGCAAGTATGTATGCAATCCACACATCGAAAAAACCCTGGACTTTAACAAAAAAGGAGCTGGAATCAGTTCCCAAGGGTTTGCTTATAAAATATTATAGTCAATTCATTACTACGCTGTGGGATCATTTACCAAAACATTTGCAGTATGATAGCGAATTACAATTATATCGTCGTTGTAATGATCATTTTAATCCGCCGTGGAAGTGGACTCATGTTGATCGCCGGGGACCAATGCGCCGACATTGTGAAAAGTGTTTTATAATGAACAAACTCATATACATATATGCGATTGAACGTGCTAAGAATCCTCAGGAAATGACGACGAAGGAGCTGCATATTATATCACCAACTGTGTTCAAAGAATGTTTCATTGAATTCACAGATATGCTGTGGGATTGTTGACCCGAATATTACAAATCGGATAAAGAGATTAAATCATACGAACGATGCAATAAGCATTGGAACACATCATCGATGGGAGATCATGTAGATGGTCCATCACCCCGACGTCGAAATTGTCGAAAGTGTTTGGATGAGAGTGCGTCGAACGTGTTTGAGCCTGATTCGAACGTGCTTGAGCCTGATCAGGGATGCGAGGGTATGTTCACAGCGAGGGAGAGTACATCGAACCTGCTCGAGCCTGTTTAGGGATTCAGCTGTTCAGGGCGTTGGTGGTTAGCTCAAAAAGCATGGCTCATCTAAACCTGCTCATGCTAGTATATTTGAACGAGTGGCTGCACCGAATATGACTAACAAGTTTGAAATGAGGAAAATGCATGGAGAGGGGATGACTAGAAGTAGTGGAGGGGGGTGGATGAAAAATCTAGAAATAGTCGTAGAATCAAGAGAAGGTATCACAGCTGCACGAGCGCCCAACAAGACGTGATCTTTCGAAAAAATTCTCAAACAATATTCGTACGAAATGGCTTTCTCCGGAATCAACGAAATTTGCAAGATGTCCGACTTTCTGCTAACGAAGAAGTTGAAAGATCTTCAAGTCGAGGGGGAATATCCAATCTCCAACATTCGAGCTGTCACGACGAAGTATGGCAAGCGATATGTTGTTGAAGTTGAGAGACAATTCGTCGTCTTTCTTTCTGCTCGAGCCATCAAAGCATTCGAACAAGATGTTGAAGCGTTTGGAAAATTACTCGAAGCTGCTCAGACTGGACAGCTCCGAATGAAGTATATCGGTGGACATTGGAACGCTGTCGAATTTCACGAAATCATTGTAAAGGAGGAGGAGTTTCATGAAATTATTTTGTAAAGGAGAAAAAAGAAGATTTGTATTAATAAAACAAGAACCACATATATTTTAAAAAAATGTTTTGTTTATTCAAAGATCCCTCGTTTAAATAATGCATGATATACGTATAGCCAGCTTTTTAAAGATTTCACATTCCTCGTTGCAGAATTGAATCTCGAATTTCTCGTATGGTGTGAACAATTCCATGGAGTTTTCAGTAACTTCTTCAGCGATGGACAGTCCAGAGTCTCCAAATCGATAATCTCCGTTGCCAAGTCTAAACTCGTTAGCCATAAAGACTTTTCGCAGCCTTTCACGAATATGCAGCGAGCGTGTTGTAAGATTTCTCGAAGAAGCGCTTTCGATGCGTCGTATGGTATGCTGCCATGATCTCATGATATTCCATGAAAATTACGTTCCAACCATTTGTTTGTAATTTTATATTTTGTTGGTAGAGCGTCCCATGAATATGGTGGTTCGAAAAAAAGCGTCAGAGGTTCAGCATTTTTTTCATCCGCTCGAATGATTGAAAATTCTTTCAGGATAAATTCGTTGGTGGGCCTCTTGAAGCCCTGTAGATCGATGACAAACTCCATCTCGACTGATATCTGGCATGATCATTTCAGTGAATTACCATTTTTTTACCCTACCACTTATGGGATTATACTCTACAATACGATCATGTAGAATGAGGTAGTAGGCACTTGTTTGCGTAGGTATATTCGTTTTCGTCTCAAATTCGAGACGTACATCCACCGGTCCGGACTTGAGAGAATCATTTTGATTTGAACAATCACCACGAGAGGTGCATATTTCAGAAATTCAGTTTTGTTCAATCATGGCCCAGACTCCTTATTGTAAAACGTGGACTGGAAGTTTGTGTACATATCATAGAGTAGGGCAAACTGATTTTGTTGTATATTTAAATTCATGTTACCATGAGGATAACATTGGGAATTCAAGTAAAGTTTCACATCAGTTACATTACAATGATCGAATTTTTCCTCCCCGTTTGAAACGCAAGAATTACATATCGCGGTTTATCCAGCTGTGTTGAAGTTTCGATGGACCACACATGTTTAGAGGTGGCAGGTAACAACGGGTATTCATACAATTCCCACGTACGGAACTCATGGAAATTGGTGAGTCTTTGGCGATAAACTTTAAAAGTTGAATTTTTTGTTGATCTGCCAGGGTGGTATATAGCACAAGCCACTCGATTTTACGCAATTCAAGTTTGTAATTTTCAGCAGCTGTTTGCATTATTGCATTGACATCACTCCGTGATCTGGTCAAAATCAATTCATGGTTTGCGTTCACAACCATTTTTTGATAATCTCCGGTAAAGCCCAACAGCATACGCAGTGGTACGCATACATCAAAGTTACCCGCTGCATCCACGATTTGTTTGGTCTCTTCGACATCAAGCCAACCCGTATTTTCGAGCATCGCGCTCTTGCTCGGTGTAAAAGATGTATATCCTTTAATAAGATATGTAATACCCACATTCTTATTACGATCAATTTCTATCGCATTTAGTTCATAGCGCACTTCTTCGAATGAATGGCATATATCATTGTTGACGAGACTTGTTGCAGTTGTCGGTGTATCATCGTTTTTCGTTAGTTTTCCGTAAATGTGCAGGGAACTTTTGCTCGGCAAAATTGATAAATCTTGATGCTGGATTGAAATTCGTATTTCATCACTGTTGTTGTAGGTTGACGATGCGTATGGTTGATGAGCATGAACCTCATAATGTGCGATGGATTCGTCGAAGATGACAGGTGTCTGAATGCTTAAGATTTCTTCCTCCATTGCACGCGGCAGATGCACAACGCACACAACTAATAATTCCTCACACGCGCGCTCCACGAACTTTAAGACCCAAATTCTTCAGGAGTTGCAGATTTTATGGTATTAGCGCTCTGTGCGTTGATCGATGACTGGTTTCGCGACCCCATGATGGCTTATTAATATTCGGTATTCTATCGTAGTTTATACCCATTAAGGTTTTATATGCAGCCGTATGGTGATAACTTCGCCACGAAAATTCACCAAATCTCCGTTCTGATCAACAATACGAAGTTGTATGTTGTCAATTATTAAATTACATTTGATGGTACTTCGATGAATTTATAGCCAGGTGGCACAGATGGGAAAAATTCGGAAATTGTGTGAACTTTTCGCCCACTCATGTATGCACCGCTGGTTATATTACACTCAACTCGTAAGGCCTATAAACCTTAGGAATGGATACAGGTAGATCAGACTCATGCCTTTTATTGGCTTTCAATATCCTTGGTGCAAAGCCCAACAGAGGTCCAATCGAATCACTAGCTGTGAAGAAAACAGGTTGATCATACTTTATTTCACTGCGTTATGTATTATTATTTGGCTTGAGTTGGATTTTGACGTTTGCAGGCGATAATTCTGCCTGTATATACTTTTAAATATCCACTATTTCGTAACTGCCTGTTGGTATGGTTACTACGCGTGTTCCAACATACAATTTTTGTATCCAGTGCCGATATTGGGAATTGAATTGAATGTGAGCAGTTCGATGAGTCCAAGAGCATAGTTCAGCTGTGGAGACAGTTCAATGGGTGGGTAAAATTGTGTCTCAAGAACTGAGGCCGATCCCGATATTGTTAAGGTTATACTATCATCCATGATGCTTGCAAGGTATACACTGAACTCAAACCTCTACAATGCACGATTATATAGTGTATATTTGTCTCGACGATTGAGCTGACCACTCAATCGTATCATATTCTTGACATCTTTGATAATTATAATTAATGCTACTAACATCAAAATAGCTGATGAGTTCAAAAGGTGGTGGGAGATTGCCAAAACTTTCAAAGTAGACGATTTTTTGTCCAGTCTTTTTGTACGCAACCCAATGTGTGCCAGGACCAACATTTTCATCCAAATTAACAGTTGCCGATTCATGCTTGAGAGGTCCACTCATAAGCAATGAAAACCCCACGCATGAAAACCCCACGGAAATGTGGAATTTTCATAATTTTGGCATACTTCGGCAGATTGATGTCGGTGAGAGGTTGATGTGGTAGCGTTATCAGTTTTTTGGCTTGATGTGAAGCCCCAGCCCCTGCTTGTATGATTTCAAGTGTATACCTTTCCCCAAAGCGATGCTCTCGATCTTTTCATTGTGTCGCTTCTTTTCATCTAATTCTTTTTTAGCAGCTTGAGCAGCATTTACAGCTTTAACTATTGCAGAAGCCCCACCCGATAACGCGCCAGCGGCGCTGAGGCCCGCAAAGAGGGGTATGAGAAAAGGTTAAAAACCACCAATTTTTCGGGGAACAGGGAGAACTCGCGGCGTGCGTACTTTATTGCCTCGCACGCTGGCACACGCGCCTTTCAATGCCGCCATGACGACTTTGCGAGGATCATCGCTTCGAGTCATTGCTTTTTGCGCCGCACTGATGACCTTTTTCAAGTAAATACTCTTCTGCGGTTTCGTCGTCATTTTTTTCTTTGCACAGACTTCACCCCCATACCAAACTTCGTTTTTGCCTTCATAATGTTTGTCACAGCCCAAGCACTTGCTCTCTCACCAATACAGGCGTCATTTGCGGTTACACGTTGCCAGACTTGCTCAGCCAACACTTTATCCGCCAAATGTCTAGCTTCTAAATTGTTGCGATTTTTCGAATATGCAATATCGCGCACTTTGCACGCAGCGTCCAATGGATTTATACCCAGATCACCACGAGCAAGACGCTTGGCCAACTTTGTACCAGGTCCACAATATTAATAGCCAGTGATATGTAATTCCACAGGAAGTTTATTAATTAAATCATTGATTAAACTTTTGCCAGATTTCTTCTTCTTCTCATACACAATCATCACCGTTCAAAGGCCAATCCTCGACTGATTATTACTCACATTATAAAGACATTTATATGGTTTTTTCGGTTAGTCGTATGTGAGATGGTGCAACAAGTTTCCGGTGGGCAACTACCCATTATAAATTTCGATGAACTTGTGGAAGAGGGTGGGGGGAAGAAGCAAAGACGTCATGGAAATATCCTACCCGACAGTATTCGCGCGGTATTTTGTGGTCCGTCCAACTGTGGAAAAACTAATGCATTACTGACGCTCCTAATACATCCCAATAGCTTGAGATTTGAGAACATTTATCTCTATTGTAAGTCGCTTAAGCAGCCAAAGTACAAATTGCTCAAACAATTACTCGAACCAGTGAATGGTATTCAATATTATCCATTTAATGAGCATGAACGCGTTGTATCACCGAGTGACGCTTATCCAAACTCAATATTCATCTTTGACGATATAGCATGTGAAAAACAGGACAATGTCAGAGCATTTTTTTCCATGGGAAGACACGAGATCGTCGACAGTTTTTATCTTTGTCAGACATAAACTCGCATCCCGAAACATCTCGTAAGAGATAATGCAAATTTTGTGGTGCTATTTAAACAGGATGACATGAATCTCAAACATGTGTACAACGATCACGTGAATACGGGTATGACTTATGCATGCTTTAAGAATATGTGTGTAAAATGTTGGAAATACGACAAGTACACTGTTAAAAAAATTTGTTCGAAACAAACAGAATTTATTTGATGCAAGTAAATAAATTATTTCCATATAATCCGCTAATTCGTTATTGGGATAACGTAAATATATTTTTGATAGAAATATCTTTGTGCAATAAGATCAAATATGAAATCTTTTAAAACAACGCACAGTTGTGATACGGGAGTGTACGGGCGACTGAAATATCAAACCGATTTACTTCAGTCAGGTAAATCAAAATTTTAATAAAGCTTCCGACTTTTTTGGTGCCGTCTATGTTTCCATAGAAGTTAGAAAATGCTTTCTCTGATCTAGAAACTGCTCATTTAAATGGAACATCCCATCAGTTTCTTCCAAATCCAAATCTATTGGTCGAATTACATATTTTTTTTCACCCATGCAAGATTTTTGTGCTTTTCAGTATATGCGTGGATAGCCAAAAGGGGGCTTTTTTTGACAGCTAAGAGTGAAAACAAACTCGTCTGTTTTCACTCTTAGCTGTCAAAAAAAGCCCCTTTTTGGCTATCCACGCATATACTGAAAAGCACGAAAATTTCCCATGGGGAAAAAAAAGATCATGTGCAACGCGGGCCAGAGATTCGTCTGTTGTCTCGCGTGGTTGCGGCCCTCGCTTCGCTCGTTGCGGCAAACTTCACGCTCGACAAAAAGCCTTATCTCTGGCCCTAGATGCGCAAAATACTATTTTTAGATCAATATTATGATATTTTGCATTAACTGATATAGATAGTTGTATCTAACCGGTAATTAGTCCAATGAACAGGAAAAATGATCGATTCAATAAAATGATAAATCCAAAAAGTGATAAATAGAAAAAAATGAAAAACCTGCCCCAATTCTCCGATCTAATTTTTCTGTCCAACCGGGAATCGAACCCTCGACCCCGCCTATCGTACCTAATTACCTAATACGCTACCTATTACGCTATCGACTACTACTATGCACTTGAAAAAAGTTAAGGGTTATGAAGATACGAATTTTATCCGGCAGGGGAAAATTTATTTTGTTTATGAATACCTTTTTTTCATGAACACTCTGCTCACTATAATTTGTATATATCGTATATACAAAAAATGCAAAATCGTCAGATTGCTATTGATTAAAACTTTCGTTTTAATCAATAATAAATTGTTCAAACAAATACACAATAACAAATTGTTTGAACAAATAAACAATAACAAATTCTTTGAACAAATAAACAATAAAAAATTGTTTAAACAATTAAACCATAACGAATTTTTAAAACAAATAAACAATTACAAGTTGGTTAAACGAATACACAATTTTTGGAGAGAAAAATGTTTAAATAAAATGAGAAAAAAATCGAAAATTTCAAATGAAAAAAAAAGATACATTCGAACAATGGTTATAATTTCACCAATTCTTTGTAGTTTTAGTAATTTGTTATTGACTAAAACGACAGTTTTAATCAATTGTTTAAAAAATAATTTAAAAAAATTGTTAAAAAAACAATAACAAATTGTTTAAAAAACAGGCAATAACAAATTGTTTAAACAAATAAGCAATAACAAATTGTTTAAACAAATAAGCAATAACAAATTGTTTAAACAAATAAGCAATACCAAATAGTTTAAACAAATAAACGATAACAGATTGTTTAAACAAATAAACCATTTTTAGAAAGAAAAATGTTAAAATAAAATGACAAAAAAATTAAAAAAACGAAAAGTATAAATTGATTGATTTTAGTCGTTAACTCATTTTTCGAAAAAATGAACTTAACCCGTTGTGCGCAGAAGCCACAGAAGAATCATCTTTATTTTCGATTTTAGAATACCGTGTCATAATATAACATAATTTTTTCTTGTACCGGGAAAATACACGGTAAGATAAAAAACTTAAATTACTCGCGTCAAAAAGTTTTGGTTAATTCACTCACAAATTTTCCATATACACAGCTAATCCCGTAGTAAAAAACTCCATTGAATCGCCAATGGCAACCAATGGTCCTCATACGACTCCATTGGACAATGAATGGGGACCTATTGAGATTCCCGCATTTGTCAATGGCGTACAGGGCTGACCATTTATCAGTGAATGGGTATCCATTGAACATCAAATGCGGATGAATCGAACGATCATCATTACTCAATGATGCTCATTGGAAAGCCAATCCGGATGAATCGAATGATCATCATTACTCAATGATGCTCATTGGAAAGCCAATGCGGATGTATCGAGCGATCAGCATTGCCCAATGGTGTCCATGGGAAGGTAAATGCTGATGAACGAAATGATCCGCTTTACCCAATGATGTCCATTGGAAAGTCAATGCGGATGAACTTAAAGATCAGCATTTCCCACAGATGTTCATTGGAACCCAAATGCGACTAACGATGAAATGATCAGCATTTACCAAGGATACCCATTGAATAATAAGTAACTACGAATTATACAATGATTAACATTTATCAATAATGTCACTTCATTGATGACTGATCGAATGATGAGCAGCATTCGTTAACGATGCTGCAATTCATATTCGAGGTTCAATGCTGAACAATTGAACCCATCGATCGATGAGAATTTTTCCGAATGCGAATTTCTCAAACGGCGGTGAATTAATAAAATTATGTAAGAGTAGATGTCGCTGATTCTCATATATGAACCAAATATTTTCTTCAATTGTAATAAATGCTGATGATTATATCGATGGTCAATTAATATTAGCATAAGCTCGGAAATTATTCGAAAGTAATTTAAAAAAAAATATTATAAACTGCTCATCAAGTACGCGTACGTTTGGGACAAATGATTTTTAAAACCGTTTATTTTTAACATATACACATAATTTTATCAGTCCTTCTCAACCCGATTTGTTAGAGGAGAAACGTATATACTTTCATTATCAATCGTCATCTGAATACACTAACAATCTATTTTCTCAATTCTGAGCTTCAATAATTTCTATTAAATGTAATAATATATATAATGCGTATATAATTATTGGTCGTTATGCTAATATTAGCATTATGATTAACCTTACTTACTAATATCTTATATCATTTGATTATTTAATGCGTAATTCCATGTATATATAGCAATCATATGAAAGAATCTCCATTGATGATCCCATTTATTCCCCATTGCCCACAAAAACCAATGGAGGTGAATGGCGAATTAACTAGGGAGATTGTCTCCATTGAATCCCCATGGGATAATCACCATTCCGTTTCAAATGGGGAATTCAATGGCGAAAATGTCCTTAGAAAATTCGGCATTCATATCCATTGGTTTTGTGGGCAATGGGGTATGAGTGGCGAACAGAAATGGAGATTCTTTCGTATAGTAAAAACTCCATTCATCGCCATTGAAAAATCCCCATTCATTCCCCATTGCCAAAATAACCAATGGGGATGAATGCCGAATTGCCTAAGGGGATTGTCTCCATTGAATCCCCATTAGATAATCCCCATTCCGTTTCAAATGGGTAATTCAATGGCGAAAATCCCCTTAGGCAATTCGGCATTCATCTCCATTGGTTATTTTGGCAATGGGGAATGAATGGGGATTTTTCAATGGCGACGAATGGAGTTTTTTACTACGGGATAACTTGAATTTGTGTTAAGTGAATAAAATATGATGCTCACATAAAATAATCATTTCAGATAAATAATATTGATATTAAAAAGGAAAAAATCCCATTTTAGTATTGAATAATTTTTATTTGGCTTGATGAAACAGAATGTTCCGATGGTTCATCCGAAGTAGTTGAATCAAGTAATTTATTTTTGTTATCCCAGGATACCTAGTGTTCGCATCTGGGTATATTTTCTTGTACCAAAAAAAAAACATAATTGATGTAAAAAATGTAAATTACTTGCTTACAGTATTTTTGGCTTATCCAATTAAAAATATTACATATACGCAACTAATAACTCCGTTTGGTGTTGATCAAATAAAGTATTTCGATAAAAAATATTAATTATTTGCATCTAATGTTTG
The DNA here is from genome assembly GCA_946863875.1 of Alloplasta piceator. Taxonomy (NCBI): domain Eukaryota; kingdom Metazoa; phylum Arthropoda; class Insecta; order Hymenoptera; family Ichneumonidae; genus Alloplasta; species Alloplasta piceator. Next base: position 49,425,950 of record OX333071.1, read on the forward strand.
TGGCTTGCTGTTCGTAGAAAACCTGCATTTGAATAAAATAACTGTAACTAGTGTCAATAAATTAAATTGATTTGACCAAACAACTGCTACCAAGAAAATGACTTACTGAGCGCAACTTCTGTTTTTATTTAATGCAAAGAAAAAACGATTTGTCTCAAGTAAATGTCACTTAAGTAATTTGGTTTATTTGGATCAAATAAATTTTTTTAACAGTGTATGGATTTCCTACGATTGATAAAGATAGTGAAATTAATGAGGGTAGATACAGGAGAGGTTTTGATTCCTTCTTAAATGTCGATGATAAATAAATGCTCACGCTGAGCAGAGAGACAGTCTGAGGTGTGACTTACCTGTGTCAACATGAAAAGCACAGAACTTTTGCGGGAAAAGAATATACTGTGTCAACTTGCCAAGGCAAGTGATGCAATACGACGGAAACATCAAATGTTGAAAAGTGGCCGTGATAGTACACAATAAAAAATGCAAGATGTATTTAAACCAATCGTCGGGCCATTGGGGGAACTGTTTTCATATAAAAAGAACATAAAGCAAGAAATCAAAGATGAAAAAGTGAATATTGAAAAAAAAGAGAAGATGGAGGAGGAGGAGGAGTATCACAATATTGAAGGAATGCAAAATAGCACGTTCCAGGACAGTTCATTTGACGGGACTCTTGATGAAACGGTAATAGCTGCACATAATAGTGTTGATGATGACGATGATGATAATAATGATGATGATGATGGTGATGATGATGAAATGTCGGATGATGCTGATGAAAAATTCACTGGAGATGTCGATCAATTAATACATGAATATCTCGAAATGCTGCATACGAATGAAAAGACAGCCTTAGACGTCTCATATGGGGTGCGAAACCTCGCCGGTGATAAATTAATGATGGGTGATTCGCCGATTGATTTCAAATCCGATCATATTTATGTTGGACATCAAAAGTATCCGAAAAATATTGGATTAGCTGAGTTACTTTTTAAAAAAGTGCCAAAGCCCAATTATTTTACATCAAACGATTTGGCCAACTATCAGAAAATTGTTATAGCTACGAATGCACATAGAAAAAATTATAAGCGTTATGCCGCTATTCGGGAAAATACGAGTTATAAATTCCGAAAATTCATTTTTCCAATAATAAGAGAATGCGGCCCACACAAAGGTGGAAATGTATCAAAGTATAAGGTGGCTCGAAAAAATGTGTCATATGACTATGTTCACTGGAATGATCCGAATGAGCTAGTTGACCGTCTTCGTCTTCTGATCGCATCACAATCAGCTGGCAACTCTTCACATTCCAACGAGATCATTTCCATCATTGAGGCATTACGTGAAGCTGAAATCATTAATTAACGGACCACAGACGAATTTTCATGCATTCCCAACATGACTATCGATGTGTTTGGACGACAGTTGAATACGAGTGGTATGGGCCCTTAAGGTAAACCAGTTGCTGTTTTCAAGACTACAGCAGACGGTTATTATAATTTGGAGCAAAAACGCCTGGGCAACGTTGGTGATGCAAAAGCATTAGAAGTTGTTGTCTCTCTTGGGGTGTTAATGACCCACACGAATGTTCTCACCGATAAAATAACAAATTCACTGAATGAAACTTATGAATTCATGGGGAATGCTCTTGAAAGCCGAGTCAGAGATAAGATTAGTGAACTTCATGTACAAGTAGACAGCATGAAGGCTACAATCACTCAACTGAATGATAAAGTGAAAACTTTAAACGATAAGAAAACTAGTGTGAATCCTCAAATTCTGAGCGTCAATTGAACAAATTATGAAAAGTGATGTGGGGAGAAAAACATGAGTGAGAAGAAGCATGCTTTGGTTGAGGAGTTGCATAAGCCAGCTCGGCGAAACTATCGACGTCGACATGTAGAAATACGCGGCCTCGATGAAACATGGCAAGCTGATCTCGTTGATATGTCATCATATGCACGTGAAAACTCCAGTCATAAATTTCTCCTCACCGTCATCGATATATTCTCCAAATTCGCATGAGCCAAACCATTGAAGAGCAAGAGTGGAAAAGATGTCACCGCTGCAATGGAATTGAAAAATGGAAGATTGAAAAATCTACATGTCGATCGTGGCAAAGAATTTTATAATTCCGAATTTAAGACGCTTTTGAAAAAGTTCAATATTCACATGTATTCTACCTATAGCAATTTAAAAGCATCAATTTGTGAACGCTTTAATCGTACGCTTAACAATAAAATGTGGATTCAATTCAGTCTTCGCGGAAACTAGAAATGGATTGATATTCTTGATGAGTTAATTATCGAGTATAATGATACTGTGCATCATACCATTAGAGTTAAGCCGAAAAATGTTAATGCTGCGAATGAAAAACAAATACTCAATGATATTGATAAAAGAATTGAGGTGGGAAAACCAGCGAAATTCAAAATTGGCGATCAAGTGCGTATTAGTAAATATAACAAGTACGCTTCGCGTACTCGTTAGGGGGCTCCGCCCCCCAAATCTCGCTTAACGTTTTATTGGGGGGCTTTGCGCTCCGTATTCTTGACCATTATCTTCATTTATTCGATATGTAAATACTATATTGTTTTTATGTTATTGAACATTGTTTTTGATAATATTGAGTCACATTTTTCATTCTCAATGGGGTCATACAGTTGAAGACCGAATTTTAAGAATTATATTAGTAGGCACTCACACCGTTATTTAAACTCTTTGATTCATTGTGAACATCGAGTAGTCGTAGAAATTCTATTAATCATAATTAAAAAGACAGATTTGATCAATATGATCTAAAAGTATCTAACAGACAGATTTAATCAATATGATCTAAAAGTATCTAAGCAATCATATCATTTAAATGTTTTGATTGGGAAGTTATTTGAATCCCATTTTCATTAAAATCTTAAAAATTTTGTTTGTTTACGTAGAATTTTATATATTTTTTTTAATCGAAGAGGCCCGATAGAAAGAAAATCCAATTTTTTAGCTTAAAACAGCCAAAAAGACATTGACATTTTTTTTCCATATTTTTGTCGACAATTGTAATAGCGAGAATTGAGTAGATTTGATCATGTCTGTAGCGCGGCGCGTGGCAGTGAGATAGCTTAGGCTGCATTCGTCTTGAACGTTTTGAGTGCTGTGAGCGTCATATCCAGTGGCATTTTATATGCCGATGTATGGGTGAATCACGGTCGTACATACAGGTCTGGAAACTCCCGTAGTGGGGGTACGTTGCTTATGGATGCCAGATGTGGAGTTTATAAATTTGTCACTGTGATCGCTGCGATCTAAACTCTCTCTGGCGCAAGCACGGATGACGATGGGTGGGGGAAGTGAGATAGAAACAGCCCTATAGCCTAGCTTTTCAATCACTTATTTTTAATATTATTGTAGACTATTATAACCCGCACTAAAACGCAAATGCTTATTTTCAAAAACCTCCGACTCCAAGCGGGTCTGAAAAACATGAGAGATTTCCAATTAATTCAACAACATGTCGAATATCGAGCGCAAAACATTATCATTTGGCACCCGGAACACCGACACCTTCGCATTATCGGCTTTGCGGCCGGTATTGCAATAAGGAACAGCGCACTGTCTTGACATTTTTGCCAATTTAAAAAAAATCTTTTCTTTTTATTAAATATAATTTGAATCACATCTGCAGCAAAACGAGCAAAACACAACGTATGAGAGCATAATATCTGACACGGGGATTTTGAGGTTAAGCTTGGGAATACCCAGAAAGCGCATAGATCGCAGAGACGAGTAGTGACAAAATTACGAACTATTCTCGTGCTTCGATAAGGAAGGTACCCCCACCCTCGAAATTTCCCACCCTCAAAATTCGGCCGAGTTTCCAGACCTGTATGTACGACCGTGTCAGTCGTCCGTGTCAATTCGTGCAATTGAATTTCGCGCGCCACAATGCCACACCCGGAATTCATTTTGACCAATGGGTACGCCAGATTATGCAGCGCTCAAGCGCAGTCCGCCTGTTCCAGAATTCCACCTATACGTGCTGTAAGCGTGTAAATAAAGCCGGAGACACAATGACAAAAGTAAGAAATAAGGAATAAAATCAGCCATCCGATTGGCGTAGTTTCTCTAAAGTGCGCGGCGATTGGCTGATTCTTATTCCTCATTTCTTATTCTTGTCATTGTGTCTCGGGCTTTAGCATTCAAGATAATGCAGCCAACATTTGCTTTCGTTTATTGATGATTTTTATCTGTCATCGTAATCACGGCCGTTTTATTGTTTACTTAAATTATAATGTTGAAAAATATGACATATGATTTTTTAAAGTGACAATTTGTGCAATTCGATCGAGTGCAGTGTGGTGAATTGTGTGGGGATGTTTTTTTTCCGTTAAGAAAATTGGGTATTTCAGGAACATAAGGTTATGTTTCATATAATTTGTTTCTTTGCATAAAAGTAATAATAATATTTGAAAAAAAAATTAAATACATAGAAGTGTACTAATTATCAATCATTACATTTTAAAGAAAAAGAACATTTTATCGAATAGTAAGAAATGTCTAAGATTTTTGTCCAATCAGTGTTTTTTTTTTGCCAAACTTTTTAACGTTTGGCGAAAACGTTAAAAAGTTACAAATGAATAAAACAAGAATATTAAAAATTCGATGTTAAAATTGTTTAAATCATTTTAAACTCTTGAAATAGTTGAAATGTATTAAAATGAAAGTACACGGTGAAAATTAAAAAAATTCGTTCACGCATCTTCGTGCAATGAGTGAAAAACTGAAAAAAAAGTTATTTTCGTTAAAACAAAATGGTTCAAAGAACTGTCAAGTCTCAAACTCTACAGAACACTTCTTTATGATCCTATAAAGAAAGTCTATAAGTTACAAAAACATTAGTTCACAGGTTGCGGACATCTGACTCTGGACGGACACAAAAATGGCTTTTTGGTTCAAAAATGGCTGTTTTTTTGGGAAATTTTCCATTTAACATTCTCTGAATGGATTGAGTCAAAAAAGATTTTGAGATTATAGTAAAACAAAACTAGGCTATGAATTTGAACCGGATCCGTTCATGGGTTGCTGAGTTATGAGTGCAGACGGACGGCTCAGGTGACGGAAAATCCAAAAATTTTTGTTTTCGTATAATATGCCAACATATGTTGGTATAAAGTTTGTATGGTTATTTTTTATAAGAGATAGGTTTTTGGAAGCCAATACTAATAGTCACTCCTTACATATAGAGTGAGTGTCTAAAAATGTATTTGAGAAAGGTTGCACACCAAACTGGACAACGGAAATATTTTCAACATATCAAGTGAGAAAAACTAACCCCATAACATATAATATAAAAGATCATCAAAATGAGCCGATTGTGGGTGGTTTCTATGAACAAGAGCTGCATAGTGTTCAATACCATGATATATATCTCATTGAAAAAGTATTAAAGAAACGTGGCAGTCAGTTATTTGTGAAATGGTTGGGTTTCGACAATGCGCACAATAGTTGGATAAGCAAAGACGATTTGTAACTAATGAAGAAATAACAATATGTGAAAACGACTCGTCGACTCTTTTTTTTCGACCCCCTGTCCCCGCAACAATAGCCAACGTTTGATGTTTCAAACCGAGGAGGTCAACACTCTCTCTCTCTCTCTCTCTTTCTCCTTCTTTCCCTCTCTCTCACTCACACTTTCTCCCCGGCAAGATGCAGATCTTCAAAGCTGATTGGGGAAAAAAAGGTTCAACACATAAATTTCAAAAACTTTTTCCTTTATTTCTTGATTTATTTTATGATTTCATACCAATGCATATTATGATACGACAAAATTACTCTTTTTTTTCTTCTCATCCTTGGCAATATTGCCATGGGAATTCGATAGTAACCCCATGGCAATGTTTCAACCGTTCCCGGTATGATATATCGCTTATCATCGTCCGGGCTTAGGGCAGTTTTCATCTCGGAGATTGTATAAAAATTATGTAATGTCGACCGAATCGAAGATTGGCTTCGATCTATTTCGATATTTTTGTTCAAACATTCCACATAATGTTTGAATTTGATTGTTCGAGCTACGATGTTGCTTTTAACCCCCTTCATCTTTTTTTCATCTTCTTCCCCCTTGACTCGCGTCGCATACATCTTCGATCTAAGACCCACGAATTCAGTCATGATAGCTCCTTTTTTCTCAACTTTCATGAGACCCGGAACTTTTTTGTTTTCAAGCGGTATTCCATATACATTGTCAATGGGATAGTCGCTTATATCAAATTTCTTTAAATGATTTTTCATGTCGGAATATACATCGTCGCATTCGATTTTGTATATCAGACTATCGGTGTCGCCCTACCAGGACGAACGACAGTAACCGACAGTCGTTTGTCTTAAATTCCGACAGTTCCCGGCGGTCCAACCGTCGGAATTCATCACTCAACCGTCGGAATTTAAGACAAACGACGTTGGTTACTGTCGTTCGTCCTGGTAGGGCGGTGTACAGAACCTTACATTTGTCATTATAAAACGGTTTCATAAACTCGTGGTGAAACTTATATAAACATGTTTTTGATGTGTCTAGAATAGACATACCCACATACATCACCTTATTGAATTTCACCTCGAGATTGCGTAGTTCTACAGCGATTCAATTTTCGGCAAAGATACTGCGGCTGTGGAAATTTGGTTTCGCGATCATTGCCTCTGCTCCATATCGCCCAGCCCATTGAGTCAACAATTTCACTTGTACGTGACTCCGCACATTCTCCATGGTTTTGCCAAAAACTGCATTATTCATTAGTTTCCCTAGCAGATTCGTCGACCCGAAATTTAGGGTCGTAAACAGTTTCGGTCGAAAGTGGTCGTTTTGTCGACCGTAATTTTTTGGTCGTATGAAGAATCGTCGCAGTCCGCTCGTGGGTCGTTACGACTGAGAATTATTAGTCGTAACGACCCATTCCGAGGGCTAGTTGGCTGGTCGTTACGACTGAGAATTATTAGTCGTAACGACCCATTCCGGGGACCAGTTGGCTGGTCATTACGACTGAGAATTATTAATCGCAACGACTCATTCCGGGGGCCAGTTGGCTGGTCGTTACGACTGAGAATTATTAGTCGTAACGACCCATTCCGAGGCCCTTTGCTGGTCGTTACGACCCGAAATCCTTAGTCGAATATCTTTTTCCCAGCACAAATTAATACAAAAATTTGTATAATTTATTCCAAAATAGCACCCATGCAATCGGAACTAATAAAATTGTACGCCCGAGATATCCACATTAGGAATATTCGCAAGGGTCAGCTCGATCGAAAGTGCCATAGAAGAGCTTCACCCTGGAGGAACCGCCTTAATCATCACGGGAACCTCTGCGCTAGGTAAGTACTTGACTGGACACGCTGGCTGTTCGGTATATAACACCGTCATATGCCTATTTCGTTTGGGCACAGAGTTTCGAGCGCATGCGACGCATAGTGGTGGACGCGTCAACTATAGTTGACGCGTCCACCACATTGACTACGACCGAAAAATTCTGGTCAACAAATCTGCTAGGTAGCGCTAGTTGACGCGTCCACCACTACGCGTCGCATGCGCTCAAAACTCTGTGCCCAAATGAAATAGGCATATGACGGTGTTATATGCCGGACAGCCTGCGTGCCAAGCCAAGTACTTACCTAGCGCAGAGGTTACCGTGATGATTAAGGCGGTTTCTCCAGGGCGAAGCTCTTCCATTGCACTTTCGGTCGAGCTGACCCTTGCGAATATCCCTAAGTATTGTGGATATCTCGGGCGTACAATTTTATTAGTTCCGATTGCATGGGTGCTATTTCAGAATAAACTATACAAATTTTTGTATTAATTTGCGCTGAGAAAAAAATATTCGACTAAGGATTTCGGGTCGTAACGACCAGCAAACGGGCCCCGAAATAGGTCGTTACGACTAATAATTCTCAGTCATAACGACCAGCCAACTGGCCCCCGGAATAAGTCGTTACGACTAATAATTCTCAGTCGTAACGACCAGCAAACGGACCCAGGAACGGGTCGTTACGACTAATAATTCTCAGTCGTAACGACCAGCAAACGGACCCAGGAACGGGTTGTTACGACTAATAATTTTTGGTCGTAACGACCCACAAGCAAAATGCGATGCTTTTTCTGACGACCACAAAAGTACGGTCGACAAAACGACCATTTTCGACCGTATGTACGGTCGTCGAATCCGCTAGGGTTGAATACGTTTTTTTCGAATTCATTAGTGGAGTGTGTTCGGAACTGCGTATTCAAGTCAAGACATGATGCAAGCCATGAAGATTGTTTAAATTTCAAAATTCTATGGATTTTTGTGACTTTTAAATCATAACGTAAGCATTGCTGTAAAGCGCGATAGTGAATGACATAGCGCTTTTTATCTTCAACGGTAGCGAGGAGCTTTTTTGCCGGCTGCACGGAGGTTTACCGTGCGTTGCACAAAATGGCAAGTCCTTGTGCTTATCGTGCAAGTGGTGCGGATATTCTAAATCTACCTCGAGGAGAGAGCCATTTGGTGAATCTAGTGCGATTGAGTCTATGTTGAAGACGAATATATCTTCAAGCCGTTGAAAGTCTCCATAAGGCAATGGTTGACTCATTGCCCACCCATACAAATTATTGACATCGAAATACATCAAGTAAGAGGATGTTTTCGATTTATCGTATGACTCCATATATTTATTATTCGCGCGCGCATGTTATGTGAACATTGACTCAAGCCACCGCGAACACCTTTCTCCACGAATAGCACCATATCGATGTCTGTGAGCAATTCAAATTTGATTTTTGTATACTTCAACATTGCATCCCAGGTGTATCCGCGGAGAGTGAAGTAATGCGCTGGATCAAGACCATAACTTTTTAAGCAAGTATCGCGAAAATTTTCGAATATGTCGGCTAATAATAATACATCCATCTAATACATCCATCAATAATACATCCATCCGGCTAATAATAATACATCAATGATTTGAGGAACACATCACATTCTTGATCCCATGAAGCATATTCTTCTGCTGATTGGATTAATTTTCCGCGTTCACCCAACGATACTTCCACTGAATTGTCGATGGCGGTTTCAGACATCGTGATGGAGCGAAAGAAATAACCATCGATGTTAACTCAAAGACGACTGTACCCGAAATGCGACGATATTAAAAATAGTCTCAAGAAAATCACCCTTGGACTTTTCTCCCCACCACACAAATGCTTTTTTCAAAAGGATAGTGGGAGGGAGGAATGCGAAGGAGAGGGAGAGATGCATGAAAATCTATCTGCTGGAATTTATGTTTTTTTCACGGGGGAAAAACCTTTTAGGGAAAGTCACATGTGATCTTCATACCAGGAAAAATACCCTGCGTAAAGTCAAGATTGTGGGACAAAAATGTAGGTGGACGAGCGGTTAACTCTGATCGAATTTTCGTCCATGCTTTTTTTTTCCTAAGAAAAGACCGGACACTTAAATCGCACCCTGAATTTATGGGAAAAAAAGTCTCAAAAATCCCACTTGGACTTTTCTAACACAAAAATGCTTTTTAGAGGATAGTGGGAGGATGTAAAAGTGAGGGTGGAGATACATGAAAATCTATCTGTCGGCATTTTCGTCTAATCAGATAGGGAAAACCTTTTTGGGAAAGTCACATGCGATCTCCATACCAGGAAAAACCCTGCGTAAAGTGCAGATCTGTAGGGAGAAAATGTGGGTGATCGAGCGGCTAATTCTTTGGTTGAATTTCCATCCAGGCGTCTTTTTTCTCCCAGCAAAAGACCGGGCACTTCAATCACCCTGAAGTCAAGGAAAAAAATATTTGTAAGTTGGCGGTTGACTTCTTTCTCGGGTTGCGTCCTCTCTCTCTCTCTCTCTCTCTCGCTCGTTCGCTCGCTTCGGAGATCCTTTCGGGGACTGTTTCTCTAGAAAGGACACTGAATGCGACGTTGCGTGCACGCAAACAAGAATTAAATGTTAAATAATTGAATGGATTATTGATATTATTATTATTATTATTATTATTATTATTATCGCATATGATTTATATATCCCTCCCCATCTATTCCTCTCTCTCTTTCTCTCTCTCTCTCTCACACACACACACATGCATGCACGCACTCACTCATTCACTCACAGACACTTGCACAAACACACACACACACACGCCCACACCCCCACTCCTTGGCTGTTCCAGCCCCTCTCCACTGCAGACCCGTTGCCGCGCAAGGGACTCATGGCCCTCCCTCCCCTGCATACGCAACGCGCTCCCCCGTCCCTTCACCCCCCCTGAGATCCCAAGGTTAGAATCCGCATAGTATTATCACTGTTATGTTCACTTATAATACCACAAGAGCTTCAAAATTATCGGGTATTTCCCGATAGGTTCGTTGCAAACAAATGAAGGAGTCAAGTTTTTCCTGAAAAACTTGACGACTTTATTTGTTTGCAGGGAACCTTGAGGGAAATGCCAGATAATTTTGAAGCTCGTGTGGTATTCGGGGGATTATTTTTCCGTCCCAAATGTCGGCCAATAGAATTGCACCATGAGATGAAATGAACAGTTAACAGTAGTAAATTGGTTCCAAACTGTTTTTTTTGCCTTCTCCGTATTAATGGGAACATTTCCTTTGACTTTTTTATCAATGGTGGACAGAGAACAAACTCCAAATCGACTCATTTTCATGCAAAATCTCCAATTTTCACAATTGAATTCAACCTGTCAGTTTGACGTGTGGTTAATTTGACTGGATCATGTTTTGTTTTTTATATATAGCAACTACCAGAGAAAATAATCAAAAAATTATCAGTATAATACCATGTAGGTTGTACCACGTGACGTCGAATGGTGCAATTCTATTGGCCGACATTTGGGTCGGAAAAATAATCATTATTATTTATTATTATTATTCATCTGATTCAATATTTGATTTTTTTTTATTTAGTTAAAAGACAAGTTGAACCAAAAAATAGCCTTCGGGTAGTGAAAATAAATAGATAATACTATTTTTGTACAGGGTTGCGGAATTTTTAATGGTTGATGGAAATTATATTCACTAACTATAAATATTTTCATTAACCATAAACCATTAAATGTTAATGGTTAATCGAAATTATTTGCATTAACCATTAAAAATGTTAATGGGTAATGAAACTAATTCCCATTAGCCATTAAAAAAAATTTTTTTTAAACAAGTTTTTATTAGTTGTTAATAAAAAATAACTAAACAGTTAAAAATAATTTTATTCCGATTGGAAATCAGTTTTTGAATAAAAGCGTACCCTCTTTTTTTCTTTTGTTGTTAAAATGTAGCACGCTTTCATTTGAAAACTTATTTCCAATCAGAATAAAATTATTTTTACCTTTTCATTTATTTTTTATTAACAATTAATAAAAGTTTGTCTAAAGAAAAATTTCATTTATTTATGTTTTACTTTTTAGTATTTATGTTAAATAACTAGTATAGTAATTTATATCTAGTTTCGCACAATTTTTTGTAAAAAAATGTTTCGCAAAATTTTTTGCACAAAAATTATTTTGCAACATTTTTCTGCAAATTTTATGCAAAAAACCTGTTTCACCAAATTTTTAGTAAAAAGACGGTTGCGCAAAATTTTTGTAGAGAAATGTTGCGAATAAATTGCTAAAAACCATTTTGTTAACAAAATTTTGCAAAAAAATTTTTTTGCAACAAGTTTTGCGAAATTTTTTTTTTGCAAAAAATTATGCGAAACATGTTTTGTTGCAAAACAATTTTCAAGCAAATTTTTAATGCGAAACAATTTTTTTGCGATAATGAAATGTTAATGGTTAATGGGTAATGAAAATGCAAATGCATTCAAAAAAGTAATGCATTATTTGCAACCCCGTTTTGGTATGTATTTATTTCTCAGCCTGAATTCTATAAATATGACATTTACATCAGTATATCAAAAGTAGTCGGTGGTGTAGTGGTCAGCGTCTCAGTCTTAGGTCGTTAGTTAGGTTCGACAGGTAGGTAGGTTTCAAATCCCAGTCTGGTCTCGTACATATGTATTCTAGGGTCCGCGAATATGCAAGAAAACTAAATCAGTGGGAAAAATCTATGAACTTTTAAATTATCTATTTTTTTAAATTTTAATTCATGTTGAATTTGAGGATATGCGTAAAAAAGAGGATCGCGGGCTTAAACCCCACGGAGGGCAAAAATTTTTTTTCTTTAAATTTTTTTTTCGTTACTTGGCCCTTAGAAACTATCAATTGTGAATATAGAACTGATTTTCATCGTAACCATTGATAATAATATGGAAAAAATTAATAATTCTGCATTCAAATTCGAATTTATTCGGGAAAATTAATCGGGCCCATAAGAATTCCCTAACAAAATTTCCACTATAGCGTCTCTCCTCCAGAGAGACTGCCCACACAGCACAAAAGTCAGAAATACTTCCTCGCGAACTCTTTTTTAAGACTACTTCTAGAGCAACACGTATGATATCTCGCAGACGTTAGTCTGAAGGAGTCTAAAATAAGAATAACTTAAGAGATCTTCGGAATGAAATCAACTGTCAGATATCCTTAGAAGATATCTTCAAGATATTCCGTAAAAGACATCCAATAAAAAGCCAGAAATACTTCCTCGCGAACTCTTTTTTAAGACTACTTCTAGAGCAACACGTATGACATCTCGCAGACGTTAGTCCGAAGAAGTCTGAAATAAAACCCACTTAAGAAGAGTGTAAAAAGGTCAACATAACCTCAAAAATTTCTTGACGCATTTTTATCGGAGATGGCTTGATGAAATGAAAAAAGATAATGTGGGGTCGCCTGCGTAATTAATGTGTACAGGTCATGGCCCCACTATATTCTTTTTTTATTCCATCAAGTCATCTCCGCGAAAAATGTGTTAAACGTTTTAGCTCTATCTCTCTCGCACTCACGAGAGCGGAAAGGCGGGGGAGGGGGTTGAACCTCCCCTTAAGAGATCTTCGGAATGAATATTAAAAAGTTATTAGAAATCGCATATTCAGATAGACTACGTGATAATATTCGTTCGGATACATATCGGAACCGTTTCAATTCTTGGATTTCACCACTGACATATCATATAAGTAAATAGAATTCATAAGTAGTCGGTAGCGTAATAGGTAGCGTGATAGGTTCTCAAGTAGGATACATAGGCAGGTCGCAGGATCGAATCCCCGTGGAGGCAGATGAAATTGAAATGATGAAATCGAGTTTTTTTCTAATTTTTTTTTAATACAGTCGGTCCAGTAACTATGTAAATAAATAAAAATACGTATTAAAAAATTTTGCAAATGATAGAAATAAGAAAAAAATTAATTTTTGATAATTTTAAAGGAACCCTGAAAAAGTTATCTTGACGATGTCTTGTGAAGAAATCTCGAAATAGTAGCTTTACGATATCTTTTTTGAGAAGTCTGAAAAAGTTATCTTCAAGACAACTTTTCACAGATATCAAAATCATCCCTCAAAGTGACGCATAAGACTACTTTCGGAACTCATTAAGATGTCTTTCGGAAAATGTATTCGGATGTCCAAATCTTACATAAGAAATCTACAGCGATTCTTTCAGACGTCATATTGCTGTGTGGGTGGAGACTGGAGACTTAGCGACTCAGGGAGAGTCTCCCAGAATAATCCTCGTGGCGCGGAGAGACTCTCGGAGATGGATAGGCCAGTCAAATTCCGATTATAAATTCCAATAATTTTCTACTGGATGAAAAAATATGGAAAATGTACGGGACGGTGTACATAACAAGGGGCCATTCATTAATTACGTAAGGGTCTCGAGGGGGAGGGGGGTTTGAAAAATCCCTACATGAACTTATCTGAGGGGTAGGGGGGGGCGATTAAAGCCATTCTTACGTAAGATTTTACGATAAAACAGAATGTGCGACATTTGAGAGCAAAGCATTAAGCGAAGCAACTATGGGATCTATTTTTTTATTTTTAATGTACAGTTTCATTTACATATTCTTATGTTGAAATTTCTATTGTTTATAAAGTTTTAAAAATCTTACACGTGTTGATATTCACACATTTCGAAGCTTGTAAATGAAAATTAGAGTACATTTTTCTTGTATATCAATCTTACTTAAATTATTTGTAAAAAGTTCCTTTTTACTATCACGCAATTATGCAGGGTAGCCACTGTCAGGGGAAACCTGGAAAACCAGGAAATGTCAGGGAATTAAATATCAGTCAGGGAAAATACGAAATATTAAATCACGAGAAAAAAAGTGTATGGGCGAACATTTTTTTTCTGCGCACCGATGAAAAAAAAAATGATGGGTGAACATTTTTTCTGTAATGCTTCCTCCAGACAAAGCAAATTTACGTGAAATTTTTTTTTCGAGATTTTCATGTCAGTATGTTTAAAATGTCCTAAAACATCGAGGGATCATATTTTTTTATGTCTGGATGTATGTATGTGTGGTGTGTGTGTGTGTTATGTGTGTGCCTACCTCTGAAAAATTCAAACAGCTATATCTCGAGACCACATTAGAGTAGCGCGTCGAAATTTTCACTCAAGCTGAGCCCCACAGACTCTTTGTTTGCTATGAATTTTGCAAAAATTCATTGACTTGTGCGTATTTTTTGCGACTTTTAAATTTTCAAAGAAACGGCGTAGTTGCTCTAGCGTCCGCAAATTTTGCAATATCAGGTTAAAAATAACTATACCGATATTTGAATGGTAAAGATTGTTGATATTGAATTTCTCAAAAATTGATAAGGGGTTCGGCGTTTATAAAATTTTGAATTTTTTACAAAAAACGCGTGATCGCTGTAGCTGGCACATAGTTTAATGGAAGAAGTTACTTGGTATTCAATTTTGCAAAAATTGCTTGAGCAGTGCAAATTTTAGGCGATCTTGAAATTTAGAAAAAAAAATTTAGATAAAAAATTTTACGATATAAAGATATAGTTCTGTTACTCCAATAACCAGAGTTCGTAAAAAAATTTGCAAATTGTAACATTGCACATCATTTCCAGAGTATTTTTCGAATTTACAAAGCTTCCTCTATGAGGAAGCCAAAACTGTGAAAGCTATTTGCCTATCATAGAGGAAGATTTGTAAATGCAAAAAAATATTGAGGAAGTGGGGTGCAGATTTACAACTTTCAATTTTTTTTTCTATGAAAAATACGATGTTCTTACTTTGTCACTTTTTTCACAAATCCGAATGGTTTGTCAGGGAAATTTTCAAAAATGTCAGGAATTTTTTTTCGTCCGATTTAGTGGCCACCCTGTTATATCATTTAATTATTTAAAAAAATTCAATTCAAACGATTCAATTCAGCCCGACAACGATTGATGATCTGAACTAAACTGACTTTCACTCTTTGAATTATTTCGTTTAAGGTTGTTTCAAATTTAGTCACCTATTATTTTACGCAAAGTATTATTCGTTTGTAGTGATTTCACTGATTTGTTTCCTCACATTAAGGTTGTTCAAAATCTTATCTTTAATTATAATATGCATTTTCCAAAGACTAAATAATCATTAAAAAAAAATAAGAACCTTTTTTATGTCAAATAATAACGTGTTTTAGTGTAACTCACCCTTTTCTAACGACATTTAATGATGTTAAATGCTTTTTAGGAAAACTAGGTAAAATCTTACGTAAGAAGGGGGGGTTCCAACAAATCTTATGTGTCCTTTCATGGGGGTAGGGGGGGTCGAAAATGGCCAAACTCATCCTTACGTAATTAATGAACAGCCCCCAAGGACCTCAGTTGTTGGGATTGTAGCACCGCTTGTTTTTGCAACAAAAAAAAAACCGTTAAATAATCACATTTTTCCCCGTTTTTGACACTTCCACGGCTTACGCTGCCAAAATGGTGCCAGTTAGGACGAAAATGTATAGGACCAATCTTGTAGAGCATAAGATTTCCTATAAAAAAGTCAGTAACGGCACCTATCTATCTATTATAGTTTAGCGGCGCGAGTGACCGGAAAAAAAGCTCGAAAATGCTCCATTTCCACGGAAACCCCAAAAACGGACTTTAGCTGCAAAATTCGATTTACCTATGATAATTTGTATGAAGAAATCCGCCGATTTTTTTCCTGTAATAGAACAATCGAAACAAAAGATTTCATGCCACAAAAAATTTTTTTCGCGCTTTTTCGATTTTTTGAGGTCATTTGTTGCTCATTTTTTTAAGAATTTACATTTTTTCGTAAAACGGGCGTAACTGTTGACCTAATTATCGGACAACGTATAAGTTTTTAGAATCTCTTCGTCTGTGAATGATCTAAAAATGCGATTTCCCGACATGTCGCTGTATATGCAACAGCAGTGCCGTTATTTGCAAGTAAACAAAGGACATTTTGTTTCGGACCGTTTTTAACAATAAACAATTGATTTATTGAAAATTGTTTTGCTTGCTAATTTAACAATTCCATTTGAAGAGTGTCTCAGAATTTTTTTTCTCAAGGCAGCTATTGTTGTAAAATTGTTATTAACAATTAGAATAAATCAACATTTTTTAACTTTGATGTAGTGTAATTTTTTCTTTTATTTGTCCCTTTACAAATTTCACCATTTAAAAAATTACAAAAAATTTGTCAATGTCGAAATCGGTTTTTGTAATAACAGTATGTGTTTATAACAATTTTTTTACCAGCTCGAAATGAATTAACGATTTTTTCCGCGCTGCACGATGGTATTTTTTATTTTCATTTATTTCCGTTACTTACACTGTTTGTTAATAACAATTTTGTTATAAAAAATGTCTCCAATGATTTTTTTTGGTTCTTGTAATTATACCAAATTTATATCACCGAATATTAATTCCCGAAAAAAATTCTGATATGCGAGCATGAATATTTTTCTTCGTTTTTTCATGGCTTTTACCGATTACACCGGCACACAAAATCAAAAGAGTGGTTTGTACTTTTGACCAGACCCACCTACCTCTATGTATTTTGATGCGCTGAATCTGAATCCGAAGTCCGTTTGGGTCATACACCCTCAAAATTTTGAGTAAATTGCGAAAAACCGCTAAAAATGGCTAAAAGTTGCGAAAAATCGCAGTTGTGAGTATTAAATTTTTTTTATTGAACTAGATCAAGTATGTTTCTTATGTACTTTGATGCGCTGAATCCGATTGCCGGGTCTGTTAATCTTGATCATCCATACAGTGTCGTCTAAAAGTTTGGAAACACTCGGCTCGATTCCGCGCTGCACAAAACTTTTCACTGCTCTTTTAAAAATTAAGATATTTCAATTCAACAAGCGGCGTTTCCAAAAGGATATATTCAGCTTCATTTTGCTTTAGCCAAACAAAAATTTCGATTTTTTTCAAATTCGGTACGTCCTTTGAAGCATGGTCGTTTTTTTGTTCTTTTTTGGCTTTGAAATTTTGGCGTACGACCCATGAAATTTTTGTAAAACTGTTTTTCGCATGAAAAACTTGTGGAGGGGAGTATAAGCTTCAATTTTATTTTTTTTTAAGTTTCGTACGATTTTTTTGTGCAAAAATATTCAAATTTTTGTAAAAAACGATCATATTTATAAAATGAAGCGTAGCTCTAAAACTACTGGATTTTTGTGAAATCACTAAGAGGGTAAAAAGTTGCATACGATTATTCTGGATTCAATGAAATTATTTCCGAATTATTTTCCAATTTTTTTTCAAGTTTTTTTATCGCAAACAATCGGATGTCTTACGTCATCTACACGGGTTTTCCGATAAAAAAGCCATGTGAATGACTTTTTTCGAAGAAAAAGCCGTGTAGATGAGGTAAGAGACTCAATGTTGAAAATTTTAAAAAATCTCGTTGACAGTGAAAAATCCCGAAAAAAAATGTTGAGAAAAAATTCTGAACAAATTTCATTAAATCCAAAACAATTGTATGCAACTTTTTACCTTCTTAATGATTTCACAAAAACTCAGTAGTTTTGGAGTTACGCTTCATTTTATAAATATGGTTGTTTTTTGCGAAAAAAAATTGTACGAAACTTTTTAACAAACGAAATTGAAACTTATACTCCCCTCCACAAGTTTTTCATGTGAAAAACAGTTTTAAAAAATTTTCATGGGTCGTACGCCATAAAAAAAACCAAAAAACGACCAAATGCTTCAAAGGACGTACCAAATTGCAAAACAATCGAAATTTTTTTTTGGATAAAGCAAAATTAAGCTGAATATATCCTTCTTGAAACGCCGCTTGTGAAGTTGAAATATCTTTATTTTTAAAAGAGCAGTGCAACTTTTTTGTGCGGCTCAGAATTGGGGCTAGTGTGTTCAAACTTTTGGACGGCAGTAAATGCATGGTCGAGATGAACAGACTCAGCAATCGGATTCAGCGCATCAAAATACACAATAAACATACTTGATCTAGTTCAATAAAATTTGTTTCATGTTCATTACTGCGATTTTTCGCAAATTTTAGCCAAACTGACTTCGAATTCGGATTCAGGGCATCAAAATACATGAAAAACATACTTGATCTAGTTCAATAAAAAAAATTTCATATTCATAACTGCGATTTTTCACAATTTTTAGCCATTTTTGGCGGTTTTTCGCAATTTACTCAAAATGTTGAGGATGTATGAGCCAAACGGACTTCGGATTCGGATTCAGCGCATCAATATACATATAGATAGGTGGGCCTGGTCAAAAGTACAGACCACTTTTTTTATTTTGTGTGCCGGTGTTATTAGCGAACAATTTTAAAACAACGCAAAAAATGAAATAGATTTCAATGGCAGGATATGCGTAAACATTTTTTAAGTATAAATGGGAGTAACAAGGATGTAAATAACTTGGAAACTCATTGTCATTCACATAATATATTTTATTATGACTAACATAATTTTAAAAAAATGCAATAATCGCCAAGTTAGAAAAAGAAATGTTGCATAAATCACTGCACTTTTCTTTTTTTAGCCCGTGTTGCTATATTTGAACAACCCGGCTCATTGATGTCAACGGCATCTTCCATGTCATCGGAATTTTCGTCGTTATTAGAAATATTTGCTTCCTCGTCGCTCTCCTCATCGTCTTGCGAGAAAGTTTTCGTCATTACATCATCCCATGAATCTAGATGGTCCAGAATGGGTTCATCGTCTTCTTCATTACTATCATCGTCTTTATCATCTCAGTGGTTATTACGTGAATGTTTTGACAGTCTTCTCCGTGGCAGTTCTTGCACCCCTTTGAGCAGTATAGCTCTGCTCGTCGACATCCGCAGCGCTTGCCACAATCTCCCTTTCACCCGCAAAAGACCGTATCCAACAGTTTTGATGGGGCAGGTGTATCTGTAGTCGCTACGGGCAGGTAGAGCATTTCCGTTTGCTTCCAACCCTAGTCACACGGCAGAGGGGCATTGTTGAGGTTTTCAGTGGAGATAATTCGACTCTGGATTGGAGAGGTTTCTAGTCAGTAAAATAAAGTCTTATTTTACTGAACACGTTTTCTTTATTGAATACAAAATGGCCGACTAGGGCGCTTCTCTTTAGCATAAAGCTTCGACGAGACGACGATGGGTTTTGCCTGACTAGGCGAGACTGAACGCGCCGCTTGGAGTGCTCGCGTGCGCGTCGTTTGATAAGCGAAGATATCCGAACGGTTATTCGGCTTCGCTCGTCGGTTTTGCAGGCCGACAACTGTATGCGAAGTACGACAAACTTAACTTCTTAACAGGCATTACCGAGCCAGCGCTGTACTTGGTAAAATACGCGGAAAGCGTGCTGATGCGTAGCCGATGATGTTGGTGGGATCCAATCGAACTTCAGCCTTAGCCGTATTGATCGATGAAATAAAACGCTGACATCTTGACATATTTAGGCTTTTACGGAGCCCCGTAAAGAGCCAACATAATTCGCTCTCCCTGATTGGCTATGTCGTTTGGAGTACTCGCAGGATTATAGAAGGCTCTCACAGCTTCTTCCAAATCGTTTTTTTTTTTGCAAAAGTGACCCTAGTAACTTGTCTAACCACTCATTCTAACCGGTTATCTAACCGGAAATCTAACCAGTTTGAATTTGTGAAAATTCTACCGTCTTTCTAACCAGACTTCTAACCGCTACGCGTAATTTTACTCAAGTTAGAATGGTGGTTAGAAACGCGGGTAGAATTTCAAATTCCATCTGCTACCAAAATCCAACCATGCCTAACCCACTTTCTAACCGCTCTTTCTAACTACTACGCATAATTTACTCAAGTTAGAATAAGGGTTAGAAAGGGGGTTAGAAATTCAACTTGCAACAAGCTGTCAAAACCTAATCCCCCCTTACCGGCTTTCTAACGACCACGCGTAACCACCAGACGATTAGAAATTCGAAATAAAATCTGAGCAGTGATTTTACGTACCTGAAACGGTGGTCACCAATTAAAGATGCATGTACCTGTAATTGGCATATTGATGTGGATATTACAGAGTCGATGGTGCGATACACAGTATCGTAAAATCGTAATTTTATGTATTACATTTTTTTTTGTTGCGTAACATTCACTCAATACCAATGTTCACGCAATACAATATTCTTTTTTTTACCACAATATGTTTTATTATCAAATCTAGCGAATATAATACCGAAAATTGAGTCTTGGTATGATCATTTTTCCGCGGTTTCTTCATATACGGTCTATGATTATAAATATTTTTCATGTTTTTTTTAAAGTTGAATTAAGATTAATATAATATTAAGATTAAGATATATGACACCACTGTGATGAGCGTTGCTTTTATAATCTCAAGCTGGCAAGACACTGGGTACACTGCAGGCGAATAAACATTTTAAGACGAGTCCTGAATGCGCACTGACGCGGACCACGATCGTTCGAGCGCCACGAAAGTAGTTTATTTTGTCGTCCAATAACTTCGCGAAGACATTCCACAACGACGCATAAAATATCTTTATTTGTTAATAATATATATCTGTTAACAGAAACGTGCTTTCTTATTAAAGGACATTCGCGATACGCCATCATGCCTCGTCTTCGCTAGTCTCCCGTAGTGGCGTCTCCGGCAGTCTAGCCCTTTTCCATCCATTCATGGAAATAGGCTAGACTCCCGGGGACGCCGCTACGGGAGACTAGCGAAGCCCACAGCGCCCTGAAGAACCAAGGCAAGATGGCGAATCGCGAATGTCCTTTAACAAGAAAGCACGTTTCTGTTAACAGATATATATTATTAACAAATAAATATCTTTTATGCGTCGTTGTGGAATGTCTTCGCGAAGTTATTGGACGACAAAATAAACTACTTTCGTGGCGCTCGAACGATCGTGGTGCGTGTCAGTGCGCGTTCAGGACTCGTCTTAAAATGTTTATTCGCCTGCAGTGTAGTATCTTGCCAGCTTGAGATTATAAAAGCAACGCTCATCACAGTGGTGTCATATATTTTAATCTTAATATTATATTAATCTTAATTTAACTTTAAAAAAAAACATGAAAAATATTTATAATCGTAGACCGTATATGAAGAAACCGCGGAAAAATGATCATAGGAAGACTCGATTTTCGGTATTATATTCGCTACATTTGATAATAAAACATATTGTGGTAAAAAAAAGAATATTGTATTGCGGAAATGTTACGCAACAAAAAAAAATAATGCATAAAATTACGATTTTACGATACTGTGTATCGCACCATCGACTTTGTAATATCCACATCAAAATGCCAATTACAGGTACACGCATCTTTAATCGGCGACCACCGTTCCAGGTACGTAAAATCACTGCTCAGATTTTATTTTGAATTTCTAACCTCTTTTCTAACCACTATTCTAACTTGAGTAAATTATATGCGTAGTAGTTAGAAAGAGCGGTTAGAAAGTGGGTTAGGCATGGTTGGATTTTGGTAGCAGATGGAATTTGAAATTCTAACCGCCTTTCCAACCACTATTCTAACTTCGGTAAAATTACGCGTAGCGGTTAAAAATCCGGTTAGAAAGACAGTAGAATTTTCACAAATTCTAACGGCAAGCAATTCTAACCGTTAGAATGGCGGTTAGACAAGTCAGTAGGGCTGTCGGGTAATAAGACCTAGTCGACAAAAATCATGTTTACAATGACCGCTTTCGCGCAAGGCCACACTGACTGAAGCATAATGCATGAAAATGTTGCTACAAGTTCGTGGAAGCGCAAAACCCCCCGAGAGGAAAAATTGTAGTCTCCCGGAGCCGAAGGAAGACCGAAATCTCCTAGGCCAGTCAAATGTAGACCAAAAAAGGCTTGAAATTCCAATAATTTTATACTGGATGAAAAAATATGGAAAATGTTCGGGACGGTGTACATAACAAGGACGTCAGTTGTTGGGATTGTAGCACCGCTCGTTTTTGCAAAAAAAAATAAAAACCATGAAATAATCCCATTTTTTCCCGTTTTTGACACTTTCGCAGCTTACGCTGCCAAAATGGTGCCAGTTAGGATGAAAATATATAGGACCAATCTTGTAGAGCATAAAATTTCCTATAAAAAAGTCAGTGACGGCACCTATCTATTTTGTTAGCGGGCCATGCCTTTTCCCGAGCGTTGAGAGCCCATTTGTTGACATACACACCCTAGTAACTTGTCCAACCACTCATTCTAACCGGACATCTAACCAGTTTGAATTTGTGAAAATTCTACCGTCTTTCTAACCAGACTTCTAACCGCTACGCTCAATTTTACCCAAGTTAGAATGGTGGTTAGAAACGCGGGTAGAATTTCAAATTCCATCTGCTACCAAAATCCAACCATGCCTAACCCACTTTCTAACCGCTCTTTCTAACTACTACGCATAATTTACTCAAGGTAGAATAGGGGTTAGAAAAGAGCTTAGAAATTCAAATTGCAATAAGCTGTCAAAACCTAATCCCCTCTTACCGGCTTTCTAACGACCACGCGTAACCACCAGACGGTTAGAAATTCGAAATAAAATCTGAGCAGTGATTTTACGTACCTGGAACGGTGGTCGCCAATTAAAGATGCATGTACCTGTAATTGGCATATTGATGTGGATATTACAGAGTCGATGGTGCGATACACAGTATCGTAAAATCGTAATTTTATGTATTATATTGTTTTTTTTTGTTGCACAACATTCACGCACTACCAATGTTTACGCAATACAATATTTTTTTTTTACCACAATATGTTTTATTATCAAATCTAGCGAATATAATACCAAAAATTGAGTCTTGGTGTGATCATTTTTCCGCGGTTTCTTCATATACGGTCTATGATTATAAAAAATTTTCATGTTTTTTTTTTTAAGTTGAGTTAAGATTGATATAACATTATGATTAAGATATATGACATTACTGTGATGAGCGTTGCTTTTATAATCTCAAGCTGGCAAGACACTGGGTACACTGCAGGCGAATAAACATTTTAAGACGAGTCCTGAACGCGCACTGACGCGGACCACGATCGTTCGAGCGCCACGAAAGTAGTTTATTTTGTCGTCCAATAACTTCGCGAAGACATTCCACACCGACGCATAAAATATATTTATTTGTTAATAATATATATCTGTTAACAGAAACGTGCTTTCTTATTAAAGGACATTCGCGATACGCCATCTTGCCTCGTCTTCGCTAGTCTCCCGTAGTGGCGTCTCCGGCAGTCTAGCCCTTTTCCATCCATTCATGGAAATAGGCTAGACTCCCGGGGACGCCGCTACGGGAGACTAGCCAAGCCCACAGCGCCCTGAAGAACGAAGGCAAGATGGCGAATCGCGAATGTCCTTTAATAAGAAAACACGTTTCTGTTAACAGATATATATTATTAACAAATAAATATCTTTTATGCGTCGTTGTGGAATGTCTTCGCGAAGTTATTGGACGACAAAATAAACTACTTTCGTGGCGCTCGAACGATCGTGGTGCGCGTCAGTGCGCGTTCAGGACTCGTCTTAAAATGTTTATTCGCCTGCAGTGTAGTATCTTGCCAGCTTGAGATTATAAAAGCAACGCTCATCACAGTGGTGTCATATATCTTAATCTTAATATTATATTAATCTTAATTTAACTTAAAAAAAAAACATGAAAAATATTTATAATCGTAGACCGTATATGAAGAAACCGCGGAAAAATGATCATACCAAGACTCAATTTTCGGTATTATATTCGCTAGATTTGATAATAAAGCATATTGTGGTAAAAAAAAAATATTGTATTGCGTGAATGTTACGCAACAAAAAAAAAAGAATGCATAAAATTACGATTTTACAATACTGTGTATCGCACCATCGACTTTGTAATATCCACATCAAAATGCCAATTACAGGTACACGCATCTTTAATTGGCGACCACCCTACCAGGACGAACGACAGTAACCAACGTCGTTTGTCTTAAATTCCGACGGTTGAGTGATGAATTCCGACGGTTGGACCGCCGGGAACTGTCGGAATTTAAGACAAACGACTGTCGGTTACTGTCGTTCGTCCTGGTAGGGCACCGTTCCAGGTACGTAAAATCACTGCTCAGCTTTTATTTTGAATTTCTAACCGCCTGGTGGTTACGCGTGGTGGTTAGAAAGCCGGTAAGAGGGGGTTAGGTTTTGACAGCTTGTTGCAATTTGAATTTCTCACCTCTTTTGTAACCCCTATTCTAACTTGAGTAAATTATATGCGTAGTAGTTAGAAAGTGGGTTAGGCATGGTTGGATTTTGGTAGCAGATGGAATTTGAAATTCTAACCGCATTTCCAACCACTATTCTAGCTTCGGTAAAATTACGCGTAGCGGTTAGAAATCCGGTTAGAAAGACAGTAGAATTTTCACAAATTCTAACGGCAAGCAATTCCAACCGTTAGAATGGCGGTTAGACAAGTCAGTAGGGAGGCCTTATGACCAGCGGGTACCTTAGTGTAAACTGTACTTACCTTACATCAGCCGACAGAATCATGATCGTCGCTAGATCGCGCTAATAGATTCGATAAAATCAGTAGGGATCATTTTAGACTCTTTCGATCGTTTTGAACTCTATATGATCGCGGAATTATCTTTTAGGGGAGGCTACAGCAACGACGATGACAAATACGCCGGCGTTGACACCATCGACGACCGAGGAAAGCGTCATAGGAACACAGACTGGTCAAGCCAATTCCGCAGATCCTGACGGTTCCAACGAGATTTTGAGCACGAGCGCGGAAAATGTATCGCCGAGTTTCAAGAGAGACGGATCGGCGAGTCGTTTGCAACGACTTTCGGGAACAAATCCGATATCCGGTCGAGACGTTACGACAGGTTGGCTCTGAAAAACTTCCTTTTTCGTTTACATTTTTCTCCGATGATGAACAAAAAATCTAATACCAAAATAGGTAAACTGTGTTGTCAGGAGCCACAACGATGCTTTTGTTACGATAGCGAGATCGCAAAAAAAAAATTAATACCGTATCCCAGTAATCATATGATATTAAAAACAAAATGTCGCGGGCCACACTCGCACAAATTTTTCCTTATCGAAGAAAAGGATTAAAAAATTAATTATATATTAATTATTATATTCATATAAATATATAATATACGTAAAGAGGAAGTTTCTCGTTAAAATATCTCTCTCTATTTATTTGTTCAAAAAAATATATATACATAAATATACATATACACATATATCTATATATTATACGGACATGTGGATCTCAGTTCAGTATTTTTCTGGTTAAAGAAATACAACTCAACCAAATCAAACCCCACCAAAGAATCATAAACTTCAATATAGATTGAGTTTTCTTAATTGTGCAGTGAAAAAATGCTATTTATACTAAGGTTCATGATTATTTTTTACCTAACTCCACAAATTATATTTTTGATACAAAAACTTTCATCAATGAGTTAAAAAATCATAAGCCTCATTATTGATAGAATTTTTACCAGTGCGCAGCAAACAAAATACTATAAAATCTGAGATTATTGGTTTTTTCATTAAATACCATGAATGATAAGGAATCATATACCTCATAAACGATAGTTCTCTTTTGAAGTGTGCTGCCGTATTCAATCCTTACCTAAGTCCCTGCTATATCATTTATTGGATAAAAAAAAAATATGTAGGATGCAGCTTTGGCGTTTCGCAGCCAGCTTTTTTTCTGAAGCTAGTGTCATCTGCAAGAATCCATAAAAATGGATATAGTATAATTTGTTATTTTTAATTTTATTGAAATGTATAATTTTCATGTAATTATAGAAATTTGTTTGCCCGCTGGAATACACAAATTATATCTGGCACAAAAACGTCCATCGATGAGACAGAAAATCATAAACCTCAATATGGATAGAATTTCCTTCATCGTGTAGTAGACAAAATGCTATTAATGTTGAGGTTTATAACTTTTTTTCTTCAACTAATGCTACAAATTAGATTCCGTATACAAAAACTACCAACGATGAATAAAAAAGTCATAAGCCTCATTATGAATAGAATTTTCCATGTCACAATGAACAAAATGCTATTGTCCATTGCGCGGCGAACAAAATTCTTCATTGTGCTATGGACAGAATAGTATTAACATTGAGGTTCACAACTTTTTTTCAACTAACATCACGAATTGGATTCTGGATACAAAATCTTCCATCGATGAGTAAAAAAATTATAAACCTCATTATGAATAGAATTATGACCAGTGCGCAGTGAACAAAATACTATAAATACTAACATTGATATTAATAGTATCAAGTATGGTATAAAAAATTTCCGACAGATCATAATGATTTCTAAATACATTGTTCGACAGATCACAATAAATTCTAAATAAATTTATCTGTCGGATCACAATAAATTTGAAATTATTATGTACTTGATATTTCGAAAGTTCAGTTGAACGAAAAAACGACGAGCATGTTACATTAATGAGAAATTGAAAGTCTCTGGAAATCTTTGGCAAATTATTCTTAGACCGCTTTCCACCATAATTTACAAGAATTATTTACCAAGCATTGGCAAAACCTTTCAATTTTGCGTTGAGAGAATAAATTTATCATTTTTTTTGTTCAATGGAACGTTCGAGTCTTCAGGTAAATGAATTGTAATATTCCGGCAGCACAAAACACTACAGCAATTTTTCTATACAAACTGTAAATATGGTTGTTGCATTTTTATTGAGCACATATATCATTTTCTTTGGTTTTTCAAATATTTAAGATAAGCTGAAACAAAAGCGCTGTATACACATTAACTCGATACAAGTTTTGTAAACAAATAATTTCTATTTACGATGAGTGTTGTCAAACCACCGTTAAAATAAAAATATTTTTCAAATTAATAAATAAAAATAAACTGAAACAAATGCGACGGTATGTATATTAACTCGATGCACGTTTCTGCACGTTTCATAACCAAATAAATAAAATGGACACTGCAGTTAGTAAATAAAAAGTTACTGAGGAAGATGCTGCACCGATATTTATTTTTTAGGTTATACATGATGATGCGTAAGTTTCTGTTTGGTTCGTTCACGGTCGTATACATACCGACCGTGGGTTTGTTTCATCGTTTCGTGAAATTAGCGCTTAGCCTAGCAGCCGAACTTTAGTTGTTTGATCTGTTGTTAGATGGTGTGAAGATATATTTCTGTGTGGTTCGCTTTATTGTCTGACCACGAGCCAATCACTGAGCATGGAAACTGTGTCAACGATAGGGATTGGCTCGTGGCAGTGGGAGTTCGTTGTGCGAAAAATCATAATCGTCGTGATCGTCGTAAAAATTGGAAAATAAAGAAATAAATTTGTTATCTTCCATATGCAAACAACTATACGATTCATTTGGGTATTTCTGGAAAGAGAAAAAATAACGAACAATACGTGAGTTTTTAAAATTTTCTACACCGTATATTTCGAGTATAATCGACAAAATGAATTATTTTATATAGATATACTCCTGTGTATAAGCAATGTCTTTGCTGTATAGAGTCCGCAGGAAGCTCCTCGAGTCGGTAAGGTTAGGTAATGTACTTGTCTCGAGTCGCTACCGCGCATCAACGAATTTAGACGTACATAGAAGCACAGTTCCTATACCTTCGGACGAACTGGGGTACACTATGCTAATGGGGTACAAAGTATACCCCAATAGCATAGTGTACCCCAGTTCGTCCGAAGGTATAGGAACTGTGCTTCTATGTACGTCTGAATTCGTTGCGCGCATAGAGGTAGTATACATATAGGAGGTGAGACAGCCAGAAACGTGAAGCCTTGGTGAAAAGAGAAAGAGATATTTCAAGAGTCTCCGCTTCCTTGTCTGATCTCGCATGGGCAGTAAACGATTGGCCTCCGATACTATACTGACGTCAGCATGTTGCCATTGCGTATGCGGCAAGACAAGGAGTGCATTCCATTATCGGCTTGAAGTGCTTGGAGCGCGTTTCGATTCAGCAAGGTTTACAGACTGCTCCAATATTCGAAGCAACGCTGTGGCAGCACTGGCTAGAGCAATGATGGAACGCCTTCGTAGCACGCATTTGTTAGATGACGCGCGCAGTGGCGTCTGCCGTATGGTCGCTTATAATTACGATGTAATACATAACCTGGAAAAACGTGTGACAGCGTAGTGAAAGTATGGATATTCCATTACTCATAGCAATTTCCTCGCCCTTTTGTTATGCGCCCGGTTCTCGAAGCCCGTAGCATATGAAAATAATTTGAAATTTTTAATATAATTATTATATAATAATGGTTATTATTATTAATATAATTATTTATATTATATAATAGATAGGGTTAGAGTGTAGATAAATATCTGAAAAAATTAGGGTGTTGTTTTTGAATTATTTGGAGTCGATTTAGGGAGGGTCTGCTAAAAAAAATCGTCCGAGTGCTAAATAAGGACCACCTTAATATATATATTTCGTGTACTCAAGACGGATATAATTACCATATCAAAGAATATAATTACGCGTATTTCATTTGTACAATTATTGTTGAATTATGGTTATCATTATGGCATTCGTCATGCTCATTGCATGTTTTTGTAGTTTGAAATCTCCCGCCCGTTATCAGGAATTGAGCGATGGTGGAAGTAGAATAAGTGGGGACGCTTTAAATGCCTCACCTCTCGAGGTGAGGCATTTGAAGCGTCCCCACTCTCCAAAATTACCTCCCTCCATAACCCAACGTTACTCCCACTTTGTCACGAAATCCGTGTTTGAAGCAAGCTGTTGAGTTAATGGAACGCTGCATATCACGCTTCAAGCACTTCAAGCGAATAATGGAATGCACTCAAGGACAGTGGGACTCTCCGGAGCTTTCTGTCTCTGTTTACCGGGGCCGGGGGCTTCACTTCCACTTACAGGCAGTCCTATGGCTCACCTCCTCTATGTATACTATCTCTATGCTACCGCGACTCTTGATAGGTGGCCCCTTAGGGTGCCTCCCTGTGGCGTTCCGTACTCCAGCCTTTCTCGCAAGTGCCAGGGCGCATAGCGTTTCCTATATATAACAGTTCCAAGCTTCCAGACTACCACCACGGGCGCGTCTGGGGCAGGGTACAGTTGCATAGCCCTACTGATGAGTCTGCACTGTACCCGAGACGAAACGCTAAGAGGATCCTCCTCTATATTTTTCGCTGAAGAATATCTAGAGGGATCCTCTTTACCAACTTCCTATCCTACAACATCCTACCCTACCGACTTGCGAGAACTGGACAACGAACTTACGTTCATGACGCTTCAACTCAAACGCTCAATGTACGAGACCGACTAGCATCTCTACATCCCCACACTGCGTAACTTGCCTATGGCGTAGCGTAACTTGCGTACGCGTAAGATAATCCGACCAATCAGAGTGCCTCATTTAGAGATCCAGTGATTTTTACGCTTTTCCGCTGTTGTTTACGCTCAAACCAATTTTTTGCGTAAATACGCGTAAATACGCAGGATGTATGTGTGTTAGTGTAATCTTTTACATGCATAATCGGTGCACGTGATGACAGCTGATATGCGATACAATTAGTGGAATGAAAAACTATTCATCGTTAAACAAAATAAGCATATACAATACACCAATGAGGGTTATCAACTAATGACACTCGGATTTATAGGTTATTACAACGCTGACGGCTCATCATGTAGGTTATGTCCGATTGTTTATGTACACATATTCCGCTTCACACACTCTCGCATGTGAAGATCCAACTCCCCATGACGCTTATTTAGCATAACATCGATTTGCAGCATCCAATGGCATTCTTTCAGTCATAGTAATTTATATGATATGCGATCCGCCATTGGTTGCGCTAAATACGCTTTACGCACTATTTGGAAAAATACGCGCCATGGGGAGTGGGATCCAGAAACGAGCGTAATGTGCTAGTGATTTTACGCATACGCCAGTTACGCGAACGCAAGTTATGCTGTATGGGGAGGCACCCTTAGACCATGTACTACATGGACTGAGCATAGTCGTATACTTTCTGTAGAAAGAAGTGAAGCCGAGAAGGGCGCTGCCATCTTTGGACAAGTAAGGCTATAAGCCGATAGGGACGTATGAATATTCTTATGTGCCCTATGCAATTCAGGGACGTACATTTTTTTTCTTCTTAAAATTTATGTTTTAAACACATTCCGTGAATTTGAATGAAAAATGTTTTAATTATTAATTTTTAAACATCAGGCTACAAGGATATGGGGACGTAAGCATATTCTTAGGTTATCTACACTTGCGCGTCCTTTTATTTTTAAGGTTATGTAAGCAAGTCAACTGCTTGAAGTCAACCAAGATCTAGTCGATCTGAGTCGATCTAGTCTCTTGAAGTTAGCTGTTTCGGCTTATAGGCCTCATTTGTCCAACATGGCGACACCCTTCTCGGCTTCACCCCCACTCCTGCTACGCTCAGTCCATGTAGTACATGGTCTAAGGGTGGCCCTACTATACTTTTTTTTATTCCATCACGCTATCTCCGAAAAAAATGTGTTAAGCTACGATTGCTTTCCAATTAGAGCACAGCCGGGTACGGTGCGACACTGTGTGCACCATTGCGTATTCCAAGTACGGCACTGTGTCACACTATCACACATTTGGACACAGGAAATTGTTGTGTCCAAGCGTTTTGTGCCGTCAGGGATACCAGCGAGACGACTCGCGCAGACTCGCGTTCCAGCAAGTACCATTTGCACAATCGCACCGTGCAGCACAGTGCGACACGGTGTCATTATATTGGAAGCACTCTTCGTGTTTTAGCTCTATCTCTCTCGCACTCACGACAGCAGAAAGGCGGGGGAGGGGGGATTTAGACTCCCCTTAAAGCAATGAGGAAAAATCAATCTCCTATCTATCGACATTAAATTTCCTACTCAGAAAACTTGCTATTTCCCTTTGCGTCTTTTTCTATCGATGATTGAAAACATTAATAAATTACCTTTGTTATAAAGAACAAAATTTTCTTTGCTGATTTTTCTATACTTTTACTCTGATTTTTATAACTTTGTTTGTTTGAAAGAACATTTTGTGCATTTCCTTCTTTGATATTCTCGATACTTTTGCAGAAAGAAGAATTGAGATCCACCATATTTTTGAATGGGTATACTATAGTTCGAAAAAAGAACATTTTTTCAAGACTTCATCTGTATGTCTAATATTTAATCCCGAGCGCTGTTTGGAGGACTAAAAAATAGTTTAAAAAATCAAAAGATATACATCACTCAACGAAGTTATTGATTTGGGACTTTATCACTGACGACTTCGCCTCGATCATGGTGAAATCATTACCAAAAATCCAACTAATTGACTACTAGAAATAAATTACTACTACCAACCATTTAAGTACTGAAGATTGTTTCCACACCTGTACCTTGAAGACGAAAAAAAATAATTCCAAAAATATTTTCATATTCTGCACTATTTTTAAATTAGATTATAGTTTTTTGGTACTTCTTATTTCGCCGACTTCTTAAAGTACTGCTGGAGCCGCGAAAGTTGATGATACTAACAATAATTGGAAAATGAACGAATTGATATTCTCCAAATATCTGCGTGAGATAAAAAAAAAATTGCATTTCACAAATTTGGCGAAATGCTTTAGCGCCCATGATTGTTCACAAAAATATTTTCAATCGTGAATTACATTTAAATAAATGAATTGACAAAAAAGCACTGTCCTTGGATTTTTTTTTTGGGCGATTTTTTTTTACTCCGGTATAGTAAAAAGTACAAGATAAGAAGGTGAAGGATGACCGCTGTCGTCACGACCAAGTAGCATCAAATAATTAGATATCTGTTTTTAGTTGTAACTGTTTAAATATTGTTCTACGACTAATAAAAATATATATGGGGTATTCCCGCTGAAATTTTCACGTCCGAACCCGGACCCTCTTGAATGATTGTGAAAAAAAAATTCCGAAAAGTATTCTAAAAAATAAAAGACACGTATATTTTGAAAAGGCCGAGAATTGATATTTTTCGTCGTACGATTTTAGTAAGAAATCCAAATTTTTCACTAAGTCTCTTCTCTAAACACGTAGTATTTTGATAATTCGAGATCCTACACTGTTAACAAAATTTATTTGAAATAAACAAAATTTATTTGATGCAAGTAAATAAATTATTTGTATATAATCCGCTAATTCGTTATGGGGATAAAGTAAATATATTTTTGATAGAAATATCTTTGTTCAATAAGATTAAATATGAAATCTTTTAAAACAACGCACAGTTATTATACGGGAGTGTACGGGCGACTGAAATATCAAACCGACTTACTTCAGTCAAGTAAATCAAAATTTTAATAAAGCTTCCGACTTTTTTGGTGCCGTCTATGTTTCCATAGAAGTTAGAAAATGCTTTCTCTGATCTAGAAACTGCTCATTTAAATGGAACATCCCATCAGTTTCTGCCAAATCCAAATCTATTGGTCGAATTACATATTGTTTTAGATCAATATTATGATATTTTGCATTTACTAATATAGATAGTTGTATCTAACCGGTAATTAGTCTAATCAACAGGACAAATGATCGATTCAATAAAATGCGTATTGGATATTTGTCCCTAAACATGTTTTAAAAAATATATAGCCCTTGCAAAATCATTTAATATGCATAGTTTACCGGCCCCAAAAAGTGATGAATAGAAAAAATGAAAAATCTGCCCCAATTCTCCGATCTAATTTTTCTGTCTGACCGGGAATCGAACCCTCGACCCTGC
Organism: Alloplasta piceator; assembly: GCA_946863875.1. Classification (NCBI taxonomy): domain Eukaryota; kingdom Metazoa; phylum Arthropoda; class Insecta; order Hymenoptera; family Ichneumonidae; genus Alloplasta; species Alloplasta piceator. Next base: position 49,459,024 of record OX333071.1, read on the forward strand.
CTATCGTACCTAATTACCTAACACGCTACCTATTACGCTATCGACTACTACTATGCACTTGAAAAAAGTTAAGGGTTATGAAGATTCGAATTTTATCCGACAAGGGAAAATTTATTTTGTTTATAAATACCTTTTTCACGAACACTCTGCTCGCTATAATTCGTATACATCGTACATACAAAAAATGCAAAATCATCAGATTGCTATTGATTAAAACTTTCGTGTTAATCAATAATAGATTGTTCAAACAAATACACAGTAACAAATTGTTTAAACAAATAAACTGCAACAAAGTCTTTAAACAAATAAACAATAACAAATTCTCTGAACAAATAAACAATAACAAATTGTTTAAACTAATAAACCATAACAAATTGTTTAAACAAATAAACAATTACAAGTTGGTTAAACGAATAAACAATTTTTGGAGAGAAAAATGTTTAAATAAAATAAAGAAAAAATCAACAATTTTAAATTTTAAAAAACGATACATTCGAACAATGGTTATAATTTCTCCAATTCTTTGTAGTTTTAGTAATTTGTTATTGATTGAAACGACAGTTTTAATCAATTATTTAAAAAACAATTTCAAAAAATTGTTAAAAAAAACAATAACAAATTGTTTAAAAAACAAGCAATAACAAATTGTTTAAACAAATAAGCAATAACAAATTGTTTAAATGAATAAGCAATAACAAATTGTTTAAACAAATAAACGATAACAGATAGTTTAAACAAATAAACAATTTGTAGAGAGGAAAATGTTAAAATAAAATAACAAAAAATAAAAATAACGAAATGGATAAATTGATTGATTTTCGTCGTTAACTCACTTTTCGAAAAAATGGATTTAACCCGTTCTGCGCAAAAGCCACAGAAGAATCATCTTTATTTTCGATTTTAGAATACCGTGTCATAATATAACATAATTTTTTCTTGTACCGGAAAAATACACGGTAAGATGAAAAACTTAAATTACTTGCGTCAAAAAGTTTTGGTTAATTCACTCAGAAATTTTCCATATACACAGCTAATAACTTGAATTTGTGTTAAATGAATAAAATATGATGCTCACATAAAATAATCATTTCAGATAAATAATATTGATATTAAAAAGGAAAAAATCCCATTTTAGTATTAAATAATTTTTATTTGGCTTGATAAAACAGAATGTTCCGATGGATCATCCGAAGTAGTTGAATCAAGTAATTTATTTTTGTTATCCCAGGATACCAAGTCTTTGCATCTGGGTATATTTTCTTGTACCAAAGAAAAACACAATTGATGTAAAAAATGTAAATTACTTGCTTACAGTATTTTTGGCTTATCCAATTAAAAATGTTACATATACGCAACTAATAACTCCGTTCGGTGTTGATCAAATAAAGTATTACGATAAAAAATATTAATTGTTTCCATCTAATATTTGTGGCTTGCTGTTCGTAGAAAACCTGCATTTGAATAAAATAACTGTAACTAGTGTCAATGAATTAGATTGATTTGACCAAACAACTGCTACCAAGAAAATGACTTACTGAGCGCAACTTCTGTTTTTATTCAATGCAAAGAAAAAACGATTTGTCTCAAGTAAATGTCACTCAAGTAATTTGGTTTATTTGGATTAAATAAATTTTTTTAACATTGTATCGAAAAACGCTTCAGACAAAACTTGTTTGTTATAAAACGAGTAAAACAATTGATATTAAAAAAAAATTATGGACACACGAAAGTTTGTTTTTACTTCATAAAACACAAAAAAACGTTTTTTCAGCAAGTACGCCACACCGAAAAAAGGCTTAGTAATATCAACTACCCAGCTGCAATCACGGAAAATTCGTTTGAATCAATCGTCACATAATTGATTTGATTACCCCATTGTTGGAATAATAAAACTGGTGTCGTTGTTTCGAATGTGTACTGCATTCACCGCAATTACAGCATTAGATCAAAATGATATCAAACGAGATTGATTCAACAACTTGTTTTCTCATTCAATAAAATATTAAGTCATTTACAGGAAGTAAATAAAATTGTTTTAACTCTATGTTTCGTCTCATCAACAAAATCTAGTTTTTATTTGATCTATTCATCCAGTTAAAAAGAATAGTAAATACTTTCACGTCGATCAAATTGTTTGATAAATTTGACTAAATATTTCAATGCGGCCACAACACATTTAATCGATAGTACGTATAGTAACTACCACGATCTCGGCACTTCGCCCGAGATCCATAAGGTGGCGACGATCGGCGCGCGCTCTCGCGCTAGCGAGACAGCTGTTGAAGGCGATTGGCTCGACTTCACTTATTCGTATTTCCCGCCCCCCCAAGAAATGTGGCCATCTAAGTTGCTACACTGAGTCGCTTCACGACAAACTTTTCTCTCACTTCCGTTTCTTCCTCCATGTGTATCGATGTAATAAAAACGCTCTCTTCTATTACAAATAGATCAGTCTCATATCGCGTTAATCCGTATGTGAAAAGAATGATTATTAACCCTACGACAACAGGTTATGGGCCCAGAATCATTCCACGATAAACTTTTTCAGGAATAACAAAGGTTAAAGTGCCAAAGTTTATGTGATTGAGGTTATCTCCAGCCCACGTGCAAAAGTGAAAAAATTACCAAAATATCATGGCAGAGCACGAGCTAACACGCGTGTCTAAGTTAACAAACATCGAGACCTGGAGCGTATGGAAGTTCCAAATCCGCATAATTTTGAACGCGAATTCTGTGTGGGACGTCGTAAATGGCCAGAGCACGCTGCCGGAAGCTCTCGCGGCCAACGCAAATGAGGCGGCTTTGCGCGATTACACGAAGAGTGTCGCAGCATGGAAAAAGTCAGACGCACTGGCGCAGAAAATAATAGCGACGACAATCGGACATCAGCCAACATTGCATATCATCCACTGTGAGACGGCCAAAGCAATGTAGGACAGGCTCTCGAGCGTCTACGAACAAAAGTCCGAGACCAGCATCCACATGCTGCAACAAAAGTGGTTCTCCGCTGTGAAGAAACCAACCGATGACATGGCTGCGCACATTGCCAGAATTGAAGACTTGGCTCACCACCTCAAGTTAATGGGTGAGATTATTTCGGACTCTATGATAATAACAAAAATTCTTCTTACTCTACCGGCAAGCTACGCCCATTTTGTCAGCGCATGGGAGTCTCCCCCACAGCGGAGCGCACACTAGCAAATCTTACTTCAAGGCTGACTATTGAAGAGTCAAGACACGCAGGATATCAAGAAGAAGAAAACCAGGCTCTCGCTTCGAGATCATCCTCCGCAAAGGGAAACCGACAACGCAATTTCGAGAGTAAAAATCAGCGAGACGCTACGTTCAAAGGTAAATGCTACAGGTGTGACAAGCCTGGACATTGAGCCAAATACTGTCCGGAACGCAGACCGAAGGATGACAGTGACTCGTCCCATCGAGAGGGATACATCGGAGAGGCTCTTGCATCGACAACGCCAGCTGACGCTGGCACTGAGATTTGGTACATGGACAGCGGAGCCAGTGACCACATGTCACATCGCAGAGACTGGTTCGTAGACTTCAAATCTTTCCAAGAAAAGATGCCTGTGCGAGTGGGAGATGGAGCATATATTTCGGCTTATGGCAAAGGAAACATAAACATTCGAGCGTTCGATGGATCAAACTGGAATAGCTACCACCTCTCAAATGTGCTTTTTGTGCCAAAACTCAAGTACAATCTTTTTTCGGCTGGCGCAGCCATGGACAAAGGATTAAAAATGCAGTCAGACAAAACCACGTGCACGCGGTTGAAACATAAACGTCCCGTTGCAGTGGGAGTACGGGAAAAGAAGCTGTACATCATGCGATTCGAAGTAGTCACACTGGACAAAGCCGGTCGTCAACGTGACCAGTCGAAAGCTCTTACCTCAGCGGTCGACACACTCAAGACATGGCATGAGAAAATGGCACACCAGAACTTCCGTCACGTAAAACAAACGTTAAAACAATTCGAGATTGCGGTGAAGGACGTAAACCCACCGTTTTGCGATGCATGTGCGGTTGGAAAAATACATCGTCTGCCTTTTCCGCCAAGCACATCGAACACCACGTAAATTGGTGAGATTATCCACGCAGATGTTTGCGGTCCATTGCCAACTGCGTCGATCGGCGGATCGCGGTACTTTCTGCTACTGAAAGACGATTTCTCGCATTTTCGCATCACATACTTCATCGCGGAGAAATCTGAAGTAAAACGGTCCATCGAGGATTTTCTACTAAAGGCAGAGAAACAGTGCCCAAGGGGGGTTCGAACCATAAGAACCGACAACGGCCTCGAATTTATTAATAGAGACATCGAGGAACTGACACATCGATACGGAGTGCGTCACCAGAGGACGGTTGCATACAGCCCAGAACAAAACGGCTGTGTGGAAAGAGAAAATCGAACGATCGAGGAAGCAGCTCGAACGATGCTACTAGCTGCGAGATTTGGAGAAACATTTTGGGTGGAGGCTACGAACACAGCTGTGCACGTTCCCAATTGCACTGGGACAAGCAGCATCAAGGGATCTATGCCGTACGAGTTATGGTATGGAAAGAAACCAGACATCGGTCGATTGAGAATCTTCACTGAAGAGGTCTACTCGCATATCCCAAAACCAAAGAGGCTAAAATGGGATCCTAAAGGCCAGCGAGGTTTCCTTATCGGGTATGAAGAAAATGTAAAAGATTATCGCATCTGGTGTCCCGAAGAGAATAGCGTGAAAACGGTTCGAGACGTCATATTCACGGGAAACACCAATCCGATAAAAACCTCGAAAAGCGAAAATGACCCATGGGTGAGCGGAAAAGAAAACTCGAGTGGTGAAACCAGCGACGAAACGAGTGATGACGAAGAAGACGAACCAGAAGCACTTGGTGGGGAACGAGATGTCGAGAAACAACCCGAGGAAATACAGGAAGAAGCACAAAACGGGAACAGACCGGTAGAAGAAAGACGCAGTCTCCGCGATCGAGCAACTCTGCGAACTCCGAGCAGATACGATGACTTTGTCGATATTGACGAATTATTTCTCGCTGAGGGTCGTGAGCCCACGACCTTTAAAGAAGCCCTACAAGGGAACGAGGCATCAAAGTGGAAAGAGGCCATGAACGATGAAATAAAATCACTGCATCAGAATAACGTATGGGAGCTGACTGAGGCACCAAAAGGGCAAGACATCGTGGACATTCGATGGACATTTAAGGCGAAACGTGACGCGAGCGGCAACATACAGCGATATAAGGCGAGACTTGTGGCCCGTGGCTTCACGCAAAAGCTCGGGATTGACTACAAAGAGACATTCAGCCCGGTGGTACGCTTCGACTCACTCAGAGCAATTCTCGCGACAGCAGTACGAAGAAAGATGCAGATACGGCAATTTGACGTCAAAACCGCGTTTTTTACGGCAACATCGATGAGACGATATATATGAAACAGCCGAAGGGGTACGAGGATGGATCCGATCGTGTATGCAAGCTAAATCGCAGCCTTTACGGCCTCAAACAGTCTTCACGATGTTGGAATCGCCGGTTCACGGAATTCTTAAACAGGTTCGACCTTGAAGCGACCGTGGCAGATACATGCATATTTACGAGAAACAAGAAGGGAAATGATCTCATTCTGGCAATATACATCGATGATGGACTGATCATAGCCGAGGACGAGAAATCGATTAACGAGTTGCTCAATGGACTGAAGGAGGAATTCGAAATCAAGAGCGGAGAGGCCGACATGTTCCTTGGCCTCCAAATGGAACGACAAAAAGACGGTTCTATTTTTTTACACCAGGCGGCTTACACACTAAGAGTGCTCGACAGATTTCGAATGAACGAGGCCAACCCTGTGAGCATCCTGGCGGACCCACATCAAGAGACATGCACAAAAGTGCATCCCACTGATCAAAAGGAGATAGTGAGAGCCCCATATCGCGAGGCCATCGGAAGTCTGATGTACTTGTCCATTGCAACCAGGCCGGACATTACCTTCGCAGTCAACCGTGCAAGTCGTTACATGGAAGAGCCTTCAAAGCTGCACTGGAACGCTGTGAAAGGATCTTCAAGTACCTGAAAGGGACGGTTCGCTGTGAGCTAAGTTTTGGAACTAGCCAAGACGAACATCTCCGGGCGTACAGCGATCCAGACTACGCAAGCGAGCTCGAGACAAGACGCTCGACGACAGGATATCTCGTCAAGTGGGGAATCAGCGTGATATCATGGAACTCGCAGAGACAGTCAACCGTCGCGCTTTCCACTACGGACGCGGAATATATGGCAGCATGCCAAACTGTCAAGGAGATCGTGTGGCTCAGGGGACTTCTCGAGGAACTGACCGATTCGGGGAAACCACTGACGACTCTCTACTTGGAAAACAGTAGCGCCCTGCAGCTCATCAAGAATCCTATCTTCCATAAACGGACAAAGCATATTGACGTTCATTTTCATTACATTCGGGAGAGATACGAGTCCAAAGATTTTTCCCTGGAGTACGTGAACACGAAAGATCAACCAGCAGACATCCTAACAAAACCTTTGCCACGACAAGCATTTCAACGTTTGCGGGATACTGTGTGCAAGCATCAGGACCAAAAACAAGACTGAGTCAAGCCAAAGTGGGAGTGTTGAAGGCGATTGGCTCGACTTCACTTATTCGTATTTCCCGCGCCCCCCCCCCCCCCCCCAAGAACCGCGGCCATCTAAGTTGCTACACTGAGTCACTTCACGACAAACTTTTCTCTCACTTCCGTTTCTTCCTCGATGTGTATCGAGTAATAAAAACGCTCTCTTATATTACAAATAAATCAGTCTCATATCGCGTTAATCCGTATGTGAAAAGAATGATTATTAACCCTACGACAACAACAGCCACTGAGCATCGATAAGTACCAGTGTATTACCAGCATCGGAGTCCTCAATTAACTTTAAATTAATGGAACATTACCCGCGCTCTGTAGCCGCGCAGTTCTATGGACTAAAGACTACATATTTGAATGAGAGCACCATTGCATTTTGGTGGCGCTCATGCTCTTTATGAGCGCAAGGATAAATAATAGCGTTTTCTTTTGGGTGCACTGACGTGCACTGAGTGTGCACTGGTGGCAGTCAGTGCGTGCATGTTGCCCCGCGTTAGTGCAGAAAAGCCCCAATGGAACACGCCTATCTTTATGACCTGTAGCGACATCTGTCGGTACCCGACAGCCAATCGTACAAAAGATTCTGGGGAATGCCCAAACTCGTTATCACCTGTAGCGACATCTGCCGGCACCCGACAGCCAATCGTACGAAAGATTCTGGGGAATGCCCAGCTTGCGATTGGTTATTGGATACCGACAAATGTCGTGCACTGGAGTGACACCGACTCGCCGTTTCAGGGCAATATTTTATGCACTCAGTGCAAGATTCTTGCACCGGAATTACCAACAGAACACGCTCGCCAAACGAGTGCGCACTCAGTGCACACTTAGTGCAACGAACAGAAAACGCTATAAGTCAAATTTTCACTTAACTGTTTAATCTCACGATTAATCCGTTAAGTAAAAGCCCTCGCAGCTTAAGCAAATAATGCATATCATCAAATGATTTGTTAATTCAACCCACACAGCAAAATTGATCCCGGGGCCATCCTGAGACAGTCCCATTCGTGCCCTGCCAAGAAGTACGTCTTATGAATGTCTATTGGAGGTACCAGTAAGATATTGTTCTACCCAGGATTCATATAGGATGTCTTGAGGATATCCTGCCGCAACCGTGATTAGACGATCCCAACGGTCCCTCTTATAGGAGTCTATGGCAGGTACTAGTAAAACATTGGTCTACTCGAGATTAATATAAGATATCTCGAGGATATCCTGTTGCAACCGTGATTAGACGATCCCAAAGCTCTCTCTTATAGACGTCTGTGGGAGGTACTAGTAAGACATTGGTCTGCTCGATATTAATATGGAACGTCTTGGGGATATCCTGTCGCGACCGTGATTAGATGATCCCAACGCACTTTCTTACAGACGTCTGCGGGAGGTACTAGGAAGACATTGGTCTGCTCGATATAATATAGGACGTCTTGAGGATATCCTGTCGCGACCGTGATGAGACGATCCCAAAGCACTCTCTTATAGACGTCTCTGGGAGATCTTAGTAAGACATTGGTCTGCGCGATATTAATATAGGACGTCTTGAGGATATCCTGTCGCGACCGTGATGAGACGATCCCAAAGCACTCTCTTATGGACGTCTCTGGGAGATCCTAGTAAGATATTGGTCTGCTCGATATTAATATAGGACGTCTTGAGGATATCCTGTCGCGACCGTGATTGGACGATCCCAACGCACTCTCTTATAGACGTCTATGGGAGATATTAGTAATACATTGGTCTTCCCGAGATTAATATAGGATGTCTTGAGGATATCCTGTCGTGACCGTGATAAGACGATCCTAACGCACTCTCTTATAGACGTCTGTGGGAGGTACTAGTAAGACATTGGTCTGCTCGAGATTAATATGGGATGTCTTGAGGATATCCCGTGGTAACCATGTTTGGACGATCCCAGCCAACTCTCTTAGGGATGTCTGTAGGAGGTCAGTCATCGCGCAGCATTAGTTCCAACCTTGCCACGAGATGGCGAACGCTACTCACATGCGGATAATGTGAAGAGCATGCTTATATAGGCGAGCGCGAACACGGATATCAATTCGACACCGACAGAAGTCAGACCTCGAAAGAGGCTATATTACAAATACAAAGAGTCCTTGCTGACTCCCTTTGTACCGTACACATTATGTTAACATTTAATTAATTAATTGAAATTAATTAAAATTAAATCGAAACAAGAATTATTATCGACTACTGCATTGGCAGTCCAAAAGACGTACTTGGGACGTATTATTTTGTGACTAATAATTCTGGAATATCTCGGTGACGTCTTATAGGAGTCTCGACAATATCTTACCGATATCTCCAGTCTGCTGTGTTTGCAGTCTCAGAGACGTCCCGAGGATATCCCGGGATGCCAATGGGACCATCCCATTCCGGTAAACACAGCGGACACTTTAGAGCCCATGGGTATCCCATGGGACCATCCCATTACCGTCACGGGACAATTGGTATGATGTCCAAAAGACGTACTTGGGACGTATTATTGTTGTGTAGGAATTGAAGTTTTCTAGCTTTATATTGAATGCATTTTTTTCCGGTGAACAACATCGATATTGCATAGAAAATATAAACTGTTCATTCAACTAAACCATTTGGTTATGCAATCGCATATTGAGTGCATTTTACCAAATATAGAATCAAAACAATGTAATTTTCAATTCAACGGATTCTAGACTGTGGGGTCAAGGATATATGTATTTATGGGAATGCAATTTTTGTTTCCATTTTGATACACGTTTTGAGTTAACTGAATTACACATTTCGTTCGCCATCCGTAACCACCGGATTTAGTTAATTCAAGCCAAATTTTTTTCACTTTACCAAACCTTTTTCTCGGTGCACCTCGAATTATAAAATAAATAAAAAAAATTGAAAAAATTCCATAGGAAATCACGAAATTTCTAAGACCAGAATGAGAATGGCAAGATCAAAATCCGCAACGCTACAGCCGATCGAAGTTTCGTCTTGACCTTGTTTTTGAGCCGGATTATGCAGAACTATATGTTCTCGAAAAATTATATACAGAAATATATTTGAATATTTATTTAATTATACATACGTAGATTATTTCATGAAAGTATGAAATAATATACGTAATATGCATAATATTCAATTATACATACGTTTATTCTTTCATACTTGTATGAAATAATATACGTATGTATAATTAAATAAATATTCAAATGTGTTTTTGTATATAATTTTTCGAGAACAGATAGTTCTGCATGATCTGGCTCGAAAATAAGGTCAAGACGGAACTTCGATTAGCTGGACCTCTGCGGGTTTTGATCTTGCCATTCTCATTCTGATCTTAAAAATTTCGTGATTTCCCATAGAATTTTTACAATTTTTTTATTTTATAATTCGAGGTGGCGTACTTGCTAAAAAAACGTTTTTTTGTGTTTTATGAAGTAAAAACAAACTTTCGTGTGCCCACAATTTTTTTTTATATCAATTGTTTTACTGGTTTTATGACGAACAAGTTTTCTTTCAAACGTTTTTCGATAGGATCTCGAATTATCAAGTTACTACGTGTTTAGAGAATACTTTTCGGAATTTTTTTTCCATAATTATTCAAGAGGGTCCGGGTTCGGACGTGAAAATTTCAGCGGGAATACCCCATATTTAAAAAAAATCGAGTGTTAGGAAAGAATAAATATACAATAAAAATTAGGTAAAACTCTGTACAAAATTATGAATAATTATGAATAATTGTCGAATAGACAGAAAAATGTCCAACGAACTATTATTGTGTGGGAGTGTAATAATTACAGGAAAAAAGAGAATTATAAAATGATGAATTATAATCGGTCTTTAATTTATTTTCATCGTTAATCACAATATTCGATTGAAGTAATAGTGAAAAATTACGCGAGGAGAAAAAAATGCCTCATTGAAAAGAATTTCTTTAAAGATTTTTTATTTACTCGCAGGGCGCCAGCATGCAACGTGCTCGTCTCTGCAATTTTCGTGGACAGGGTCTTCCACCATTCTCAGGTTGGTGCTGAGAAAAAAACGATTTTTTTTTAAAGTATTTTTTCACGTTAAATTTACTTTTTTTCTATAATTACGTAATTTGTTGTTTTTAATCGTCTATACGGTACCTTAATCATACGAAAACTGGTGAGGCGTCCAGAACCGCAGCTCACGCTGCACGGTGTCCAGGGTGACCATTCGGTTACCTTGCAATCGATCGGTGGATGAATCGGAGATTCGATGCGATTTTGCTGGAGTCCCGCTGGGTCAGAAAGAGTTTGACCTGTCAAGGCTGCTCTCACCTGTAATGCAAGAATATTCTAATTCCGAGTAAGTTGCACAATACTTCGACTATTGAAATAAGATTCAAGTGGAAATAGTTGCGAATCTTTTTTCACGATTAATTATAATTTTTATTAGTTTTGGTTAGAAAGTTGATTGTATATTTCCAAACTGAGTGCCCAAAGGACCCTCAACGAAAATTAAGGGGGGTGAGTCAGCTAAAATAAATAAAAAATCGATTTTCAAAAAATTTTTTTTTTACGTTCTGTGATACCTTTTGCACCTATTTCTCAGGCCATAAAACGATTTTTTTAAAAACGGCTGAGTTACGGACCAAAATATAAAAAAGTGCACTAACAATAAATAAAAATTTATAAATTTGTTTTAAAAAATCTGAAAAATTTGGTATATGATATAAAAAATACTGAGAATCACTTAGAGTCGAACTTGGCGATGGCGAACTTTTTTTCGCCCTTTTCAACTTGTAAATGAGGCATTCCATGACATTGCGATCAAAATCTTGCCTTGATGATTCCGATTTTCCTCTAAATTTTTTATTTAAATAAACAGATTGAAAAAAAATTTCCCAAATTTTTTTAGAATTTTTTGGTCACGCGTTTTTTAGATTTTTTTAATTTTTTTCATTTTAAAGGGACCCCTTTGTAAAATCTGAAAAATTCAGAATGATCTAATAAAATATAACAAAATTTTTGGGCTTTGTTCTAAAATGGAGATTACAATACTCTATAAGCAAACATTTTTTTTTTTTTTTTGAATTTTTGGAATTTTACTCATAGAGTATTAAAATCTCCATTTTGGAACAAAGCCCAAAAATTTTGTTATATTTTATTAGATTATTCTGAATTTTTTCAGTTTACAGAGTGGTCCCTTTTTTTTCAAAAAAAAAAAAAAAACAAAAAACGCGTGACCAAAAAATTCTGAACAAATTTGACAAAATTTTGTTCAATGTGTTTTTCTATATAAAAAACTTAGAGGAAAATCGAAATCATCAAGGCAAGATTTTGATCGAAATGTCGTGGAATGCCTCAACTACTGCATGCGCATAATACAGTGCTCTAGCAGAGCACGCCGGATTCAAAACTTATATTTCTCTTATCTACTTGCGCCTCGTCCGCAATATGGCGATCTCCCGCATTTTTCAGACGTGAAAAAAAATGTTTAGCCCAATTATTTTCATCGCACAATTCTATAACGGTTATCTTATGAATTCTATGGAGAACAATGTGCGTCTGTAGATTCGATGGTGCTGTAGTATGAATATTCATACTAAGCATCGATAACACAATTTACATCAATCTTTTTATTCCCTATACAAATATGTGAAACACATATAATTATACGGCCCTGCAGCGCCCAAAAATATCTACCCCCGCAATAGCCGTCACGCCGAGGTACTCTGAACCATGTACTAACGACTAACCTATTCATGATCAGTGCAGCCAGATCGGGTGTAAAATCGACCCCCACTCTGCGGCTTTGCACGGTGCCACACAATGATGGCCGCCCGTGTCTGTGAGCGAACGACGTTCGTGTCGCTTCGGGAGAGCCGAGCGCGGCCGAAGCGTCGACCCCTCGCGCGCTGTTGTTCTCCCACCCCATGGCGTCAGATATACGAACACACGTAGAAGTCGCACGTCCGTGTGCGACTACAATGTAAGCCGAAGCCGAAGCTGCCGAGGGCCCGGGCTCCGCGGAAAAACGCGGTGAGACTCGAGGCGTGACGTCACCCGGGATCACGAGCGGGTTTTTTTTAATTTAAATCATTTTTTTCCCTCGGTGCTCTCCGTTATCAATGAAAACGGAAAAATTTATCGGGGAACATTATAAATTATTTTTCAGTTCATACGTCGATTGAAATGTAATAATAATAAATAATAAAAACATTTTTCGTCAAGAAATTACTTACGACTTATTTACAAGCGATCCTAAATAAATAATTTAAAATGGAATTCAAATGTAAACCTCTTTATGAATTAAATTATTTCTTTGAAATAATTTAAATTTAAATTTGAATTTAAATATTTTTACGAAAAATATTTTTACGAAAAATATTCATTTGTGACAACAAATCAAACCAAACATTTAACAATATTTTATAAATTATTGTTATTCGATTTTTCAGCACTTGAATCCAGTGTCAGAAACATGCCAGCGACGAAAAATTATTAACACCCTATTAATAGTATTCGATTTTTTTAAATTTAATATAAACAGTAAATAGTACATGCAACATTTTTCATATTGCATATTGCACGTACATACCTCATGATTCAAACAATCTTGATGTACAAGAAAATAACAACTAATTGTAAGCGTCGAAAGAGCGGCGTGGATAGTGTGCTCGCTCACACTCTTGAGGGTGCGGGTTCGATCCCATCGCCTGCAATTTTTTTTTTTTAACATACATTTTTGGAATTTTTTTTTCAAATATGGTGAACTGTTCATTTCCGGAACAACCACCATAGATGAAACATTTTTTTTTTAATTTAAATTTAAATTTCTCAACTCTTGATGAAAATAAATATTTTACTGTAGGTTAAAACGAAACAATACTATTCTGAAAATCTCAGGATCTTTTAAGATTAATAAAAGATATTATATAAAAAAAAATTAATGAAAAATGTAATGTTAATCGTGAATTTGCACGATTTGTAAAAATTCAGGAATTCAGTTACAAAAAAAAATAAAAAAAACCTCTCGGGAAATTTCAGGATCTTTTAAGATCAGTGCAAGGTATTTTATTCAAAAAATTGAACCAAAAATTTAATGTCCAGCTAGGATTTCGTCGATTTTTGAAAATTTAAAATTCTCCTAATTCATCATTTTTCAAATTTTTTTTCCGGAATATTTTTTTGGTTCAATTTTTTGAATAAAATACCTTGAACTGATCTTAAAAGATCCTGAAATTTCCCGAGAGGTTTTTTTTATTTTTTTTTTTAAATGAATTCCTGAAGTTTTACAACTCGTGCAAATCCACGATTAACATTACATTTTTCATTAATTTTTTTTTATATAATATCTTTTATTAATCTTAAAAGATCCTGAGATTTTTAGAATAGTATTGTTTCGTTTTAACCTACAGTAAAATATTTATTTTCATCAAGAGTTGAGAAATTTAAATTTAAATTTAAAAAAAAATGTTTCATCTATGGTGGTTGTTCCGGAAATGAACAGTTCACCATATTTGAAAAAAAAATTCCAAAAATGTATGTTAAAAAAAAAAAATTGCAGGCGATGGGATCGAACCCGCACCCTCAAGAGTGTGAGCGAGCACACTATCCACGCCGCTCTTTCGACGCTTACAATTAGTTGTTATTTTCTTGTACATCAAGATTGTTTGAATCATGAGGTATGTACGTGCAATATGCAATATGAAAAATGTTGCATGTACTATTTACTGTTTATATTAAATTTAAAAAAATCGAATACTATTAATAGGGTGTTAATAATTTTTCGTCGCTGGCATGTTTCTGACACTGGATTCAAGTGCTGAAAAATCGAATAACAATAATTTATAAAATATTGTTAAATGTTTGGTTTGATTTGTTGTCACAAATGAATATTTTTCGTAAAAATATTTTTCGTAAAAATATTTAAATTCAAATTTAAATTTAAATTATTTCAAAGAAATAATTTAATTCATAAAGAGGTTTACATTTGAATTCCATTTTAAATTATTTATTTAGGATCGCTTGTAAATAAGTCGTAAGTAATTTCTTGACGAAAAATGTTTTTATTATTTATTATTATTACATTTCAATCGACGTATGAACTGAAAAATAATTTATAATGTTCCCCGATAAATTTTTCCGTTTTCATTGATAACGGAGAGCACCGAGGGAAAAAATGATTTAAATTAAAAAAAACCCGCTCGTGATCCCGGGTGACGTCACGCCTCGAGTCTCACCGCGTTTTTCCGCGGAGCCCGGGCCCTCGGCAGCTTCGGCTTCGGCTTACATTGTAGTCGCACACGGACGTGCGACTTCTACGTGTGTTCGTATATCTGACGCCATGGAGTGGGAGAACAACAGCGCGCGAGGGGTCGACGCTTCGGCCGCGCTCGGCTCTCCCGAAGCGACACGAACGTCGTTCGCTCACAGACACGGGCGGCCATCATTGTGTGGCACCGTGCAAAGCCGCAGAGTGGAGGTCGATTTTACACCCGATCTGGCTGCACTGTTCATGATGCCGTTCTTTTCGACAGTTCACGAAATTTTATCGATAGATTTGTATTTATTGAATTCTTCCAAATTTACATCAACCTTTGTATTCCCTATACAAATTTGTGAAACACATATAATTATACGGCCCTGCAGCGCCCAAAAATATGTACCCCCGCAATAGCCGTCACGCCCGCACCGAGGTACGTCACTCTGAACAATGTACTAACGACTAACCTATTCATGATGCCGTTCTTTTTGACAGTTCGCGAAATTTTATCGATAGATTTGTATTTATTGAATTCTTCCAAATTTATTTTATTTTTCATCGTTTTATTGGGATCGACAGTTTTTTACGACAAATATTGGCCAACATTTCTGTTTATCCGAACGAAAAGAAATGTTTGATTTTGGCATAGCAAAAGAAAGAAGTCGAAATTTCATCACATGTGAAATCTAAAAATCTTCCGGTAATTAATATTTTTGACTGTTCAACTGTATTTTAGAGTTGACACATTTTTTTATTAAAAAAAGTTAAAACAGTGTTCAAAATTTTTGTTTTCATGTGCAGAGTGTTTTGTAATATGATTTTGCATACAGGTGAATTTTATCTGCAGCAGCCAGGAGAGAAGAAAAATCCTTGCCACACCATCAACTTCAGATGCTGTTTGCCGAAACCTGGATCTTCAAATATTCTGCGCGTGATTCTGAAAAGACTACTCGATGGATTTTATTCCAACTAGTCTCATTTTCTTCCTAGCGGACGTATCTATCGTATGAACGCGGCACATTTTGATTAAAGTACTTTCCTTGAAGAGGGTATTGGCTCACAGATTTATTCAATCTAGTTTTAATTGAACTTTTTTAAAATTGATGCGTAGCTACAAAACAGAGGCTTTAAGAAAAAATGTGCCGCGTTCATACGATAGATAATCTGCTACAAAGAAAATGAGACTAGTTGGAATCAAATCCATTGAGCGGTCTTTTCTGAATCACGCGCAGAATGAAAAAACTTCAAATTCTGTTTATCCGGGTGCCACGACACCTGAGTGATTTAATCTTGAGCACAAGGGAAGCTCGATTAATACCTAAAACTATAGGCAATTGGTTATATTTATGGCTGTGGCTAGCCATCCGGAAACCAGACGAATAATATATGTTATTCGTCCGGAAATATGCTCACTAGCAACGCCATGTTCACAGAGCAGTTTAAACAAAAGAGTAGTAGGTATGCCAATAAATATCCGGACGAATAATGTCACATAAATCGTCCGGTTATACTGTCGTAAATAGATTGAAGATGTATACGGGCGAATGAACACAGCTCATCCGGATATGCAATTTCAAGATTTTTGGATATATATGGGGCATTCCACGCCAAATCGACCACTTTAGAACCCGACCCTTTTCGATTTGGCTGAAACTTTTTTATCTTTTTTTACCCATCAAAAACATTTTTCAGAATTTTTTCAAATTTTTACACTCGGCCGATAAAAAGTTATACATTTTTCAAAAAAATTGGCTTTTTATTTTTCAAATAGCTATAACTTTTTCAAAATTTGACGTATCGGGACGATTTTTTTTCAAAATTTTTTTTTTTAATGTACTTTTTGAAAAAAAATACAAAAAATATAGAAAAACCCATCTTCATCGTTTTTTTTTAGATTTTCGGAATAAATCGAAAATTTCTCGATGATTACCATTTTTTCTTTTTTTTTTCTTTTTATTATATCAAACTTTGACATTTCCTGCAAATCCTCGAATTTTTTCAGAGTGGTGATTTTTTTATTTCTATTTTTTTTCCATTTGAAAAAAAATTTTCAGCTAGCCTTATTTCTGATAACACCATTCTGCAAATTTTTTAGGGTGTTCCGAGGACTTCCAAACATAGAAAAAAAAATACAAGAATTGAAAGTGGTAATCTTCGAGAAATTTTCGATTTTTTCCAAAGATCTAAAAAAAAAACGATGAAGGTGCGTTTCAATAATTTTTTTATATTTTTTTCGAAAACAACATTCAAAAACAGTTTTCGAAAAAAAATATAAAAAAATTATTGAAACGCATCTTCCTTGTCCTTTTTTAGATTTTTGGAAAAAATCGAAAATTTCTCGATGATTACCATTTTCAATTTTTGTTTTTTATTTTTTTTCAAGTTTGGAAGTCCTCTGAACACCCTCAAAAATTTGCAGAATGGTGTTATGAGGAATAAGGCTAGTTGAAAGAAAGTTTTTTTTTCAATTGGAAAAAAAAAATAGAAATCGAAAAAACATCACTCTGAAAAAATTCGAGGATTTGCAGAAAATGTCAAAGTTTGATACAATAAGAAGAAAAAAAAATCAAAAAATCGTAATCGTCGGGAAATTTTTAATTTTTCCGAAAATCTGAAGAAAAAAAACGATGAAGATGGGTTTTTATAATTTTTTTGTATTTTTTTTCAAAAAGTACATTAAAAATCAAGTACATTAAAAATTTTGAAAAAAATATCGTCCTGATACGTCAAATTTTGAAAAAGTTATACCTATTTGAAAAATGCAGAGCAAATTTTTTTGAAAAATTTATAACTTTTTATCGGCTAGGTGTAACAATTTGAAAAAATTCTGAAAAATGTTTTCGATAGGGTAAGAAAAAAATAAAAAAAGTTTCAGCCAAATCGAAAAGAGTCGAGTTCTAAAGTGGTCGATTTGGCGTGGATTGCCCCATATATATCCGGATGAATAATTATGTAACGTAATTCATCCGGGCATACATTTTCCAATGTTTTCAAAATGTACGCGGACGAATAATACGAGACTATTCATGCGGATTAGAACTCGACTAAAAATTCCTCAACATAGCGGATCGGAACCAGACTGGAAATTCCTAAAAATACCGATATAATCTATGGTATAGTGAATAATATGTTCAACTATAGTAGGAAATCTTCTTAAAGATGTTCAAGTATAGTGGGAAATCTTCTTAGAGATGTTCAACTATAGTAAGAAATCTTCTTAAAGATGTTCAACTATAGTAGGAAATCTTCTTATATATGTTCAACTATAGTAGGAAGTCATCTTAGAGATGTTCAACTATAGTAGGACATTTTCTTAGAGATGTTCAACTATAGTAGGAAATCTTCTTAGAGATGTTCAACTAAAAAGCGGGAAATAGTCAACTATAGCGGGACAAATGTTTGAAACAAGGCATGTTGGAACACGTAATTTGCAATGAAAAAATCTGGTAAAATTCCTGAACAATCGTGAATACTTCTCCTGTAATGGCACACCATGAAGATTGCAAAAAAAATTTTTAAAATATTTTATTTTTCGTTAGAAACACACATGCACTTCTCAAGAGAAATGGGAGAAAAGGAAAATCGCTCGGGGTCTCCAGCGACCCTCGATAACCGAATGGGGTTAACTACAGCGGGACATATTTTTAGAGATGATCAAGTGAAGCGAGAAAAAATAATTAAAATTTTTAACTAAAACGAGAGAGATTCATAAACATTGTCAACTATAGCAGGGAATATTTTTAGATTTCCAACCATGAACGATGATGACTGATGCAATACTGAAAAAACAATGGCCGATGGCCGTAAACAAGCGTTGCTAGCGCGAGAACATATTTCCGGACGAATAACATATATTATTCGTCCGGTTCCGGACCTCTAGCCACTGCGTATATTTATGGACTCAGTCCGAACAAAAATATTGCCATTTTTGAAAATGAAAAAATCAGCTGACTCACTCCCCTTAATGAAATTTATTCTTGAAAAGTAACAAAAATGTTTTTGATGTAAAGGCCATAGCCGGCTAAGTAGGGGTGAGCGGCCTCCACGCGGATTCGTTCCAATTTTTGGCCAAAAGTTGCGTTTGATGGATTACAAACTCACCCCAAATTTCAACCATGTAGCCGCACTAGAAACAAACATAAAAATACAACTAGTATTTTTGGAAAAGATTTTTTTTCTTAGGATCTATTAAACCGATTTTCATGAAAAAAATATATGTTGTTAATACATTTAAGGCCATTTACAGAAAAAATCAAGAACCCAAGCCCACAAACGGAACTACCCGAAAAAAATTATTTTAGTTTTACAACTACAATTACCAATTTTTTTGTATTAAATAATCGGACCTCTTTCTATAACATATAATTTTTCCAAGTGGATCGAAGAGGTGGAGCATAGTTAAAAAAAATAAAATACACTTTTTTTGCACATTCTTTTTGTTTTCGATGTCATGATAACTACAAAAAAATTCCGTACAGTTATTATCGAGCGCAGTAGAGTTCTCTTGTCAGTTTTATCGAAAACTTTACCACAAAAGCATGAAGCTTTACGCAAAGCTTTTCTATGATAGTTTATCCCCGTTTTCGGCTACTTGGCAGCATCCGGCAATCGCAAGACGCCACGCGCTGCATTTAAGAGGATGTGGAAGACCTGTCCCAGTGGACACAGTAATGTTGCAGCAATGTAACGGCAATGTTACCGTTTGTAACATGTAACATTACATGGACGTTACATGTAAGTTACATGTAAGTTACAATTTCCTACTCAGCAATGTAACATTGTTACATAACAATTATGTAACGTTATGTAACAGTTACGTAACAGTTATGTAACAGTTACGTAACAGTTATGTAACAGTTACGTAACAGTTATGTAACAGTTATGTAACAGTTATGTAACAGTTATGTAACAGTTACGTAACAGTTATGTAATTGTGTTACGTTACTGTAACTGGAATTAATTGTTGTTAAACATGTTATAAAAAATATATAGCTCTCGCAAAATAATTTAATATGCATAGTTTACCGGCCCGAAAGAGATTCATAGAAAAAAAAAATCTGCACGAATTGTCTGATCTAACTTTTCTCAGAGACTGGGAATCGAACCCTCGACCCTACCTACCATCCTACCTATCTACCTAACACGCTACCGATTACGCTACCGACTACTTATGAATTCTCTCTACTTGTATAATATATGAATGCTGGAGTGCTGAACAAATAATAGTAGTATAATAATGGTAGTAAAATAATAATAATAATAATGATAATAATAATAATAATAATAATAGTATATGCATTTGAATGAGCAATAAACCATGAAAGTTCGTTTTTTTATTTGCGAATTCCAATCCCCTGATCCCTCATAAGTTATGTAAACTTTATTCCAGAATACCTGAACCCTCATAACTTACGTTACCCTTCATAACTTAATTTCAGAGCTTCTAACCTCTCATAAATTATGTAAGCCCTCAAAACATGTTTGAAAGAGCTGTGACCTCTCATAAGTTAAGTGACCTCTCATAACTTAATTTGGGGGCCTCCGACCCCTAGTGTCATGTGAACTCTCAAAACTTCATTCCAAAATACCTGACCCCTCATAACTTACGCCATCCCTCATAACTTGATTTCGCGACCCCTGACCCCTCGTAGTAAAAATGTTTACAGTGTGTAACTTCTATGGTATATTGCCGCAATAGAACATATGTTACATTACTGTAATGTAACAAGGTTATATAGCAGTTATGTAACCTACATGTAACAAATGTTACATAACATGTTACTTGCACGTTATATAACAGCAACGTTACATAGGAATAACATTGTAACATTACATGTAACTTCCATGTTATATTGCCGCAATATAACATTTGCTACGTTACTGTAATGTAACAAATTTATATTGCCGCAATATAACATATGTTACATTGCTGTAATGTAACAAAGTTATATTGCAGTTATGTAACCTACATGTAACAAATGTTACATAACATTGTTACTTGCATGTTATATAACAGCAACGTTACATAGGGATAACATTGTAACATTACATGTAACTTCCATGTTACATTGCGGCAACATAACGTGTTCACTGGGGTATTACCATCGTTGCAGACTCAAATTTTCGAACAAATGCCATTTCCAAATTATTCAACCAAATGGGCTGAAAATTTAGGATGTTATTACGGTAATAGTATTCTAGGGCCTAAAACTCAGAAAATTTGTAATGCAGAAATGGACTTCCCGATGTTTGCAGTCTTCAATCGCGAATACTCTCAGTTTTAGGCTCTAGAGCAAAGAAAAACGCAGATACTGGGCACTTCAAAATTGCTGTACGTGACAAATTGTAGAAATGGCATTTGTTCGAAAATTGTATTGTAAATGCTGATGAATAGCTAAACTACCTTTGTAATCTCGAAGGGCGAGACACGAAGTATAATAGAGCTATATTTATGTGTTTATACATATAGCCATGAGCATATATAGATATATCACTAAACGGATAACGGGATCGGATTTCGTCGGTTAAGTGGAGAGAATTTTCGTGACGCACGCGACCGCTAGATGGCAGGGTATGAAAATCCGATCTTGTTATCCGTTTAGTGATATATCTATATATGCTCATAGCTATATGTATAAGCACGTAAATATAGCTCCATTCATCGGCATTTATTATACAATTTTCGAACAAATGCCATTTCTGCAATTTGTCACGTACAGCATTGTTGAAGTGCCCAGTATCTGCGTTTTTTCTTGCTCTAGAGCCTATAACTGAAAATGTCTGTAATTCAGCAATGCAAACATCGGGAAATCCATTTCTGCATTACAAATTTCACCTCATAATAAAACTGTAATTTTTTTTGCGCCATCGAAATTTTCGGAGTTTTAGGCCCTAGAATACTATTACCGTAATGACGTCCTAAAATTTCAGCCCACTCGGTTGAGTAATTTGGAAATGGCATTTGTTCGAAAATTCGAGTCTGCAACGATAATAATACAGGTCTTTCACATCCTCTTAAATGCAGCGCGTCGCGTCTTGCGATTGCCGGCCGCTGCCAAGTAGCCGGAAACGGGGATAAATTATCATAGAAAAGCTTTGGGTAAAGCTTCATGCTTTTGTGGTAAATTTTTCGATAAAACTGACAAGAGAACTCTACTGCACTCGATAATAACTGTACGGAATTTTTTTGTAGTTATCATGACATCGAAAACAAAAAGAATGTGCAAAAAAAGTCTATTTTATTTTTTTTAACTATGCTCCACCTCTTTAATTGACTTGGAAAAATTATATGTTATAGAAAGAGGTTCGATTGTTTAATACAAAAAAATTGGTAATTGTATTTCGTGAGCGGGTAACCGAAAAAAATCACGAAAACTAAAATAATTTTTTTCGGGTAGTTCCATTTGTGGGATTGGGTTCTTGATTTTTTCTGTAACTAGCCTTGAATATATTAACAACATATAGTTTTTTCATGAAAATCGGTTTAATAGATCCTAAGAAAAAAAATCTCCAAAAATACTAGTTGTATTTTTATGTTTGTTCCTAGTGCAGCTACATGGTTGAAATTTGGGGTAGGTTTGTAATCCATCAAACGCAACTTTTGGCCAAAATTTGGAACGAATGCGCGTGGGGGCCGCTCACCCCTACTTAGCCGGCTATGGCCTTTATAAGACCGATTTTTTGTAGGAATTAGGGTTAATAGTGAAGGAAGAATCGGCTGCGATTCGGCCAGTGGGTCCAAATGACAGTGGACAATTTTTTTGGTATAACGTTTCGATCCTTATTCGGATCCTCTTCAGATTTATTATTTCTAAAATTACATTCATTATTGTCTTATTTTGTATAATATATTTTACATTATAAGCTTAAGTGTTGTTATGTGTCATGACTGACTTGAATTTGTATGGGTAATTTTTAATCACACTAAACTACAGTTCACAGTTGAAGTAGAAACAAACAACAAATTACCATTTCTAGACATGTTGCTAATCCGCAAAAACAACTCAATAATCACAGACTGGTACAGAAAAACAACTTGGTCAGGTCGATTCATAAACTTCTTCTCTCACCACCCTCTTAGCCAAAAAAAAGGAATCATCATGATGTTGGTAGACAGAGCGATAAAACTATCACACGCATTCTTCCACCAAAAAAACATTGAACTAATCAAAAACACAATGACACAAAACTGTTACCCAATTTCCTTCACAGAAAAAGTAATAAAACAAAGGCTAAGATTAATTCATTCACAATCAAATAATAACAACGCATTCGACTCCTCCAGATTAATAAATTTACCCTATACTGAAAATATTCACCATCAACTAGTCCGTCTTTTTCGACAATTCAATATAACACTAGTCACTAACAACCAACACAATATTCACTCTATCACCGGTTCTACAAAAGATAAAATAGACAACATGGATAAATCGAACGTAGTTTACCAAATCGATTGTAATGATTGTGATGCATTGTACATAGGACAAACAAAAAGATATCTAAAAACGAGATTCAACGAACACAAAAATAGTCTAAAACACACTAACACAGTAAACACACCGTTAGCAAAACACGGAATAGAACTAAAACACAATTTTAAATTTGACGACGTTAAAATTTTAAATAATGAAAAATGGCTCAAAAAGCCCTTAATTCTGGAAATGATACAGATTAAAGCACACTCAAAAGCGATCAATTTTAGAACTGATATCGACAAACTAAGCAGCATATATAATTCAAGAATTTAATAAAACTCTGAATAACAACTGAAAAACCTCAAATTACCATCCATTAATTGAAGATTCATTACCAAATCCAACAGTTATCAATTTAAAATCGGTCCAATACCGGTTAACAAATCTAGTCCGGCAAGAAATACAACTAACGGCAATCGGCAATACTCAGTCGCTACTCAGCTCTCGAAACACCATGTAATGAAAATTGTTAATTTTGATCAAAAATGAATCTCGGAAAATATCAAACATAAAATGCATATGTAAATAACACGTACACAAAGGTATCACAAAAAACATTAACTAAGCATTAAAATATTAAAATCCTCCCTCTCGCCGACACTAAGGATCACAAAAAAACGACCCGTCTTGATACAATAATAACATAATGAATATTATCCAAGATTCACCAAATGATTAAAAATTACCCATACAAATTCAGGTCAGTCATGACACATAACAACACTTAAGCTTATAATGTAAAATATATTATACAAAATAAGACAATAATGAATGTAATTTTAGAAATAATAAATCTGAAGAGGATCCGAATAAGGATCGAAACGTTATACCTAAAAAATTGTCCACTGTCATTTGGACCCACTGGCCGAATCGCAGCCGATTCTTCCTTCACTATTGTCTCTATACGGCCGCATACCCAAATCAACACTAGAATTGGGGTTACCCACCGCGCGCTGAAGCGCCCGTACAGGGTTTTATTTGCGCTGCAGCGCCCAAATTACAACATTAAAAATAACTGTCAAACTGGCAGGACACATCTGTCAAACTGACCGACCAATCACAGCACAAATAAAACGGTGACAACAACCAACTTCAGGCGTTACTCACCAACTTTTTGGAAGGAGATCATTGGTACATTCGTGTTTGGAGGGAAAAATGCATCGGTAGAAATTGAAAATCGGGGTGTGTGCAATCACACGCCGCGGAAGTGAATACTTGTATGCAAATCGCTGACGTGGCAAATTATTTCTGCCGATGAATTAAGAGAGAGAGAGAGAAGCCTAACACCAAAACTAACAAACCCAAAAAATTGTTACAATTGTTTGAGTTGTGATTTTTTTAATTGTTATTCTTTTGAATTATTATTATTTTAATTATTTTTATTGGTCGCCTCCGAACGTCTCTAAACGCCTCCCATGGCTCCTTAGAAGTCTACTAACATTTTCCGCATGGCTTGGATTTTTTCTCTTTTGTTTTTCGAAATTGTTATTATTTTTTTTAGAAATTGGGTTTAATTGTATTTTCTTTTGAATTGTTATTTCGACTGTTTTTATTATTATTATTATTTAATTGCTATTCTTTTCATTGTTAATATTTTAATTTTTTATCATTTCAATTGTTAATATTTCCCGTATAATTATTTTTTTATTGTTCTTTTTTTTATTTACTTACATTGGCTGCACGCAGGCTTTGATTTTTGTTGTTGTTAGAAATTGGGATTATTTTGGTAAAAATTGTGTTTTCTTTGTATTTTTTGTAATTTTCAAATGTATGGTTTATTTTTTTATTTTTGTTAAAAATGTTTTCATAATTTTGATTTAATTGTTATTATTTTCATTCTTGATATCTTCATTATTTTTATTTGCCTCTGAAAAAGCCTCCGGATGCTTTCAAAGTCTAATTACATTCGTTCGAACCACTTGGATTTTTTTCTTTTTCTTTTTCGAAATTGTGATTATTTTTGTAGAAATTGTTTTTTTTTTACGATTTTAATAGTTTTTATTATTTTTTTGCACTGTTATTATTTTAATTGTTTCTATTTTGAATGTTATTATGTTAATTCTTAATATTTGCATTGTTATTATTTTTGCTGTGGTTTTTTTCTCTAAAGGCTTTCGCAGAGTCTATAATAACTAGTAAAATGTTAAGACGGTCGATGCACAGTATATATATGGTAACAGGAAAATTGGTCCCCGGAAAATTGGTCCCGGAAAATTGATCCCCGGAAAATTGGTCCTGGAAATTTGGACCTGACCATTTGTGATTTGGCCGAAACTTCATCGTCTGATCCCAAAAACAACTTTTAAATTGTATTAGATTTTTTGAGGTCACCATGGCGGAATACAAGACCATCGAATATTTTCGACTTTCGAAAAAATTAAATTTTCAATCGACGATATCTCTGTAGCGGTTAATCGTATAGAAAAGTATATAAGGGTTTTTGTTGTTTTTTTTTAGATCATCTTTAAAGAAAAAAATTGTCCAATTTTTTGGAAGCAAATTTAAGCAGACAAAATAATTTTCAAAAATTCAAATCGCGATAGCCACCCCCCCCCCCCTTTCGAATTTTAAACGAAAGTTCTCAAAAATATTAGAACTCATTACCAACATTGAAAAAAAACCTCTGACGCTTCACGAGATATTTATTTTTTATTACTCATGCGGGAAAAGCGATATCTTTACGCCGGCTGTTACGATTGAAAAGTAGCTTTTTGCCCATTTTATAATTGCGATGTAGGTTTTTCATTTATTGAACTGTTATTTGAGTGCGCAAAGTTTACTTTGCGCACACAAATTATTCTTTGCGCACGCAAATTCAGATAAAAAACACTGCCGAAATTAAATAGAAGAATAACGTTGGTGAAATTCGACAAAAACAAAAACGCAACCGAAATATTAAAACTGAATTGAGGTTGACGTGATAGATCGTATACTATTTTATTACTCATGCGGTTCTTGTTCTTGTTCGGAATAAAATTATTTGCATTGTTCCTTAACTAAGTTTCCTGTATATTTCTTAACTTTTTAGTTATTATTTTTGGTCTGTGGGGGGGCTTCGCCCCCCCCTCCCCCACACCCCCGATCGGGGCAATTTTAGATTGGGATTTATTCCGCATTCGCAATAAAAAATAGTATGTGCAACTGGTGCGGCGTTGTCGATTACCCCCTCAGGCGACAACTTGCCGCACTAGTTGCACAATATACTATTTTAGTATTTCATTTATTCGTTGTTAATAAATTTCTGTCTATCTGTCAATTAATTCGAGCTTTAAATAGTGTAAAAAAAATAGTAAAAAGGTAAAAAATAATGATGTCAATGATACGTTCACATGCTTTGGTAGAAAATTTTACGCGTATTTTCAATTTTATATTTGTATAAAACACTCGTTTAATTTTTTTGCAATTTCAATTTCTCGTTCAAGTATTGTATACTCGTATTTGATTCTCGTTTTTTTCTAGGTTATTCAATGTTTGAATTGTTATGTATCTTGGTTTCGACGAAATTCGACCATTTTGCACCAACACCTTTGTCGTTATAAAGCAGAATTATACAGTGATACTTCTGAGTATTTTTTATTGATTGGGTTATTTTGAATCGTCCATTCATTAAAAATTCTCATTCGTACGGTATATATTTTTGAAGCCCATTCGTAGAGCTCTCGGTACGACGGTATAAAATGTTTGACAAATTTTTTACGAGATCCTTCACGGAGTCGTTTATCACTTTAGAATGTTCGTAAACAGCAATAGCGTCATTACTACTATTTTTTTACATTATTCGAAGCTCAAATTAATTAACAGATAGACAGGAATTAATGAAGAGAAAGTAAATTAAATACTAAAAAATCAATATCTCGTGAACCGCCAGAGATCCCACCGTTTTTTTAAAGAAAATGTTGGTAATGAATTCTAGTATTTTTGAGAATTCCCGTTTAAAATTCGAAGGGGGGGTTTGGGTATCGTGATTTAAATTTTTGAAAATTATTTCGACTGCTTAAATGTGCTTAAAAAGATTGGACAATTTTTTCATAAAGATGGACTCAAAACAAAAAAAACCCTTATATACTTTTCGATGCGATTATCCGCTACACAGATATCGTCGATTGAAAATTACATTTTTTCTAAAGTCGAAAATATTCGATGGTCTCGTATTCCGCCAAGAGGGTATCTACCCTGCACAAAAGACAGTTCAGAGAGGCACCAGAAATGAGGCAGACCAAAGAATTCATAGAGGGGCTCCAAGGTCATGGACCAACTACTGAAAATTAATAGAGAAGATATCAGGATAGCAGTTGGACTATTGATAGGATACTGTTGACTGAGAAAACACATGCATACTATCGGGAAATCAGATACCGCAATATGCAGGAAGTGCGGGGGGGGGGGAGGAAACGCCAACCCACATAATACGCTACTGCCCGGCTATAGCAGGCAGGAGACAGAGACACCTGGGCTCACTAGTACTGGAACCAACGAACATCATCAATCTCCCCCTGGCCAGTCTGATATCTCTGATAAAGGAGAGTGGATTGGTTTAGCAGGGAAGACAATCAGATCAAGGGAGCACAATGGGCCGAAGGCCTAAGTGCAACACGCAGAATATGCCCCCTAGAATCACTATTAATTTGTCGACTCACGATTCCACATGTACTGCTGCATTCCTCGGAGGTCAAGAAATTATTTCTATTCCCGCGACATCCGCCGTAACCGAAAGAAACGCACATTAATTTTCTCGGATCGAAAGCCCAACGCTGGAAGTATCCTCGGCAAGGACCAACATCGGCTTCCTCCATGCAGACGACTGCGCAAAACAATAGCATAAAATCTTCGAATTAAATTCATTTTGATTTGGAATATATGGGATTGTGCACCTAGAAAAAAGATTGTATATTTATGAGGTATTCCCGCTCAACGGGACCCCCTTTTAGGCCGACCTCTTTCGATCTTCTTGAAACTCGAGTATGTTTTAGTGTCACCTGAAAGTATATTGTACACTAATTTTCAAATCTCTAACTATAATATTCTTTGGAATACACCAAAAGTTATATTTTAAACTCTTTGCGTATTCAACGCCTCGGAGCTTTGGCACGGCGCGAAATAACATCGAAAAAAATTTTCAACAATAGCTTTCGATCGGAAATTTCCTGCGCTCTTTGAAAAAAATATCAGCAATTCCGAAAAAAACGAATTCATTTGAATTTCGACCAAAAACCGAAAAAATTGATTTACAAAAAAAAGAGCATAATTGAATTCAGTGGGACAATTTTTTTCATGTTTTGTATATATCTGAGAAGTCACGATATAAATTTCAAGTTGGAACTCGCATCCGTTCACTAATGCCAAGTCTTTTAGTAGGATAAAAATTCTTAAATAATAATATTATTAAATAAATTCTTGTGTTTTTCGTATTCAACAGTTCTCTGATATATTATGTAGTTTTTTTAACGAATTTCGAATTTTATAAATTTATTAAATTCAAAATTTAATAAATTTGATTCAATAAATTTAATATAATTAATTTGATTTAATGAACTGAATAAATTTGATTATTTAATAAATTTAATAAATTTAAAATTCGTTAAAAATGTTGTATAATACATCAGGGAACTGTTGAATACGAAAAACACGATATTTAAGAATTTTTATCCTACTAAAAAACTTGGCATTAGTAAACAGATGTGAGTTCCAACTTAAAATTTATATCGTGACTTCTCAGATATATACAAAACATGACAAAAATTGTTCCGTCGAACTCTTTTTTTTGTAAATCAATTTTTTCGGTTTTTGGCCAAAATTAAAATAAATTCGTTTTTTTTCGGAATCGCTGATATTTTTTTCGAAAAGCGCAGAAAATTTCCGATCGAAAGCTAATGTCAAAGAATTTTTTCGATTTTATTTCGCGCCGTGCCAAAGCTCCGAATCACTGAATACGCAAAAAGTTTTAAATACAGCTTTTGGTGCATTCCAAAGAGTATTATAGTTAGAGATCTGAAAATTGGTGTACAATATACTTTCAGGCAACACTAAAACATACTCGAGTTTCAAGAAAATCGAAAGAGGTCGGCCTAAAAGGGGATCCATTGAGCGGGAATACCTATTATATATTTGCCGGAAATATGTTTTTCCAATTAATTTTATTATAGATCTACAAACAGGCTAACAGGCCGATATTTAAATGAAATTTTATTTATTTTCAATAGATTTACTATTTCTAAATCAATAAATAATTAATTAATAAATGAATAACTCAAGTAAATCATTTCTCTTGGTATGAAATCTGACCTTTCGCGGTTGCCACGTCAAAGGCACAATCGGTCTGGACCAGACAAGTTCTCTGCTGAAGTAATTCCACTCTCGATGAACATTCTTCTTGTCTCGCTGGATCTACCATGAGCAATCTAGTTCGCAGCTTTATACCTTTTCCACAAGACGCACTGCAAGGAGACCAATCGGTCCAATCGGTCACCTGGTGATGGAAACAAACAAATGGAAGCCATTTAAACCTAAATTACGATTTGTCCAATCTTATTCTGATTCCATCGATTTGGATGCAATTTAATCGCAATTTTTTATTTAAATTTATGGCTTGAGTTATTCAGGTTTCATAACATTTTTAATGACCCTTGAAATATGTATCTGCATTTGCATTTTTCGCGCGCCTTTGAGCGATAAACTGCAAATGATCATTCTAACACAAAAATGCTCCAGGGGCTTTTTGGATTAATCTTCTGAAGAACATTTTTCTCTTCTTTTTATGATCTGGATGAGGATTGCTTTTTTCTTTCGATTTTTATTATGATTCAACATATTGATCTTCCATAACAAATAAAATTCAAAAATCCTTAGAGCATTTTTGTCTCTAAATGGTAATTTGGAGTGTATCCCTAAAGGCGAAAAATGCAGATACACCCCAGCAAACACAGTTTCAGAATAGTTACGAAAATGTTCTGTAACGGACGTTATATTGGATGTAACATTTATGTCACAAGCATAGTTAATGAAGCAGTGCTTGTTCAGAAATTTGTCGTCCTATTGGGAACGTTATCGTTACGGAAAATGTACGAATAATATTTATGGAAAATACTTAACACATAGATGTAACTGTTATGTAACAAACTCAGCACAAAGATGTAACACACTCAGCTCATATCGATGTAACACACTCAGCACATTGACGTAACAAACTCATCTCATAGCCATAAAGATCAACATAACCTCGACATTTTTTAAACACATTTTTCTCGAGGATAACTTGATAGAATAAAAACAGAAGAGTAGGGCGATCTACGTAATTAATTTGTACAGGTGGCCTCACTATTCTCTTTTCATTCCATCAAGTCGTTTTTGAGAAGTAAGTGTTAAAAGTTTTAGCTCTATCTCTCTCGATCTCACGAGAGCGGAAAGGCGCGGGGGAAAACTCATTGATGTAACTGTTACGTAACGAAATATTTAATTTTAATTTTATTTGCAATATATATTTCTTTATAATTCCGATAAAATTAAGCTCTATTTATTAATCTCTAAATATTTTTAAACAATATATACTATAGGGAATTTAAAAAAAAAATTAGACGTCTCGCCACCGGGGTTTGTACTCCCGATTCCCGAGTTTCATGGTTATATCCAAAAATAAAAGGAATTTTTTTTTAAATAAATTATATCTTGTCAAATTTAACTTATTAGTTATATCTTTTTTGTGACATATGCTCCTCAACTTTGCGCGGATCCGGGAACGTGCATTTGCCGATTGTGGGGGATTGAGACCTGCCTGAATACGGAACCTTTCTAACGATCTAACGCTGCAGACACGCTACCTCTTATGCTACCATCTTCTTTAGGGCCCGTGATATTTATATTACATTTGGGGTACATGGGTCGTTATAATTCATTTTTACATATTATTGAACGAATTCTTTATACCAGATTTAAAATTGATAAATTATTGACGAATGATCAATATTAAGGGGCCAGCCCACACCAACGGCGAGGATGCGATGGGGCATTATGCCAAAATAGCATAAAAAATTATAGTAAAAATTTATTCCAGCAGGTTTAGAGTCGAGTTCATGAAGCTCGTAACTCAAAGACAGTTTTTACTGGGGTGTTTTTCTGTCACGACAAATACCCATGCAATTACGCTCACATAATTACACTTCTGTATCGTTTACGTTTCTTTATTGACATAACCTCAAAATGATTCAAGACATTTCTTTTAGTATATGTATATATGTATGTATTATGGATATGTTACAAGAAATTTCTTGTAACATTTATGTAACACATAAAACGTATTTGCTACGTAGCCTATACTACGAAGATTATAATGTTCCGTAACTATTACGAATTTGTTACAAGAAATGTCTTGTAACATTTATGTAACACATTATACGTATTTGCTACATAGCCCATACTACGAGATTATAATGTCATCAATGTTCTATTCGCTCCGTGCAAGCCCTTTGGTGGGGATAAGCGAATCTACCTCAGCACCCGGGGTGGCGAAAAGGTGCAATAATTCCGGAAGATTTGCAAATTTTACCGCTTTCCAACATGGAAACATAAAGTGAAGCAGAGAAACAAATGGATTGCAGCTGTGCAGAGGAAAAAGTAAGTCTCATAAGCTATCGCCTGACGGCTGACGCAGGAAAGCAAGCACGACTTTCTTGATACTTACAAATAACCTCAAAATGCATCGTAGAATCATAAAAATATACGTATTCATTATAGTTTTTTTCTTGCTGTTTTTTGTATTAAATTGTAGGAAAAATTCTTTATATAACTACATAAAGCAAATCTCGGAATAGATGCTTTTATTTTATTGAATTGAACTTTTTATCAAATTTTCAATGCAATCACGGCTAAATTTTCCGGTTTTTTCGCGCCTTACAACTACTAGATGTCGCCACCGCAGACTCGTGCACGGAGCCAATAATTGTTACGGATTTGTGACAAGAAATGTCCCGTAACATTTACGTAACACATTATACGTATTTGTTACGTAGCCTATACTACGAGATTATAATATCACCAATGTTCTATAATTTTTATAGCATTGACTCGTAACAATTTTACAGATTTACAGTATACCTAAATATCTCATAACAGTGACGAGATCTTGACGTATCAATATTACATATTTGTGATGTCTATAGTTTTTCGTAATTCCTTCATCTTTGATTGACGCCCTTGCTACATATTGTCATAACGTACTATATACATCTCGTTTACGTCATTATGAAAAAGTTTCGAATTTGTGATGAACATTATATGACGTATTTATTACATTTCAATTATACGTAAGTGTTTCGTAAATTATCCAAGTGTGTTTGCTGGGACAAATCTTGAAAATAATTATCGTTCGACCCGTATCCCGTTTATGAAGAAGTATATCTCGATAAAGTTTTTTTCGATTTTTGACCTCATCATAAAGGAAGCTTTACACTGTTTTTTCTAATCTGATACCATTATCGTCATAATTCGTTTATTTTTTATTTTCATTATTTTTTCGATTTCAAACATTAAATTAAAAAATGTATCCAAAACGTTTTTTTGCGAAAAACTATACTTTTTTGCTTACAAATGATTATCGATTCTTTCATATCTTAAAATCAATCATTTAATGGCAATGAGATTAATGGTGAATTAATTATTTAAAAAATTGCAAAAGCCCCTAGATTTTAATTCGATTAATAATTATCAAATAAATAATAATTTATTTTCAAGGGAATTTGATTTGGCATGAAATAAACCTTTTATCTAATGCCAATGTATGATATTTTGAATAATTTTATACAAAAATAAGAAAATACTTTGCATAATGGATCGATGGTTTCTTCGGTGCCTGGTTCGCAGGGTGGTCCCATACACTTGCTCTTGTCGATTAGTGATATTTGCGGACATTTTTTCCTATCCATACGATCCTTGAAACGTCTCGTGCGCATACGATATCCTACTCCACAATCTGAGGAACACTCGGACCAACCGTTCCATTCGGTGGTCTCACATACCCCACTCTCATTTCCGGTTAGTGAAATCTCGTCGGAATCAGTGTTTCTCTCTTCTTCTCCACTATAGTATTTAAATTTAAATTCAGTGTTTAGTACACAACTGGAAACAATTAAATGATTTTCTAACAAACTATAAATAGCCCTTTTTCTCCGTTTTCTTCAAATTCATGTCAAAGACAAAAAAAAAAAATTTCTTCAAATACCATCGTGAATCCTGAGAAGGTCTCATTCTCCGTTATTTCAAATGCCGTGCTGCTCAAACTCCGTGGTCAAATGCCGTGTGTATCAAACTCCGTTCTTCATTTTCCGGTGTTTCCCCCTTCTCCCTAATAATCCAAAAGGGTCGCCACTCGCTCCGAGCTCGACCCTCGCACCTTTTTTTTTAAATCGCCCGTGTACCTGCTTTGTCTATACCCCATTACTAATAATAAATAATTTTCCAATTTTATAGATTAATATGTGAAATATAATTATGATATTAATTATTCACAGATAATAATCGCTCGCTTGGATGTATTCATACACGGAATAATTCACGGTAGATTCTCTAAACTGAATTCCCGTAGTATATTTTGTATCCCATGAAATAATCCCTCCGTGATTGTAAAGAGAATGGAATGAAAGACGCACTGTTTTTGTACATATATCACTGTTATGATTCTATCAGACCACACCATACTAACAGATATTCATATTATATGAGGGGCATTCCACGCCAAATCAACCACTTTAGAATCCAACCCCTTTCGATTTGGCTAAAACATTTTTATTTTTTTCTACCCTTTCAAAAACATTTCACAGAATTTTTTCAAATTTTTTCACCCAACCGGTAAAAAATTATGAACTTTTCAGAAAAAATAAGCTTTTTATTTTTCAAATATCTATAACTTTTTCAAAAATTGACATATCTGGATTTTTTTTATGTGTGTTTTTCTATGTACTTTTTAGAAACAAGATAGAAAAAAATATTCGGGCCGATCTTCAACGTTTTTTTTGCGAATTTTCAGAAAAAAAAAAATTTCTCGATTATTATCATTTTTAATTTTTCTTATATTTTTTTTGATAGAAACTTTTCCATTTTCTGTAAATTCACTGAAATTTTCAGAGAAGGATTTTTTCGTTTTTTATTTATTTTTTCAATTCAAAATTTTTTTTTCACTCAGCTTATTTCTTATAATACCACTCTGGGGATTTTTGAGAATGTCGAAAGAACCTCAAATTAAAAAAAAAAAATAATAATAAATGCAATCGAAAGTGGTATCCATCGAAAAGAAAATTTATTTTTCAAATATCTATAACTTTTTTGAAAATTGACTTTTCGTGACGTTGTTTTTTTGAAAATTTATGATTATCAATGTACTTTTCAGAAAAAAAAACGGGAAAAAATATTCGGGCCGATCTTCAACGTTTGATTTGCCAATTTTCAAAAAAAAAACAAAAATTTCTCGGTTATTGTCATTTTTAATTTTTCTTGTCGTTTTTTTTATAAAAACTTTGCCATTTTCTGCAAATTCACTAAAATTTTCAGAGCAGGATTTTTTTTCAATTCAAAAATTTTTTTTTTACTCAGCATATTTCTTATATTATCACTTTGGGAATTTTTGAGGATGTTGAGAGAATGTCAAAGTTCGAAAAAAAATAATAATAAATGAAATTGAAAGTGATAATCATCGAAAAAATTTCAATGTTTTTTGAAAAAGTAGGACAAAAAATGGGAGATAGTTCTGAATAATTTTTTTATTCAGAACTATTCAGACTTTTCAAAAGAGTCCACTTTATCATTGCACAATGATTTTCATCGTCCTTAATTTGGCATTGCGATTTTTGCAATTATTAAGGGGTTATGGGCAAAAGAAATATTGAAAAATCAATAACTACCGTGGTTCACGGTATTCAGACTTTCAAAAAGCGTCCACTTTATCAATGCACAATAATTTTCATCGTCATTAATTTAACATTGCGATTTTTGCAATTATTAAGGGGTTATGAGCAAAAGAAATATTGAAAAATCAATAACTACCGCGGTTCACGGTATTCAGACTTTTCAAAAGCGTCCACTTTATCATTGCACAATGACTTTCATCGTCCTTAATTTGGCATTGCGATTTTCGCAATTATTAAGGGGTTATGAGCAAAAAAAATATTGAAAAATCGATAACTACCGTGGTTCACGGTATTCAGACTTCAAAAGCGTCCACTTTATCAATGCACAATGATTTTTATCATCCTTAATTTAGCATTGCGATTTTTGCAATAATTAAGGGGTTATGGGCAAAAGAAATATTGAAAAATCAATAACTACCGTGGTTCACGGTATTCAGACTTTTCAAAAGCGTCCACTTTATCATTGCACAATGATCTTCATCGTCCTTAATTTGACATTGCGATTTTCGCAATTATTAAGGGGTTATGAGCAAAAGAAATATTGAAAAATCGATAACTACCGTGTTTTACGGTACTCAGACTTTTCAAAAGCGTCCACTTTATCATTGCACAATGATTTTCATCGTCCTTAATTTGACATTGCGATTTTTGCAATATTAAGGGGTTATGAGCAAAAAAAATATTGAAAAATCGATAACTCCCGTGGTTCACGGTATTCAGACTTTTCAAAAGCGTCCACTTTATCATTGCACAATGATTTTCATCGTCCTTAATTTGGCATTGCTATTTTCGCAATTTTTAAGGGGTTATGAGCAAAAAAAATATTGAAAAATCGATAACTACCGTGGTTCACGGTATTCAGACTTTTCAAAAGCGTCTACTTTATCAATGCACAATGATTTTCATCGTCCTTAATTTGGCATTGCGATTTTTGCAATAATTAAGGGGTTACGGGCAGAAGAAATATTGAAAAATCAATAACTACCGTGGTTCACGGTATTCAGACTTTTCAAAAGCGTCCACTTTATCATTGCACAATGATTTTCATCGTCCTTTATTTGGCATTGCGATTTTCGCAATTATTAAGGGGTTATGAGCAAAAGAAATATTGAAAAATCGATAACTACCGTGGTTCACGGTATTCAGACTTTTCAAAAGCGTTTACTTTATCATTGCACAATTATTTTCATCGTTCCTAATTTGGCATTGCGATTTTCATAATTATTAAGGGGTTATGGGCAAAAGAAATATTGAAAAAACGATAACTATTGTGTTTTACGGTATTCAGACTTTTTAAAAGCATCCTCTTCATCATTGCACAATGATTTTTATCGTCCCTACTTTGACATTGCGATTTTTGCAATTATTAAAGGGTTATGGGCAAAAGAAATATTGAAAAATCAATAACTACCGTGGTTCACGATATTTAGACTTTTCAAAAGCGTCTACTTTATCATTGCACAATGATCTTCATCGTCCTTAATTTGGCATTGCGATTTTCGCAATTATTAAGGGGTTATGAGCAAAAGAAATATTGAAAAATCGATAACTACCGTGGTTCACGGTATTTAGACTTTTCAAAAGCGTCCACTTTATCAATGCATAATTATTTTTATCGTCCTTAATTTGGCATTGCGATTTTTGCAATAATTAAGGGGTTATGAGCGAAAGAAATATTGAAAAATCAATAACTACCGTGGTTCACGGTATTCAGACTTTTCAAAAGCGTCCACTTTATCATTGCACAATGATTTTCATCGTCCTCTATTTGGAATTGCGATTTTTGCATATATTAAAGGGCTATGAGCAAAAGAAATATTGAAAAATCGATAACTACCGTGGCTCACGGTATTCAGACTTTTCAAAAGCGTTCACTTTATCAATGCACAATGATTCCCATCGTCCCCAAATTGGCATTGCGATTTTTGCAATTATTAAGGGGTTATGGGCAAAAGAAATATTGAAAAATCAATAACTACCGTGGTTCACGGTATTCGGACTTTTCAAAAGCGTCCACTTTATCATTGCACAATGATTTTCATCGTCCTTAATTTGACATTGCGATTTTTGCAATTATTAAGGAGTTATGGGCAAAAGAAATATTGAAAAATCAATAACTACCGTGGTTCACGGTATTCAGACTTTTCAAAAGCGTCCACTTTATCATTGCACAATGATTTTCATCGTCCTTAATTTGGCATTGCTATTTTCGCAATTATTAAGGGGTTATGAGCAAAAGAAATATTGAAAAATCAATAACTACCGTGGTTCACGGTATTCAGACTTTTCAAAAGCGTCGACTTTATCATTGCACAATGATTTTCATCGTCCTTAATTTGGCATTGAGATTTTTGCAATTATTAAGGGGTTATGGGCAAAAGAAATATTGAAAAATCAATAACTACCGTGGTTCACGGTATTCAGACTTTTCAAAAGCGTCCACTTTATCAATGCACAATGATTTTCATCTTCCTTAATTTGGCATTGCGATTTTTGCAATTATTGAGGGGTTATGGACAAAATAAATATTGAAAAATCAATCACTACCGTGTTTATCGGGATTCAGACATTTACAAACATATTAATGATGAACATCATTGTACAATGATGAAGTGGACGCTTTTAAAAAGTCTGAATCCCGATAAACACGGTAGTTATTGATTTTTTAATATTTATTTTGTCGATAACACTTTAATAATTGCGAAAATCGCAATGCCAAATTAAAAATGACTGAAAACATTGTGCAATGATGAAGTGGAAGCTTTCAAAAAGTCTGAATACCGTGAACCACGGTAGTTATTGATTTTTTCATATTTCTTTTGCCCATAACCCCTTAATACCTGCAAAAATCGCAATGCCAAATTAAGGACGATGAAAGCCATTGTGCAATGATAAAGTGGACGCTTTCGAAAAGTCTGAATACCATGAATCACGGTGGTTATTGATTTTTCAATATTTCTTTTTCCCATAACCCCTTAATAATTGCAAAAATCGCAATGCTAAATTGAAGACGATGAAAATCATTGTGCAATGATAAAGTGGACGCTTTTGAAAAGTCTGAATACTGTAAAACGCGGTAGTTATTGATTTTTCAATATTTCTTTTGTCGATAACCCCTTAATAATTGCAAAAATCACAATGCCAAATTACGGATGACTGAAAACATTGTGCAATGATAAAGTGGGAGCTTTTGGAAAGTCTGAATACCGTGAACCATGGTAGTTATTGATTTTTCAATATTTCTTTTGCTCATAACCCCTTAATAATTGCGAAAATCGCAATGCCAAATTGAGGATGATGAAAAGTATTATGCAGTCATGATGTGGATGCTTTTGAAAAGTCTGAATACCGTGAACCACGGTAGTTATTGATTTTTCAATGTCTCTTTTGCCCATAACCCTTTAATAATTGCAAAAATCGCAATGCCAAATTAAGGACGATAAAAATCATTGTGCAATGATAAAGTGGACGTTTTTGAAAAGTCTGAATACCGTGAATCACGGTAGTTATTGATTTTTCAATATTTCTTTTGCCCATAACCCCTTAATAATTGCAAAAATCGCCATGTTAAATTGAGGACGATGAAAATTATTGTGCATTGATAAAGTGGACGCTTTTGAAAAGTCTGAATACCGTGAACCATGGTAGTTATTGATTTTTCAATATTTCTGTTGCCCATAACCCCTTAATTATTACAAACATCGCAATGTCAAATTAAGGACGATAAAAATCATTGTGCAATGATAAAGTGAACGCTTTTGAAAAGTCTGAATACCGTGAACCACGGTAGTTATTGATTTTTCGATATTTCTTTTGCCCATAACCCCTTAATAATTGCAAAAATCGCAATGCTAAATTAAAGACGATAAAAATCATTGTGCAATGATAAAGTGGACCCTTTGAAAAAGTCTGAATACCGTGAACCACGGTAGTTATCGATTTTTCAATATTTCTTTTGCTCATAACCCCTTAATAATTGCGAAAATCGCAATGCCAAATTAAGGACGATGAAGATCATTATGCAATGATAAAGTGGACGCTTTCGAAAAGTCTGAATACCGTGAACCACGGTAGTTATTGATTTTTCAATATTTCTTTTGCCCATAACCCCTTAATTATTGCAAAAATCGCAATGCTAAATTAAGGATGATAAAAATCATTGTGCATTGATAAAGTGGACGCTTTTGAAGTCTGAATACCGTGAACCACGGTAGTTATCGATTTTTCAATATTTTTTGCTCATAACTCCTTAATAATTGCGAAAATCGCAATGCCAAATTGAGGACGATGAAAGTCATTGTGCAATGATAAAGTGGACGCTTTTGAAAAGTCTGAATACCGTGAACCGCGGTAGTTATTGATTTTTCAATATTTCTTTTGCTCATAACCCCTTAATAATTGCAAAAATCGCAATGTTAAATTAATGACGATAAAAATCATTGTGCATTGATAAAGTGGACGCTTTTTAAAAGTCTGAATACCGTGAACCACGGTAGTTATTGATTTTTCAATATTTCTTTTGCTCATAACCCCTTAATAATTGCAAAAATCGCAATGCCAAATTAAGGACGATGAAAATCATTGTGCAATGATAAAGTGGACGCTTTTGAAAAGTCTGAATAGTTCTGAATAAAAAAATTATTCAGAACTATCTTCCATTTTTTGTCCTACTTTTTCAAAAAACATTGAAATTTTTTCGATGATTATCACTTTCAATTTCATTTATTATTATTTTTTTTCGAACTTTGACATTCTCTCAACATCCTCAAAAATTCCCAAAGTGATAATATAAGAAATAAGCTGAGTAAAAAAAAAACTTTTCGAATTGAAAACAAATCCTACTCTGAAAATTTCAGTGAATTTGCAGAAAATGGCAAAGTTTTTATAAAAAAAACGATAAGAAAAATTAAAAATGCCAATAATCGAACAATTTTTGTTTTTTTTTTTTTGAAAATTCGCAAAACAAACGTTGAAGATCGGCCCGAATATTTTTTTCCGTTTTTTTTTCTGAAAAGTACATTGATAAACACAAATTTTCAAAAAAACAACGTTACGAAGAGTCATCTTTCAAAAAAGTTATAGATATTTGAAAAATAAATTTTCTTTTCGATGGATACCACTTTCGATTGCATTTATTTATTTTTTTTTCAAAATTTGAGGTCCTTTCGACATCCTCAAAAATCCCCAGAGTGGTATTATAAGAAATAAGCTGAGTGAAAAAAAAAATTTTGAATTGAAAAAAGAAATAGAAAACGAAAAAATCCCACTCTGAAAATTTCAGTGAATTTGCAGAAAATGGAAAAGTTTCTATCAAAAAAAAGATAAGAAAAATTAAAAATGATAATAATCGAGTAATTTTTTTTTTCTGAAAATTCGCAAAAAAAAACGTTGAAGATCGGCCCGAATATTTTTTTCTATTTTGTTTCTAAAAAGTACATAGAAAAACACATAAAAAAAACATCCAGATATGTCAATTTTTGAAAAATTTATAGATATTTGAAAAATAAAAAGCTTATTTTTCCTGAAAAGTTCATAATTTGGGTGAAAAAATTTGAAAAAATTCTGTAAAATGTTTTTGAAAGGGTAGAAAAAAATAAAAATGTTTTAGCCAAATCGAAAGGGGTTGGATTCTAAAGTGGTTGATTCGGCTAGGATTGCCCCTCATATAATATGAATATCTGTTAGTATGGTATGGTCTGATAGAATTATAACAGTGATATATGTACAA
Source organism: Alloplasta piceator (assembly GCA_946863875.1). Classification (NCBI taxonomy): domain Eukaryota; kingdom Metazoa; phylum Arthropoda; class Insecta; order Hymenoptera; family Ichneumonidae; genus Alloplasta; species Alloplasta piceator. The sequence goes on from OX333071.1 coordinate 49,500,002, forward strand.
AAACAGTACGTCTTTCATTCCATTCTTTTTACAAGAACATGAATGTTAATAATCACGGAGGGATTATTTCATGCGGTACAAAATATACTACGAGAATTCAGTTTAGAGAATCTACCGTGAATTATTCCGTGTATGAATACATCCGAGCGAGCGATTATTATCTGTGAATAATCAATATCATAATATTATTTCACATATTAATCTATAAAATTGGAAAAAACGGCGGCGACTTGAAGTGTTGAGAATCACTGAGGCAGTGCGGCGCGATGACATTTCGTGAGATGTTAACTGAACCACGTGGCTGTCCAGTTCGTCGTTGCCGCGAACCGTATTATTAGTAATGGGGTATAGACAAAGCAGGTACACGGGCGATTAAAAAAAAAGGTGCGACGGTCGAGCTCGGAACGAGTGGCGACCCTTTCGGATTATTAGGGAGTAGGAGGAAACGCCGGAAAATGAAGAACGGAGTTTGATACACACGGCATTTGATCACGGAGTTTGAGCAGCACGGCATTTGAAATAACTGAGAATGAGACCTTCTCTGAATCCTTGTAGAGAATTAATTCAAGTTTCTGAAACCCCCACTTTAATTTTTTGTGCAATTATTGGTTGCTAAGATATCAATGATCAAAGATAAAAAGATCCTTTTTAATTAAAAGTTCGATATCCCAGCGAAAAATAGTCGCATCGAGGTCTTTAAAATGCTTTTTTTGGACCTTGATACGATCATTTTTCATAGAGATACAGCATTTTTAAAAACCACTACAAATTTAGGAAATTTTCCTGATCCCTCAATTGTTTCCAGTAGTATATTTATTATTGAAAGGAGGTAAGAAATTTTAAGCTTACGGGCATTCAGCGACAGCGGCGACACACATTTCTTTGGATACGAGTTGTCTGTTGCATCCCATAATTTTCGCTTTCTCAGTCATGATATAAGATCGTGTGCGCATTCTCAAGCCTTTGCCACAACTCACGGAACACGGTGACCATGCTGTGAAATCCGTTGTTTGGCATTCGGCTATAAGAACGATCGAATCGATTGATGTTAATGTCAATTGTTATTCCTAAAATCGTACAGAATGTATCGAAATGAAATTAAAAAAAAAAAACCCACGGAAATAAGTTCATGCGAACTACATAGAAAACACACATTGAATAAATGAAGTATATTTGTTACCGAACGATAGATATTTCGGATATATTTGGCAATATAAGTTAAATATTTCGATAAGTGAAAAATATATTTTTAATCTATCGAGACCGTATTTAAAAATATATTTTTCACGTACAAACGTTCAAAAAAATGAATATGTGGAGTTTATTCTTGTATGCATATATTTTATTTCCATGTGGGCCTAAAAAAACACAAGAATTTCAATTTTCTCACGTCTGGAAGTGTCTTCGGTATTTTCGGCCACTTCGAATTCAGCGATTTGCTGCTTGAGCGTATCCTCATCGCAGCTTCGTTCGATGACTTTTTCTCTGTTGAGATAGATACGAGCGAGTGGCAACATCGGCCTTCCGGTTGGATCATAAAATGGTGATCTTGGATCTTCCGGATAACTCGTTGTGATGGGTTTCATTTTTTCACGTGGCTTCGTCTCGGAATTCGGTGACATGTAACTTATTCCATTGTCGGTACCAGCGTCCCAAGGATAAAGATCGATAACCGCACGATTTATCCACGTGCAATCTTCATTACAGAGATTCATGCGATTGAGACCAACGACCCAATCGGGCGATGGCCCGAGCATCGATGCAACCGACAACAGCGGATGTTTCTTGTCGACGCGAAAACTTGTTGTTGTGTTTGTATTTACATTTGGATACCACAAACCTGCGGCTTTAACCAGCGTACGAAGATGCTTCGATTGGCCCCTCAATTCAGCCTCAAGACCAGAAGCCGAACCCCATTCGGCTAATTGACGAAAACCATCGGTCGCCAAGTGGTCACGACCCCAAAATGAAAAATCTGCCTCGTGAGATGCGCCAATTAAGTCACTAAAGTGGGTCAACCACGCGGAAAATGGAAAATGTTTGGGATGCGTGACATTTGACCAGATTCCTTCCATCACGAGCTATAGACGAGTAAATAGGCGATTCGGTGATTATTTTTTCATAATTAAGGAAATTGTGGTCGTTGAAGCAACCCTCACATTTTATATTTTATCACTGTTGCTTCCTCATGGAGAAGCTTTGTTTTTGTTAATAAAAAAATCGTGCAAAATCAAACCTGCACATTATTTCCTCATCATTTTTACGCATTCGCAAATCCTTATTTTTGAGCACGTCGCTTTCCGATCTTGGAAAAGTGTAAAGCAACGATAGCAATTCTGAATCTTCACGATTTGTTTATTACTGCGTATATGATTCAATAAAGTATAAGCTTAAGGCAAATTATAGTGAAAAGATTTTTTTTAGAAAAATTCAAAATTTGGTATAGTCCAGTCATTCTAGACTTTTCGATGCAATAACTCCGACAAAGCGGGAGATCGTTTTATCTACTTTATTGTGCCCTCAATAACATAAACCTGAGTTTGCCCCCTCGAGCGTGGACCGGAAGTTATAGTAATTTCAAAAGAAACATGCGAAATTTCCGTTTTTCTCGAATGAGTCGGTCAGGATCAATCGTACTCCCAAAGTAAGTATTATCAATCTTAAAGATGAGGAAATTCCCTACAAAACTAAAAAAAATCATTGTTATACGACAAAAATTGGCTGAGCTAGCGCCGATCAAAGTTAGATGCTATAGCGAGTGCCGAGTAATTTCACACAAAACCTGCAAAATTTGCGTTATACCTGGATAAAACGTTTATGATTGATCGTACGACCAAAATAGTTATAACAAATCTTAAAGAAGAAAAAATTTGCTACAAAACTAAAAAAAGAATCCAATACATTGAAAATTGGCTGAGTCAGCGCCGATCAAAGTTTGACTTTATAGTGATTTTCAAGCATAAGGGACCGCCACGCCAGCCTCCTTCGCCTTGTAACTTCTCTCCAGTTTACTTAATCGAAAAAATGACAAGAATAAACGTTGTCGAGTATAAAATTACCTACATTTTGATCAACCTTCTAGGTCTTATATTTTCGGAACTAGCGTTATCGAAAGTTGGACGATTGTTTATTGTACGTGATATCTCGATTTTACGACGTTAGTTGATTTACATTGACTATATATTTAAAAAATGTATACAAAAAAAATAGTCAAAGTTACGATAGGGAGGCTGTTTCATACAAGAAAATATATATATATACTATATATATATGGGTCATTCCAAGTCAAATCGGCCAAGCGTTGGAATCAACCCCTTTCAATTTCGATTAAATTTGGTCAAAAGTTTTCGTTTTTAATCAAACGAAGTTCTACGAAAGGAGAAAAATAAAAATAAAAAATTTCGAAAGTTATGCAAGATTCAAAATTTTAGATTTTTAAAAATCTTTCGAGTTTATTTTTTAAATATCTCGAAAACTATTATAGTTATTAAAAAATCGTTTTAGGTTCGTCCTGAAGAATATACTTGTGGCTACGAAAAAAAAAATATTCCGAAAATTTTTTTTGAAAAATGATGAATTTGAAGAATTGTGAATTTTCAACAATCTTGAAAATCCAAGTTCCGTATTAAATTTTTGGTTAAATTTTTTTATATACTACCTTGTACTGATCTTAAAAGGTCCTGAAATTTTGAGGACTCAAATAGACAAATGTAGCTCATATTGGCATCATATTGCATACATCTATGACGCATAGGAACACTCACAGCTGTGTGTCGCTTATGAGTGCTCACCTGGAAGTCATATTTGCATCATATGATGATTGACAATAACCCATCATATAGGGCTCATATGGCAGTCACGGCGTGACGAATTTGTGGTGCTCATATGAAGATCATATTGACGTCATACCGTGGTGAAATTGGTTGCGCTCATATGAAGCTCATATGACCGTCACACAGTGGTACCAAATCCCAAAAAGCTGGCCAAAAGTCGAAAATGTATTCAATTCGGGTGAAAGCCCGTACTCCGGAGTTTTCGGGGTCGCTGACTACGAATATGAAGTCAAAATTTAGCAAAACCAAATGGCGGCTCCAATATGGCGGGAAATTTCGTCAAAAACGTATTCAATTCGGGTGAAAGTCTGTACTCCGGGGTTTTCGGGATCGCTAACTACGAATATGAAGTCAAAATTTAGCAAAACAAAATGGCGGATCCAATATGGCGGGAAATTTCATCAAAAACGTATTCAATTCGGGTGAAAGTCTGTACTCCGGGGTTTTCGGGGTCACTGACTACGAATATGAAGTCAAAATTTAGCAAAACAAAATGGCGGATCCAATATGGCGGGAAATTTCGTCAAAAACGTATTTAATTCGGGTGACATTTGAAGACTTGAAGACTTGGGAAGAAGAGGATTGGAATACAGTCATTATAATCATTATTACAATGACAATGAACATTCATAATATATTTCTTTCATTCTTTTATTTCTAATCGATATAATTTTAGCTTTTTTGACAATTAATCACTGTCCTGTGAACTGTCATCATCGTCACATGTATCGCTCGTATCATCAGAAAAAATCTGCCTTGATTCTGGAACTGAAGGTGGAATCAATAGTTCCACCGCGTATGGGGATAACGATCTTAGTTTCTTCGAAGGAAGTTTTCGCAAACTGGATATTACTGGATCTGACGTTACTAAACATCTGCAAAAAATATCTTCCATGTTTTTGATGCGGTTACATTTTCGTGAAAAATCTTCTCGGAATCTTTTAATGTACTTATTGCATGATTCCTGAGCTTCTTCAGACATTTGTCCGATAGGAAGTAACGAAGATTCCACGATTCCGTGACCGTAAATAAGAATTTTGTGTACTGTTGTTGGCATGAAGTACCACGAATAGAGTTCGACAAATTTTCGTGCAGTATCTTCAGCGTATTTGCGAAATTTGGGTATATTGATTTAGAAACCACAAGAAATTACCCAGATAGACAAACGTGCAGCAAACATCGCACGTAACGGCACGGTAGCCGTGCGATGGCGCCACGCAGCGGCACGCCGTGTCGTTACGGATGCCGACATCTATTTCCGTAGGTAACTGATAGCTGCCGTCACATCATGCATAAACACGCTGTATAGGCACAATAGCTGCACAGTGGCTGCACGATATTGACGCGGTAATACGTCACGATGACGGCACGTGGACAATACGCCGTTCACTTCGCCATCGTACCTAGGGACGTTGGGGCGGCACCGTGGCGACACGGACACAACACGGCGTGCTCCTATCAGCCGCCACTGTAGCGACACGGTGGCGGCACGCCGTGCACCTGGAGTAGTTCGACTATTTCTATCTGGGTGCAGACGTGCACGGAGTATAGTCCCCGTGCTGCCACGATACACAGACTCGCCGTGCAGCTACTGTGCCGTTACGGTGTCATCACAAATTGATGTCAAAGTGCACAACGTGTCGTCACTGTGTTGCCTGGATGATGAACGAGTGCGTCTGCGCCGTGCAGCAACTATGCGTAAACTGTGACGCGCACTACGACGGAACGGCGTGACGACACCAAACAGTTACAAACGGAAATAGATGTCGACATCTGTGACAACACGGAGTGGCGACACGCGACGTTACTGTACAGCCGTAATGTAGGCTCATGTCTATCTGGGTACCTGCAATACAACATGGAATCGCTTTATCAATTCTTTATCAATTCCCGTTATTAAAGCGGAAATTTCAGAATTTTCGAAAAATCTTCTAGCTGTATTTCCGTCATTAGAATTTCCATAGCCTGGTTTTGGTTGATCAACAACAAGCCCTAATCTGTCACGAAAACCTTGTTGTATATTTTTGTTCTTCTATCGACATTTTCTTTATCCTCTTTGCGCCCTTGCCACTTTTTTATTTCTAATTTGTAAGCTACATATAAGCAACATTCAAAAAACCGTATCCAAGCATGCAGCAACGATATTCCGAATTTGAAGTGATCTTCATTAACCGGTCTTTGCAACATCTTGTCAATGTCATTAAATTCTTTGGACGTAGCACCACAAAGGTAGCAACGCATACTTGATGATGTATTCGTAATAGAATTACAAACTTTACCATCTATCATCGTCAACACAAGTTTGAAATTGATGTTAATTTTTTTGCCGCCAATTACAGTTTCAAAGGGCACGAAGTTTCTCTCTTGCGCTTGGATACAATTAACTTCTGCCCTAGTTGCTTCGGCAGTTTCATGAAAGAATTTAATTTTAATTGGGCGACAAAACCTTGGTGACGAAGGACGAGGATTTTTCCAAATAATCACGTGTGGATTGACTCTATCAAAGATTTGCAAGGGAACAAGTGAAATAAAGAAAATGTTGGCATCTGATTTATTGCCGTCTCCATCGTTAAATTTTTGTTTGTAAGTATTTTCACCAGAAGTTCCATCGCATCCCCACTTGCATGTCAATTCTAAATTACCAACTTTGTTTTCAGGAAGACTTCCAATAACGTCCGATTGTACCGTTAATATTCTTTCAGCTGTAGGATTTAGCAATACTTGAAGTCCAACTGTGGCTCCACTTTCAGTTACAGAAATTTCTGACTTTGCAGGGTAACACTTTTTTTTAGAATCCAATACATATTTATAAGGCGGGTATAATTTACAATTTTTTTTCAAGCTTACAGAACGTAGTAATTGGTATTGACTTTTGGTCATTTTACCTTCTACCACAAGTGATAATGCTTCGTTGCCTGACAGTACATCTTCTGAAACACGTTCCATAGACTTACGGTACTGTGATGCTTTTGATGGACTGCCTTCTGTGACATCCCTAATTACCTTTGAAGCTTGTAAATTTCCAGAAGCCCGGAGACCCATTTGTGTAGCGTAGGCCAATTCGTGGACGGTATGTCCTTTTCGAACCTTTTCTGTCTTCCTACGTTTTGACCGATCACTTAAATCGCCCCAGCTTGTGGAAGGACGCCCCACTGTGCTTTCCGTAGAAGGATGCCCCATTGTCTTTTCCGTAGAAGGACGCTTCATTGTGTTTTCCGTGGAAGTCTGCAAACGTTCCTTTTCAATCGTGAAAGACACAGGAACGTTGAGCCACTCATCGAATTTATTGAAGAATTTGGTTTCGTCCCTCCTCGCTTCTTGCCACCTCTTTTTGAAATTCGATACCAATCTACCCATGGCATCTTTCAGATTTTTCGACAAAATGTATGGATGCTTCAATTGTTTTGACACCTCCATTTCAACAATGTCATCGACAATGTTGATAGTTTCTTTTAATACCGATTTCACAAGTATGTTTATTTCCTTTCTCGTGAAAGAAATTTCGTCGGTATTATCCAGAGGATCTGTAGGAAATGCAATATAACATTAATAGAAGAATTATCTTCATCAATTTCCTATGAACAATATTTCAGACGCGAAAATTACAAAAAACTGCAGAAAGCATTTTTGCCTCCATTATTGAATTTTTAGTGCGACAAAATTTCGACTAGTGTAGCACACTTTTGAGTGAGAGTGTATATTCAAAAAAAGAGGATAAAAAATTTCATAAACTACTACAATTATATCTTCTACTGTGAGGAATATATGTGCTAAGTTTTAAATTTTTATATGAGTATTGACTAAGTTGAAAAAATGTTCAAATTGTTGACCGTGTAAAATACACGTATATGCCATTCAAAAGTTTTACTGCTGGGGGGGGGGGGGGGCATAAAAATTACTCAAAACCGAAGGAGCAGCTACGAGCAGCTAATTTTTGGATATGTTTTGAAGAAATGTCTAAGTAACAATTTCCATTTAGTTGAAGAGCGGGGGTCGATAGGGGTTTTGACTTATTGCTTTTTCTAACACGACTTTTCAGGACATAACCAAGAAAAATACCACTACTTTCATTAATGACTTACAATTTCATACATCGTTAACGATAATTTTGAGCAACATACTCAAATTGTACTTACTTTCTGGAGAAGAATCCATTTTGTAAAATCCAAATCCGTTAACTTTTCACTCTTCCAGATGCGTCGAAACTTTCGTCTTATTTCTCCGCGCGACGAGCAAACAATGCGGTCGGCTCGACGCTCACGAATAAAATAGATTCCTGAGCCAGGTATGGACGCTCCCCTTTTCTTAACGGTCATAATACATACTAGAGGTACCACTAAAACTATTCCAACCATTGAAAGTCCCTAGAAAAAAATCTTTTTTTTTCGACTTTTGGCCAGCCTTTGGCGATTTGAGACCACTGTGCGTCGGGATGTGAGGTATTATTGTAATTATGGTAATTCTCGTACGGTTTTTTTTTAATTTCTATTGTTTGCAAAACTTTTTATTATGTATATTTTTTCATTTACATAGCTTCTGAACCGATTACATTAAAAAAGAATTTAAAAACACCCATTTCATTATATTTCAATTTCTTCTGTCTCCAGTGGGATTCGAACCTCCGACCTGCCTATCTAGCCTATCCAGGGATCGGCAAAATTATAATTTGAAATTATGATTATTTAATTACGTGATCAATTCATAAATCCAGGGAAGAATTTTGTGATTAATTATAGATTTAAAAATCTCAATAATTCGTTGATAATTACTTGAGTAATCGGTAATTCGTCTTTATAAAGCCCAATTTTCGGTTAATGATTAATAATCATTCAACGACTATTGATTACTCAATCAATCATTAATCAGAAAGGCCGATTAACCAATTATTCGAGCAACTGGTAATCATACCCGGGAAAAAGTTCATATCTGAATATATCTCAATGTATCTGAATCATATCTCTAGAATCAGATATGATCAAACAAGAAAAATGGCCCGGTCTGATCATGCAGTGTCATGACAGATCATACATGCATAATATCTGACCATGTATTATCATATCCGGGCCATTTTTATAATTTTGAGAGCAGATCCGTCCATATCGCAGCAGGTTTGACCAGATCTGATTTTATTGGGCCAGATCTGCTCATGTCAGACCCCGGTAAAAAATGGTCATTTATAATCGTGTATGATCATATACGAAATTTGTCTCTATATAATCATATATGGCTATATATGACCGTATATGATCATATATAACTATATTTTAATTATTTATTTATTCTTTATTCCATACATTTATTAGTAGTTACAGTAAAAATCGGTTTTTTTATTCATCGTTGGTAGTTTATAAGGATAAAGTAAAATTAAAAAACAAAAATCGAAGAAAAAAAAATTGTCGCCCCGTAGATTTGAAACCCCGATCTTGCGGTTTCAACCGCTGACATGCTAACCACTACACCATCGACCACTTTCATTATTTTCATACATATGTCATGTTAATGTAATAAACGCAAGAAAAATGTACTTAGAAACCTGAGTCAGAACGGACCGTGAACACAAGTTTCGAGGGTTTACATAACTTATGAGGGGTCAGGGTCTCTGAAATTAAGTTATGAGGGGTTACTTCAGTTATAAGGATTCGAGTATGCTGGAATCAAGTGGTATAATATATATATATATATATATATATATATATATATTAGGGTGGTCCTTATTTGGGGTATGTTGTTTTTTCTTTTGACGATAGTCCTTAATCGGTTTCAAATAAATAAATAGAAACTCAGTCTAAATTTCAGCTCGATATCTCAATTTTAACCTGGCCCTCACAGAGGTCAAAGTTTTAGAGGGGAAATACGTGTATTTTTTCCAGTCAATGATCTGAACATTTTTTCGACTTAGTAAATATTGATATAAAAATTTGAAACTTGGCACATATATTTCTCATAGTATAAGGTATAATTGTAGTAGTTTGTGAAATTTTTCATCATCGATTTTGGATATACATTCCCGCTCAAAAGTTTGGATGCATTTGTCGATATGTCTTGCTGCACTAGAAGTTGTATAACTCCGTCAAAAAAAAAGATAATCAAATTTTTTAAAAAGCGTTTTGACGGGAAGAATTTCAGCTTCGTTTTCCATTTTTTAAATATTTTTTATGATTTTTTTTCGACCCGCTATGCACTTTTGAATATGACCGTGTCTTGGTCTTTTTTCGACCATCGCGAATTAGGTGCATAACTTGAGGACATTTTTTTTGTCTTTTTTATCTACGGTACATTCGAAAGGGTTAGCACACTCCATTTTTGTCTCTTAAAAATGTTCGTACGATTTTTTCTCGCAAGGTTATTTCACTTTTGGCTGAAAAAGACGAATTTCGAAAGATGCGACATAACTCAAAAACTATAGGGTTTAAGAGAAAATGTCAAGTATGAAAAACACGTATTTCCCCTTTAAAACTTTGACCTCTGTGATGGCCAGGTTAAAATTGAGATATCGAGCTGAAATTTGCACTGAGTTTGTATTTATTTATTTGAAACCGATTAAGGACTATCATCAAAAGAAAACACAACATACCCCAAATAAGAACCACCCTAATATATGTATATATGGATATATCTTACTAGTTTTAATAAACATTAATTTCCGGGAAAATGCTCATGTATGATCATATATGATCATATATGATCATATATGACATCTATGAACAATACACCTGCCCATATGATAGAATTATAGTTTATCTGAACTATCAGACCAGGTATGACGCTAAATATATCAGCTAGAGCAAAGCTTACCCCGTTGAAACAGTTCTTTTATTAGAGCAGTCATTACGACATTCAGATGTTTACGTATATAAAGCGGGCATGGGATATATATATATATATCGTGCTTGTAGAAGACTTCGTATATTTTGCAGGTTTGGTATCGTATTTAATGGGATAGAATTTTATATGAACGTATCTGCTCATATATCACATATTATAAATGTTCAGATACGGCTGCACACTGTCAACTCGCCTTGGTACCTGACCAGATAAAAACAGATATGAGCTCTATATAGCAGAGTCTGGCACCGTATTTGATCGGATATGATCTTATACGAACAGATACGTTCACATATCACATCATGTATGTTCAGATATGGCTTCACGCTGCCAACTCGTCTTGGTACCTGATCAGATACAAAGATATATGAGATCTATACAACAGAGTCTGGTACCATATTTGATCGGATATGATCTTATACGAATAGATACGATCGTATATCACATCATATATGTTCTGATACGGCTGCACGCTGCCAATTTGCCTTGGTACCTGACCGGATAAAAACATATATGAGATCTACACAGCAGAGTCTGGTACCGTATTTGATCGGATGTGATCTTATACGAACAGACACGTTCACATATCACAGCATGTATATTCAGATACGAATTTGAGGTACCAACTTGCCTTGGTACTCAGCCAGATATGAACAGATATGAGTTCTAGGACGAAAAGTCCCAAAAATATAAGATAATATCACGGCGGTCTTGGAATCCGCCACGACACCTGAAAGAAACCGGAAATATTGTTAAATTAATTAAGGATTGAAGATAAGAAATTAGCCTCGCGGAAAACGTCCTTTTTTACCCTTGAAAAACCCCTAAATTATTTTTCCCTTTTTCCAGTAATATCCTTACCTAAAAATTTCCCGAAATATTTTTGCCCTCGCCGCGCCAAGCCGCCGTTTTCAAGGAGCGACCAATGAGCAGAAATCCTCGATTTATTGAGCAATCTGCAGTAATTTTTCCATCACCGGACCCGCCACTATTCAGTACGAGACTTTATTGAGAACACCGGGACACCATATTATATTTTTTCAGGGTGACGACGTGACGTCCCAATAAAAACGGTGATTGAGCCTCGGGAAATTAAATCAGAAAATATTTCATCGAGCTGTGCCCGGTGATAGCGGATATTAAAGCATCACGAGACGGAGAGAGACAGACGATCGTCAGCGAGCGAGCAGCTTCGGCATAAAGACGGCAGCACCGTAGCGGGAACAACCTCGCGCTCCGTGTGTCATCAAGGAGAACTACGAGACCCGCCATCCTCTTCACCCCCCCCCCTCACCGACAAAGAAACGAAGAAGACGAACTTCCCCTTCTCCCTCCCTATCCTTCGCCATGGATTTACGCATCGACCGAAATCGCGGCCACCTTGGCCTCATTCCGAGACCACGCGTTAGCGAAACCACACGTGCTTTTCATCGAGATTTTTGCGTAATAGATTTGAGAGTAAAGAAAGGAGAATAAAAGACGAAAACAGGAAAGAAAATATCGAGAAAGAAAAGGAGACAATAGCGAAAGAGTATTAAGAGAAAAAAGAGTGAGTAGAGTGATTATTTCCCCGAGAATTTTTCTTTGTAACTTTTGCGGTGTCGTGGCGTACGCGTCGTGGAGTCTCCCCCCCCCCCTTCTTTTCCATTGTTCGAGTATTTGCCATTTTTGTAGTTTTTCATTGTGAATTGCGTATCGCGGTAATTATTAAGAGGTCGTAGAGTCTACGAACCCCCCAAACGGTAAACCCTGAGATATTCGATACCGATAATTTAGCGAATTTTAAGATTAGCGTCCCTGACCTTCCGTATCCCCTCTTCCCCCCTCCCTTGCCCCTATTGCGTCATTCCTTTGTTCGCGCGACGAAACATTGTCGTTCATTTTGTGTTTCCTCTTCGCGCTATTAGAGTACTAAGGATTATTATCATTGTGTATTTTATTTTGCGCTCCCTCGGGAATTATTATTATTCTTATTCATAGTTTTTTTTGCATTCTGTTTCTCTTGTACCGGTTGCTGGACCGTAAAACTAGCTGGCGCCCAATTAAATAATATGTTCCCTACTGACTTGTCTAACCGCCATTCTAACGGTTAGAATTGCTTGCCGTTAGAATTTGTGAAAATTCTACTGTCTTTCTAACCGGATTTCTAACCGCTACGCGTAATTTTACCGAAGTTAGAATAGTGGTTGGAAAGGCGGTTAGAATTTCAAATTCCATCTGCTACCAAAATCCAACCATGCCTAACCCACTTTCTAACCGCTCTTTCTAACTACTACGCATATAATTTACTCAAGTTAGAATAGGGGTTAGAAAAGAGGTTAGAAATTCAAAATAAAATCTGAGCAGTGATTTTACATACCTGGAACGGTGGTCGCCGATTAAAGATGCGTGTACCTGTAATTGGCATTTTGATGTGGATATTACAAAGTCGATGGTGCGATACACAGTATCGTAAAATCGTAATTTTATGCATTATTTTTTTTTGTTGCGTAACATTTCCGCAATACAATATTCTTTTTTTTACCACAATATGTTTTATTATCAAATGTAGCGAATATAATACCGAAAATCGAGTCTTCCTATGATCATTTTTCCGCGGTTTCTTCATATACGGTCTACGATTATAATTATTTTTCATGTTTTTTTTTAAAGTTAAATTAAGATTAATATAATATTAAGATTAAAATATATGACACCACTGTGATGAGCGTTGCTTTTATAATCTCAAGCTGGCAAGATACTACACTGCAGGCGAATAAACATTTTAAGACGAGTCCTGAACGCGCACTGACACGCACCACGATCGTTCGAGCGCCACGAAAGTAGTTTATTTTGTCGTCCAATAACTTCGCGAAGACATTCCACAACGACGCATAAAAGATATTTATTTGTTATTAATATATATCTGTCAACAGAAACGTGCTTTCTTGTTAAAGGACATTCGCGATTCGCCATCTTGCCTTGGTTCTTCAGGGCGCTGTGGGCTTGGCTAGTCTCCCGTAGCGGCGTCCCCGGGAGTCTAGCCTATTTCCATGAATGGACGGAAAAGGGCTAGACTGCCGGAGACGCCACTACGGGAGACTAGCCAAGACGAGGCATGATGGCATATCGCGAATGTCCTTTAATAAGAAAGCACGTTTCTGTTAACAGATATATATTATTAACAAATAAAGATATTTTATGCGTCGTTGTGGAATGTCTTCGCGAAGTTATTGGACGACAAAATAAACTACTTTCGTGGCGCTCGAACGATCGTGGTCCGCGTCAGTGCGCATTCAGGACTCGTCTTAAAATGTTTATTCGCCTGCAGTGTACCCAGTGTCTTGCCAGCTTGAGATTATAAAAGCAACGCTCATCACAGTGGTGTCATATATCTTAATCTTAATATTATATTAATCTTAATTCAACTTAAAAAAAAAACATAAAAAATATTTATAATCATAGACCGTATATGAAGAAACCGCGGAAAAATGATCATACCAAGACTCAATTTTCGGTATTATATTCGCTAGATTTGATAATAAAACATATTGTGGTAAAAAAAAGAATATTGTATTGCGTGAACATTGGTATTGAGTGAATGTTACGCAACAAAAAAAAATATAACACATAAAATTACGATTTTACGATACTGTGTATCGCACCATCGACTCTGTAATATCCACATCAATATGCCAATTACAGGTACATGCATCTTTAATTGGTGACCACAGTTCCAGGTACGTAAAATCACTGCTCAGATTTTATTTCGAATTTCTAATCGTCTGGTGGTTACGCGTGGTCGTTAGAAAGCCGGTAAGGGGGGATTAGGTTTTGACAGCTTGTTGCAATTTGAATTTCTAACCTCTTGTCTAACCCTTATTCTAACTTGAGTAAATTATGCGTAGTAGTTAGAAAGAGCGGTTAGAAAGTGGGTTAGGCATGGTTGGATTTTGGTAGCAGATGGAATTTGAAATTCTACCCGCGTTTCTAACCACCATTCTAACTTGAGTAAAATTACGCGTAGCGGTTAGAAGTCCGGTTAGAAAGACGGTAGAATTTTCACAAATTCAAACTGGTTAGATTTCCGGTTAGATAACCGGCTAGAATGAGTGGTTAGACAAGTTACTAGGGTTCTTTTTTATTACTAATTTGATGGAATAAAATTCAGTTAATTTGTTTAATTCATTTAATTTAATTTTTGGAGTGTAATTATTTATTTATTTTGAGAAATCTCTTACAAATGGCGCTCAACGTGGGGCCCGAAAAACGAGTCTATAGAAAATTTTGAGAAAATTATAGAAAATTTTGAGAAAATTGAGAAAATTTTGAAAAATTGAGAAAATTTTGAAAAATTGGGGAAATTTTGAAAAATTGAGAAAATTTTGGGAAATTCAGAAAATTTTGAAAATATTGCGAAAAATTGAAAAAAAAAATTGAAAAATTGAGGGAAAATTGAAACATTGCAAAATATTGAGAAAATTTTAGAATAAATTAAAATTAAGCGAAAATTCGAAAACACCAAAAAAATAATACTTCGAAAAATTTGAAAAATTGCGAACTCTTAGAATTAAGGAAAATTGCGAATATTGAGAATTAAGAAAAATATCGAAAAATTGGAATTTAGGAAAATTTCGAAAAATACAGCGGAAAAATACGATATTGCAAAATTTCAAGAAAATTGAGAAAGACTCGTGAGTAATAGTACCCACCGCGATAAAACTAATAGTAATTTGAGATATTTTGAATTTAAAAAAAACCCGAATTCTTTTGCATTGCGAGCCACGACACCCCGCGACCACATTGGTGCTCCTATTATTTTGATTTTGTGATTATTTTGGATTGAATATTTTTGATCTTTGCTGAATATTGAATATTTTCTTTTGTGATATATTGCGATTAACGTTGGCTGCTTAAGCGCCTCGTTGTTTATATTACCCAAATCCCTTTGGTTCATTACTTTTTTCTGTATTATTGCCCAAAATGTCGCTTAATATGGATCCTCCGTTAACCACAACTACTACCACTACCACGTGGACCACTGGAGTTATAATGACTCCTACAATGACCCCTACAATACAACACACTGACGATCGGACTGAAGAGCCCATGGAGCGTAGTCGTTGCCGACATAATGGGACCGTTCCTCCCTAGTAAGAAACAGAATCGTTACGTAATAGTTTTTCAGGACCTTTTTACAAAATATGTAATAGCCAAACCCCTATGGACAGCCACAGGACCCAACATAATGACAGCTCTCGAGGTATTAATCCTTAATAAGTGGGGATGCCCCCAATACCTCCTGACGGATAACGGAACTGAGTTTGTTAATAACCACGTGACGAGACAGCTTAATGAGTATGGAATTTTACAGACAACTATCCCTCCTTAACACGCCCAAGCAAATCCCGTAGAAAGAGTGAATAGGACCCTTAAAACGATGATTACCTCGTACATAGCCGAGGATCATCGCGAATGGGATGAACATCTACCCGAATTATGTTTCGCGATGAACACCGCTGTTCAATCATCCACCCAAATGACCCCTTCCTTTTTAAACTTCGGACGTAACCCTCGTCCTATAAAAAGTCTTCGAGATAGAAACCCTTCCCGCTACATTACTCCCGGAGATCCTAACGTCTGGTCTGATAGAATGAAGAGACTTCCCCTTATTCATGATTGGGTACACAAAAATTTGGAACAAGCCGCAACGCGGCAAGCCCATTATTACAATCAGAACCGTAGAGACACCCGATTCAAAGTAGGAGACCAAGTATTGAGAAAATATCGAGTATTATCGTCCGGCGCGCAGAACTTTGCCGCCAAATTAGCGCCCCGATATAACGGACCGTACACTATTAAAACCGTCCTATCCCCAGTAGTTTACGAATTAGAGGGCCCGAATGGCCGAATTATTGCGAAATGTCACATTAAAGATTTGAAAGTTTACACCCCCCGGATGAGATCGGAGAGACCTTCACAAGATACTAATATTTTACAGGAACAAGAGATTAACGATGAGAAGAGGACCACGAGGAACCGGACCACCCGGGCGGGGCCCGTATCGCGCCCCGATGGGGTACCTGGAAGAGGCAAGAGGGCCGCTCGACGAAGCTCGGACGCACCGAGTGAACAGGAGCGACGAGTCCTTCGCCTTCGACTCCCTCGTCCCTAATCCTCCCCGATCCTTGTCCCCCCGAACTATCGAGATAGACGATCTCGTGGCTAGGTACCGCGAGATACGCTGTGCCAACCCTCCATCCCCAATCCCTATCCCTGCTCATCGAAACGACTCCCCGGACCTCTCGAAATCCTCCCCAAGCTTGGGAGCAATCCCTAAGACCGCCTTCATTCCCACGCAGCCACGAGACCGCGCAGGTTAACTCCCCTCCGAACGCATCCGACGATCGGAGGAACTCCGCAATCGAGCCCCTCCACAATTCTCTCCCTCCACCTCCCCAGTCCGCAAACTATCCGCTCCGGCCCCCAAACCACCAACTCCACCACCTAAACCCCTGACTCCCAAAGTCCCACCAACCCACAAACAGACCCGCCGATCCTCTAACCCCGAAATCCCTTCCCTCCTCGATCTCCCTCGCATCCCCCGTCCACAATCATTCCCATCCCCGCACTCCAACATTCCCGCACTCATGTCCCTTAAAATCACACCCCCCGCCGAATTCCGAAAATCTCCCCAACCCGCTGCCGCTCCCATTCCATGGCCACTGCCTCGCCGCTGCTGGTCATGCACTTTTCTCTTCCACTTCACCCGAAACTGCCCCAACCGCAACGAGAACCGTCCCCACCCCCGCTAGATCCCTTCCAAAACACCTCCCCCTCGCGATCGCATCACTCACTCCCTAAAATCCCTTCATCCCCAGAGACCTGAAACAAATCCTATCCCCCGAGACCCCAAAACAACCCATACCCCCGAGACCCAAAAACCATTCCATTCCCTGAGACCCAAAACACTATTCCATCCCCGAGTCCCAACCTCACTAGTCTGGAGATCTGAAATCCCCATCCTTTGAGACGTATTAAGTACCTGACGAAATTCAAAACTGAATCCCAAAAAGACTGATTAAAGTAACCCCAAAAACCTGACACTTCCTGTGATATTCCTAAGATAAACAACGACGCGTTAAGTCAAACTCTCTGTGATATTCGAGAAGAGTAATTATATTTGCAGCGTCAAAAGAGTACTAATGTTGAGCGTTAAAAAAGGTTAGAATCTCCAACAAACGAAGTAAACGGGGAATAATCACAAGGAAATAAACAAAGGAAATATGCCAAAGAGTTTTATTTAGATTTATTTAGAGTCAGCCGAAAGTTCTGAAGACGAACTTCCCTCTTGGCAGGGGGGAATTGTGACGAAAAGTCCCAAAAATATAAGATAATATCGCGGCGGTCTTGGAATTCGCCACGACACCTGAAAGAAACCAGAAATATTGTTAAATTAATTAAGGATTGAAGATAAGAAATTAGCCTCGCGGAAAACGTCCTTTTTTACCCTTGAAAAACCCCTAAATTATTTTTCCCTCTTTCCAGTAATATCCTTACCTAAAAATTTCCCGAAATATTTTTACCAATGAGCAGAAATCCTCGATTTATTGAGCAATCTGCAGCAATTTTTCCATCACCGGACCCGCCACTATTCAGTACGAGACTTAATTGAGGACACCGGGACACCATATTATATTTTTCCAGGGTGACGTCCCGATAAAAACGGTGACTGAGCCTCGGGAAATTAAATCAGAAAATATTTCATCGACCTGTGCCCGGTGATAGCGGATATTGAAGCATCACGAGGCAGAGAGAGACAGACGATCGTCAGCGAGCGAGCAGCTTCGGCATAAAGGCACGAGACGGCAGCACCGTAGCGGGAACAACCTCGCACTCCGTATGTCATCAAGGAGAACTACGAGACCCCGCCATCCTATTCACCCCCCCTCACCAACGAAGAAACGAAGAAGACGAACTTCCCCTTCTCCCTCCCTATCCTTCGCCATGGATTTACGCATCGACTGAAATCGCGGCCATCTTGGCCTCATTCCGAGACCACGCGTTAGCGAAGCCACACGTGCTTTTCATCGAGATGTTTGCTTAATAGATTTGAGAGTAAAGAAAGGAGAATAAAATACGGAAACAGGAAAGAAAATATCGAGAAAGAAAAGGAGACAATAGCG
Organism: Alloplasta piceator; assembly: GCA_946863875.1. Classification (NCBI taxonomy): domain Eukaryota; kingdom Metazoa; phylum Arthropoda; class Insecta; order Hymenoptera; family Ichneumonidae; genus Alloplasta; species Alloplasta piceator. The sequence continues at coordinate 49,518,825 of OX333071.1, forward strand.
AAAGAGTATTAAGAGAAAAAAGAGCGAGTAGAGTGATTATTTCCCCGAGAATTTTTCTTTGTAAATTTTGCGGTGTCGTGGCGTACGCGTCGTAGAGTCTCCCCCCCTCCCTTCTTTTCCATTGTTCGAGTATTTGCGATTTTTGTAGTTTTTCATTGTGAATTGCGTATCGCGGTAATTATTAAGAGGTCGTAGAGTCTACGAACATCCGAACCGTAAACCCTGAGATATTCGATACCGATAATTTAGCGAATTTTGAGATTAGCGTCCCTGACTTTCCGTATCCCCTCTTCCCCCCTCCCTTGCCCCTATTGCGTCATTCCTTTGTTCGCGCGACGAAACATTGTCGTCCATTTTGTGTTTCCTCTTCGCGCTATTAGAGTACTAAGGATTATTATCATTGTGTATTTTATTTTGCGCTCCCTTGGGAATTATTATTATTCTTATTCATAGTTTTTTTTGCGTTCTGTTTCTCTTGTACCGGTTGCTGGACCGTAAAACTAGCTGGCGCCCAATTAAATAATTTGTTCTTTTTAATTACTAATTTGATGGAATAAAATTCAGTTAATTTGTTTTATTCATTTAATTTAATTTTTGGAGTGTAATTATTTATTTATTTTGAGAAATCCCTTACAGTTCATATACGGTCAGGACAGATACCATATTTGATCAGATATGATCTTATATATGCATTAGGGTGGTCCTTATTGAGGCTTTGTTGTTTTTTCTTTTGACGATAATGCTAAATCAGTTTTAAATAAATAAATAGAAACTCATACCAAATTTGAGCTCGATATCTCAATTTTAACCTGGCCCCCACGGCAGTCAAAGTAAATAGCCATGTTCAAAAGTGCGTACCGGGCCAATGACCATGTTCAAAAGTGCGTACCGGGCTCAAAAACAATCGTAGAGAAATTTCTAAAAAAGCAAAATGAAGGTTAATATGTCCTCTTTCAAACACCGCTTGGAAAATATAGCTATCTTCATTATTGACTCCGAAATCAAACTTTTAGTGTGGTGCGAAATTCGACAAATGTGTCCAAACTTTTTAGCGGGAGGGTATGTCGAAAATCAAGGATGAAAAATCTGATAAATACTACAAATATACCTTATACTATGAGCAATATATGTGCAAAGTTTTAAATTTTCAAATCAGTATTAACTAAGTTGAAAAAATGTAAAAATCATTGACCGTATCAAATACACGTATTTCCTCTTTAAAACTTCGACGGCCGTGGGGGCCAGGTTAAAATTGAGATATCGAGCTGAAAATTGGTATGCATTTTTATTTATTTATTTAAAACTTATTTAGCACTATCGTCAAAAGAAAAAACAACATAGCCTAAATAAGGACAACCCTAATATGCATATATGATGTGGAATATGATCAGGCCTAATCATATATGATATTGTAAAATATCAGATATGAATATATCTGATATATATATGACTATATCTGAAATATATATGAACACTAGGGTCCGTGCAGCTCGGGCACTACGCGCCCTCGCTTTGTTAAGATTTGGGTTTGAAGGTTTGCGTTTGGGGGTTTGGGTTTGGGGGTTTGGGTTCAGAGGTTTGGGTTTGGAGGTTTGGGTTCTGGATTCTTGTACACGGGGGCGGGGCGGTGGCGGCGGCGGCAGCAAAATATTTATATAATATAGAGAGATATCCACTCAGATATGAACTTTTTTCCCGGGTATTTATACTTTTCTCAATTATTTCGTGAATAGGTAATTGAATATGGAAATTAAGCGATTACTTTGTTAATTGTCAATCAGAATTTTGAAAAATTGGATTATTTCAGCAACGAGTAATCATCATTAGAAAGTTTTCAATTATTCCATTATTTATTAATCAAGATCCATGAATACAAATTATTTTAATTAATCATTAACTGAAGTGAAAAAAAGTCGATTACATATTCATTCCGTAATCGACATCAATAATTCTTCGATTATTTTGTTAACGATTAATTGAATAAGAAATTATACGATTAATGCACATTATGCACTCCATGCGCGGTATTGCGTGTGAAAGGTTTTTTACCTAAAACAGTAAAAAAATATCTCCGCCCACGGAAACCGATGTTTGGGTCGCATAAAAATTACCTTTGATGGCATTGTATGGTATGATATGGTATTTTCTATTTTGCATAGAAAAGTTGGCAAATTAACCACACCCACGCAATCCAATGCAAGGATGCCATGAAAATCATCCTTCGTCGAATGACAACATGGTAATGTTGAAAATGTTCACGTAAATCCATGTTAAGTCGTGGAAAAAAATTTCCCAAATCATTAATAGAATAATCAGGAAGTTCCATATTTCTTGACTTCGATTGAGGATTAATGGGAATAACCAACAATCATGCTTTTTTAATTACCGATTGATTTAGTAATGAATAATTTTCAAATCCGATTACAAGTAGCAAAAATAATCGGAAATCTGCTACTTCTGATTGATGATTAATGGCGCAATCGAATAACTTTCAATAGTGATTAATCATTAGTCCAGTAATCAAGTAATTACCCAAGTCGTTTGACGATTAATGGATCAACTGAATCGTTTGCTTTAACCGATTAATAGAATAATGCATTCTGTCTATACTCATTTAGTGATTATTTCAGTGATCGGGTCCAATGTTATCTGAATTAACAATTAATCAGTTAATGCGTAATCGTCAATCCTGATTGACGATTGATAATGTAATCAAAATTTATGGAATCTCAATTAAGGATTGACGAATGTAATTACACTGAAAAAACCTTACTGCCACAGTCACCATATTCTTGTGCGCTTCCGCATATTTTATCGCCACGGTCTCCCACATAGCTGCACTGTGCGCCGAGCCATTTTGCATAGGCCCACGAGCTATATTTCAGTGTGCTGGCGGTGGGCCCTCGCCATACACGCACGGTGGTTATACAGCATAGCCACGGTGGATATGCAATATATGCGAATGGAGAGCATATTCTGGTATCTTAGTCAACCGCAGATGTATGCCGGATAACCACCGTATGAGACCCATCATATACATTTATAACCTAAATATTCAATTCAATCACGCGAGAATATTTAGGTTATAAAATACATAAGGTTATTAGATTCATTTATAACCTAAATATTCAATTTAATCACGCGAGAATATTGAGGTTATAAATTACGATAGGTTATAAACTACATTTATAATCTATAAATATTGAATTCAATCACCCGAGAATAGTTTATAAGGATGAATAATTGAAAAATATAAAAATATTGTTTAATTATTAATCCTTATCGATTATTCTCGCGTGATTGAATTAAATATAATTAAAGTTATAAATGTATCTCATATCAAATTTGAAAATAATAAAATGCATATGTTTATGTCATGTATCTATGGCTGCGTTCGTCTTGGACGCTGAAGCGCTACATTTTGTAGCATTTTACATGCCGATGTATATCTATAGATTCGTGCTGAAAGCGCATAAGCGTTCAAGATACGATGGAACTCAGAGGTCATCAGACTCGTCAGTTGAATGCGCGTGTTCACTGGGATAGCCATGACAGCAGTATAAGGAAACGCTGCCGTACCAATGTTAATAGCTTGCCACGGCATTATCATTGTAGCGTTACTGTGAAGGCATTCGTGGCAGTATGTATAGGTCGATTGGCGGAAACAGGCGGATAACCGACAGCTACGCAAAATAACGTTACTGACGCAGTAAGCTTTTTTCAGTGTACGATAAAAGCAAAAAAGATTAATGAATTAATCATTAATGCCGATCTCTGATCCTACCTAACACCCTAACACGCTACCTATTACGCTACCGAGTACTTATGAATTTTCTTCACTTATATGATATATCAGTGGGGACATGCCAGGGAAAACGAGTCACATTTGAATATTATATATATACAGTAAAAAATGAAAGTAATTAATAAATTAATAATTTAAAAAAATAGACGATACAATATGGCATCCAAAATTTCAAAAAATGGGATATTCGTAAAAATCAATTTCTTAGTTTTTTTTACAGTTTCGCGAATTCGAATATCTCAATCGAATCTATATGGAAATTTGGAGAATTTAAAATGGTGGTTCTATTTGATAAAAAAAAAAGATGAATGATAGTGCTACTTTTGTAAAAGTTTGTTTGCTTATATGAAACTGAAATATAAAACAAACAAATTAAAACATTCAAAAAAAATTAGTTGAAAATATTTTTTTTTCTAAGTAAATGAAAACGATTTTTAAAAATTCAATATGGCGGCCGTGATTTACAAAAATTCTCAGATGTTAGTGAACATTATTAAAAACTTTATAATGAATTTTTTGGACTTGCAAAAGATGCGAGGCTTGTCACAACATGCTGTCATTTTGCAGTGATTTAGCAGCCGTCATATTGCGCTCATCGAATGTATCACTAAGAAACATGCATATCGCTATCATATTGCGCTCATCGAATGTATAACTGAGAAACACGCATAACGCCATCATATTGCATGCATGGCATGTATACACTGTTAAAAAAATTTATTTGATCCAAATAAACGAAATTACTTGAGTGAAATTTATTTGAGACAAATCGATTTTTCTTTGCATTGAATAAAAACAGAAATTGCGCTCAGTAAATCATTTTCTTGGTAGCAGTTGTTTGGTCAAAATAATCTAATTCATTGATACTAGTTACAATTATTTCATTCGAATACAGGATTTCTACGAACAGCAAGGCACAAATATTAATTGGAAATAATTAATATTTTTTATCGTAATACTTTATTTGGTCAACACCAGGCGGAGTATTAGTTGCGAATATGTAATATTTTTGATTGGATAAACCAAAAATACTTTAACCAAGTAATTTACATTTTTTACATCAATTGTGTTTTTCTTTGGTACAAGAAAATATATCCAGATGTAAAGATTTGATATCTTGGGATAACAAAAAAAAATTACTTGATTCAACTACTTCAAATGATCCATCGGAACATTCTGTTTTATCAAGCTAAATAAAAATTATTTAATATTAAAATAGGATTTTTTTCATTTTAAAAATCAATATTATTTATCTGAATTGATTATTGTATGTGAGCGCAATATCTAATTCAGTTAACACAAATTCGAGTCATGAGTTGTGTATATGGACACCCCCAAAAACACCAAAAATGGTGTACAAAAACTGGAGACAAGGACATTTCAAGAGTATCCCTAGTTTAGTCTACCTACAAAAAGTTGTAAAATCACTAGACATTAACCCTGAATACGTATTTACAAGCACATGTAGTATCTTAGTTCGACTTTTATTTACAAGCATATAATTATTATTACAGTAAGCGGAAGTGAAATTTATAAAATATGAAAACATCTTTACGTTTAAAAATAAAAAATAAATCCATTAGTAAAAATAAATAATAAATCGATGGAACAAAATTGATCACAAAAATAAAAAGTACTTGACGAGTTAGGCAATATTTGCAAAAGATGTTTCAGTGATACATGGCTGATGAGGTTGCTTCAGGTGAAAAAACTCGCCAAGTACTTTTTATTTTTGTGATCAATTTTGTTCCATCGATTTATTATTTATTTTTAGTAATGGATTTATTTTTTATTTTTAAATGTAAAGATGTTTTCATATTTTATAAATTTCATTTCCGCATACTGTAATAATAATTATATGCTTGTAAATAAAAGTCAAACTAGGATACTACATGTGCTTGTAAATACGTATTCAAGGTTAATGTCTAGTGATTTTACAACTTTTTGTAGGTAGACTTTTGTAGGTAGGGATTACTCTTGAAATGTCCTTGTCTCCAGTTTTTGTACACCATTTTTGGTGTTTTTGGGGGTGATTTGTCCATTTTTTGCAAAGTTAAGATCTCTCTTTCACTCTAATGCGATCCCTATAGTGCTCTCTCTCGCGCACTCATGTGATCATTGTCGATATTTTGACCGCTCTGAAACACACCACGTACCGTTTTATCGCTAACTCGCTAACTTCATGGTATGTGCGAAAAATATGTGCCGAAAAATATGCGACGAAAATGGCCGACAATGGAATATTCATTGAGAAAAATTAACCCATAAAAATACGTATCGCCCATACGCGACCAGCTACAGCTTTCTGTCAGGTACCAATCGAAAGAGAAAAAATCTGCGAAAAAAACGTACATCTCAAATTTTCTCAAAAACTCCGTATAATGAGTTATTAGGAAAAATGAATTTGTCGCTATAGATATACTCCCATGTATAAGCAAGGTTGTGGGCGTAAGAGAATCTTGGTGCGACTCTCGACATGTCAGTAAGGTCGGAAATGTACTTTCTCGAGTCGCTACCGCGACTCTTGAAAATTTGTGATTGAATTAACCAACATTTTTTGACGCTAGTAATTTAAGTTTTTCACCTTACCGTGTATTTTTCCGGTACAAAAAAAAATTATGTAATATTATGACACGGTATTCTTATTTTGGCATTATTATGATTACTATTATTATTCATCTGACTCAATATTTGATTTTTTTAAAATTAAGTTAAAAGACAAGTTGAACCAAAAAATGGCCTTTGGGTAATGAAAATAAATTCTTAATACTATTTTGGTACGTATTTATTTCTCGGCCTGTGTTCTATAAATATGATATTTACATCAGTATATCAAAAGTAGTCTGTGGTGTAGTGGTTAGCGTCCCAGTCATAGGTCGTTAGTTAGGCTCGATAGGTAGGAAGGTTTCAAATCCCAGTCTGGTCGCGTACATATTCTAGAGTCTGCGAATATGCAAGAAAACTAAATCGATCGAAAAAGTCGACGAACTTTCAAATTATCTATTTTTTTTTAAATTTTATTCACGTTGAATTTGTAAAAACGAGGGTCGCTGGTTCAAACCCCAATAGGGCAACATTTTTTTTCGTTACTTGACCCTTAGAAACTATCAATTGTGAATGTGGAACTGATTTTCATCGTAAAAACTGATAAATATATGGAAAAAATAAATAATTCTGCACGGGTGGTCTAAAACAATATTTAATTGGACCAATAGATTTGGATTTGGAAGAAACTGATGGGATGTTCCATTTAAATAAGCATTTTCTAGATCCAGAGAAAGCATTTTCTAACTTCTATGAAAATATACACGGCACCAAAAATTCGTAATCATTTCAAGAACAGTATTTAATTGATCCAAAGTATGACCTGTATGAGTCCAAGCAATCATTGAGTTGGATGAAACAGTTCAATTTTCGGAACCACTTAGTCGGAAGCTTGATTGAAATTGTAATTTACTTGACTGAAGTAAATGGGTTTGATATTTTAGTAGCCCGTTCATTTCTCTATCGTAACTGTGCATTGTTTTAAACGATTTCATATTTGCTCTCATTGAAGAATGATATTTCTATCAAAAATATATTTACTTCATCCCAATAACGAATTACGGGATAATATACAAATAATTAATTTACTTGCATCAAATAACTTTTATTTGTTTCAAATAAATTTTGTTAACAGTGTACTTTTAATGCTAACCTAGTGAATACACAAAAAAAAATCATTGAATGGCTTCCATATGATATCCATCTGCAAATATTCATTGCAGAATATAAATTTGCCGGCTTATGAGATCATCTTGTAGTCAGCGGATGATGCATTTGTAAACGACATGATGAGATCGAAATGTTTTGTAAATTCATCATACTAAATGAACTCATGGGCATGCATCACACATATAGCCAATGCACTGGAAAATTTGCTTCATCAAATGTGTACACGCCGTGATAATCATGGCTGTCTATCTGGGAAGGCAAAGAAGGCTGGCATAGCGGTCCCTTATGCTTGAAATTTTCTTTGTATTGGATTTTTTTTTAGTTTTATAGCAATTTTTATCTTCTTTAAGATTTATCATAACTATTTTGGTCGTACGATCAACCATAAACGTTTTATTCAGGTATAACGCAAATTTTGCAGGTTTTTTGCGAAATTACTCGGCACTCGCTATAGCGTCTGACTTTGATCGGCGCTAGCTCAGCCAATTTTCGTCATATAACAATGATTTTTTTTAGATTTGTAGGGAATTTCCTCATCTTTAAGATTGATAATAACTACTTTGATTGTATGATTGATTCTGAACGACTTATTCGAGAAAAACGTCAATTTTGCATGTTTCTTTTGAAATTACTATAACTTCCGGTCCACGCTCGAGGGGGAAAACTCAGGTTTATGTTATTGAGGTCAGAATAAAGTAGATAAAACGATCTCCCGCTTTGTCGGAGTTATTGCAGAAAATAGCCCGTTTTAGTCTAGAATGACTGGACTACTATGCTCTTATCGATTTGAGCGATTTTACGTAATCAATTACGAAACACCTTTACTCTTTAATACGTTGGTTAAAAAATTTAAGCCCGGTAATTTGAATTTCGTGAATGCAGCTAGTCTCGAGCATTTTTCTTCAAAAATTCGAAATTAAAAAAACCCTGAGTTTTTCGGCGATTTTCGCGAAATTGAATACCATGAAACTTCGTCCTTCAAACTACCTGTAGACATTTTCTTTAATTAAAAAAAAAATTCTTCGAATACTTGCTGAATATTTGGCTTCATCACATGCGCAGCAGGTCGACGAGGAATCTCGACTATCGTCATCCTGTTTCGTTGCCTCGCAAAAAGTTCTCATGAGTCCTCCGTCCTCGGCGTACCAGAGTTTCGGCTCGACGAGTATCATAGCTGTGAATACAACACATCCCGAGCCCGCCGGTGGTGAACGCCACATTACTTGTATCTCAGATTTTGGAAAATCCGTTGCTTCTGACACGGTATTTATGCAATCCTCGTTAAAAGCCGTTAGCGAATCGGTGAAAAGCTGAAGAGAACCGACCCGTGATACCGGACTGTTCGGAGCGTGCTGTGAATCCACCGATAGTGTGAAATGCGTAAACGTTTGAGTCCTATCGTGAGTCAAAGATCCTGCGGAATGGTCAATTTTGTACGATCATGTTCTAAACGATCATTCTATAACATACAATAATAATAATCGTTCAATAAGAACCCTGCAAATGGGACATTTGCACATTGCTTCCTCATCTTTATCCATAGTTCACATACCTTCTTTTATCACAAAATATGGCGATCAAATTTGGCTTCCTCATAAAGAAAGCTTTTCTAACTATCGAAAAACATGAGTAACCAACTTAAAAGTTACAGCATTGACGCTATGTTTTTTTTAAATTCATAATTCATTAAAATCTTAATCTTTCGACTGTCTGTACTAATAGTTTCAGTGCGATATCTTGAAAATTACAGAAGTTAGAGCGTTTACGCCATTTTTGCAAAAACGAAAAACGTCAACAAAATCTAAACATCCGTTATAAGCAAAACAAACAAAATTTAATAATGAAGGGCAATCAGTGCTCGGCAAGTGTGCCAAATTTCAGCTCGATATCTAGAAGTGTTCTCGAGTTATTCATTACTTATATCTCAAACTCAGGATACACACACGCACGCACCCACAAACCCACGCACGCACGCATGCACGCACGCAGGCACACACACATACACACACACATCCATCCGAAAATTTTTTCTAAATATGATTTCTTGATGTTTTGGGACATTCTAAGCACATTGGCATAAAAATCTCGAAAAATCTCGTTTTTACGAAAACAAAGCGTCCGTTATGAGAGCAAAAGGAAAAAAATGATGATCATACTTTGTGAATAATGCTCTTAAGGGGAGATTACCGTCGAGAGGCATGACAAATGCATGAACTTTGGGAATTTTTTAAATATAAAATAAATGCTTTTTAAGGGGAGGCTAACTACCGACATTATTACCGAAGTCCTACATTAGCGAATCAACATCGCTGTTCAAACTTTTTCCGATACCGGTGGATACATATCAATTAAATTTATGAATGAATGATAAATAAATTGCAAAATGCAACGTTGCAGCACATAACATTGCTGCAACGTTGCAGCAATGTTATGTGCTGCAATGAAATATTGCACTGAAACTTCTCTGCAATGTTTCGGGAATGTTCCTAAGCAACATTTCTGCAATATTCTGTTGAAACGTTGCTGCAATGTTGCAGCAATGTTGTCATATTGCACGTGCAATGATATATTGCAGATATATTGCCGTAACATTGCACAAAAACTTCTCAGCAATGTTTCGGGAATGTTCCTAAGCAACATTTCTTCAATATTTTGTTGAAACGTTGCTGCAATGTTGTCATATTGCATGTGCAATGATATATTGCACAAAATATTGCAGGAATGTTTCCTGCAGTATTTTGTTGAAACGTTGCGAGTAAATTGCAGCGATATTAATGAGATGGAACTTCAAATGTTACAACTACACAAGCGTAATAAATATGAAAAAGATCTATTGAAAAAGATCTATTCATTTATTCCTCATAAAACATCAATAACGATTAATTTCACGTCATTTTCTTTTTTCATATTTCTTTTTAAAATTTTGTTGTGCTTTTGACATTAATAAGACATGTGATATTGCAGCGATATAATATAATTAAGACATTGTGATATTCGTATTGAAAAAATATTCAATATCAAAAAAGCTATAAAACCAAAATGTTGTTTGTTTCTGAATGATTCTTATTCGCAAAATATGACTATATAATGTAACGGGATGACCTGGGGCCTGCCACGATCTCGGCACTTCGCCTGAGATCCGTTAGGTGGCGGCGGTCGGTGCGCGCTCTCGCGCTGGCGAGAGCGCCACCGAGCACCGATAAAGGTCCGGTATCGGGGTCTTAATTAACAATCAATTGTTGGAACATTTACCCGCGCCCTGTGATAGCGCAGTTCGATGGACTGGAGACTACTTATTTTTAATTTATGCAGTAATTCAAATGATAAAGTTTCCATTGCACGTAATATTCCTGCAATATTGCATATCCAATACGAGTGATATTGCTGGAATATTGCACATTGATTGCATGCAATATTTCTGCAATATTGCATATTGATTGCAGCAATAATTCAATCGGCGGACATAGCAACATTGCAGCAAGGTTGCTGCAATGTTACATGCAATATTGCAATGTTGTCGTGCAACATTTCAGCAACATTGCGGCAATATTGTGTGCTATAGGGGTAATATTTATTTCATAAGAATTCCATATAGGGCTACCCTCTTTCGGATTTCTGTGAACTTTATTTCGCAATTTTGTTTTTCGATAAAACACTAAATTTATCAACATTTACCTCGTGATTTGGATTCCAAACTTACGTCGCGGTTTTTTCATAAAATAATGTCGAAGACGTATCGATATTCGTACTTTGGTGTTCGTCATGGAGCCCCACTCTTGGTTTTAGCCGAAATTCCGTAAAAACATTACAATTTAATATTTTCAACTACAGATTCCTGATGATAATCGGATCCGTAATTTTTTTTTCGTTTTTCGAACAAAATTTAGTGGGGCTCCATTTGTGCCATAATTCTGACGATACTGTCAACATTTTATTGATTTCCATCGATTCGTGCCCGAGCAAGTTTGGAATCCAATTTCGACGTGCTAATGTCGATATTTAGCCTCCCCTTAAAATGGACTTTAACGTATTTGATTCTTCTATCAATGGAGAGTAAATTCCAATTGTATTTAAAACAAAACTCCCAAATGGCGCCTCCAGCTTCCGTCAAATAAAGCCGTGCACAGCATGTTTTGGTCTGTGCGGGGCGCTCCACAGCTCTGCCAGTGCATCCGAAACAAAAACGGGTTGAAAATGATTAAATTAGATTAAATTTGGGGGACCTTGATGATTTTTGTTTTCTGAAAATTTCCTTTTAATTGCGCAGTGATTCATCTGAATCAGTTGAAGCTGTAGGGCGTCCCACATACTAAAAAATGTTATTCCCAGAAAAACACATTTAAGTTTAACATTATAAAAAATCCTTGACAATGAACTTTAGATATGTAAATATCCTTTTACCTACGTGTTTTAATGACTTTAAGGATGTAAATTATGTAAAAAAAACGAATAGAATTTTTCATCGTCATGAACGTAGCCTCCTCTTAAATCTTGAGCAACGAAAGAAGTTTTGAAAATTATTCACCAATTATTGGCATGATATTTCAATATTTCGTTAAAAGAAGGCATAATTCAAGTGCATAATTTCGCTAATATGTTCGTACTTTTTGAAATTTTCATTACACTTTTGTCCTATGGAATCTTTCGGACTGGCCAATTTTGTACGTCCAATAAGGATCCAAATTTTTATTCCTAACTTGTATTACTTGAATAATTAATTTAAAAAATCTTGAGCGTCCTTGGTAAATAATTTTGTTGAACATGGCAAAAAATTTCGAAATTATTCGCCAATTATTGACAGGGATCTTTGGATTTTTTGTTACAAGAAGTCATTTATCGATTTTTTATTCAACTGAAGGTTCGAATCTGTGAAGTATACAATTTTGTTTAGATTCCCCTACTTTTATAAATTTTCCATTACATTTTCGATTTCGCGATGAAGCTCTTTGTCAGAATTTCAATATTATTAAGTACGGTCGACTATTTTATTAATCAACCCCTTCGTTATTCACAAAATTTACCTCGAAGACCGATTGTGTAAATTGTATTTGGCACATATTTGTCGTTACTTCCACTCGTCATTATTTTGTATCCACCATCGCCGGAAGACCTCTGAGCGGAAGTCTGAGCTGGCGTGGGTCGCATCAGACATCCAGCATCCACGGAAACGACGAAAATTGTCGTTTCAAGCAACGCCGAGATAATCCATGCCGATACTCCCATTGCAAGATCGTCCTTTATTAAAATAGCAATTTTTTATTTAAACCTACTTGCGCAGATCGAAAAATACTTTTACTTGCATTTTCCCAATTCAGAACATCTTAATAAAATATTTCTTCAAAATTACATATGAATTCGAGCACACGTTCAAAAGTTTTCTGAGTAAAAAAATATTAATTTTAACTGTGAAAAATAAACTTTGAGCTTTGAACACGGTTATCTCGTTTTTTTAAAAATGCTTACGGTGGAAAAGTTTTCTTAAAATTATTTCACTGATAAAACTCAAATTATACTTTCTTGATTTTCATTACAATAAGCAGGAGTTTTTTTTAATCAATCAAAATTTCTTGTTTATTGCGAACAAATCAAAATCAGTTCACTTTGAAACCACTTTTTTCCAAAATTATTGTTGTTTTTGAAAATTTCAAAATTTCACCAAACTCTTCTTTCGGGCCCTTCATAATGAAATGTACTAAGGCAATATTCTTCGATTTCGATTTCAGATGAACCGCCCTGGGGGCATTTTAATCACCACAATTATGTAAAAAAGACGACATAACAAAATGAATACGAACAAATAAGTTGATTGAATAAGAGATGGGTCTATCACCGCTGATTAAAACTAATTGGTAAGGACGGCCGAGTAGATTAAAAATTTTCAACCAAATTCTTATTTAATTTTTATGTAACGTCCTTTCTGATGTCTTTCACGCTTAATTCCCAATTCATAACCTGGGATTAAAAAAAAATCACCCCACTCCTCGCCAAAACATAACAACTAGAAACAGTATAATAATAAATTGGCAAATAATTTATTTTGATATTAATGTAAATTTCAGTATGTAGGTACTCTTTATCAGCGTATATCGTTGAGAGGAAAATGCCACACTACGTAATAACACACTGGGTCGACCTATGCGAGCAAACTGAGCCCGAGTTTGAATATCAAGAACTCTAGGACGCTCCGCCCCGATCTACACAAGAGACAAGAGACGAAGGCAGCAAAAAAAAAGATTAAAAGAAAAAATGAACGGATCCGAGTTATTCACGCGCAGCTGTGTAATACTACTAATTTCTATGAAGCAGAAATTAAATCCAAATAAATGGTGAAAATATCGAAAAAAGATTCTGTAACTTTTTGAAAAATAATTATCGTTTTCCAAAATTATTTCAAGCACTCCAGAAACGACCTATCGAATTTTTTTAAATAAAATTGATGATCCAAGAGAAATAAACATGGAAAAAAAGAGTTCAACGGAGGATCAAGAAAGACCAATGATTCCTCGTAAATAATCGTTCAACGAGGTAAAATCACTCTGCAGAAATTGCAAAATATTTTTCATCAAACTTCCAAACTGAGTTGAGGCTATCTCGTGAGTCGAAAGATCACTTGTGAGAGGTCACTTGGTTATCTTCCTCGTAGGCGTTGACCTCATCATTCGATAAGGAACTCTCTTGAATGTTGATAAAATTTACCGCAGTGAGCGGAACTCTCTTGTTTTTGAATTTTTTATTTTTTCCAGCGAGCATTTTGTATTATTCTACACGAACATGATTAAATAAATCACAAAATACTTCTAAGAAGTAAAAAACGGACGCCAAGTATTAAAAATCTTAAAAATCGAAATTCAAAATATCTCAAAAGTGTAAAATTCCAAAATCCGAAAAATTAAAAAATTAAAATTACAAAAAACAAAACAAATCATACAAGCCGAGCCAAAAACTTGGTGTGCGTAAGTTATTAATGACCTAACCAAATAAAAAATCGGAGTGTGTGCAATCACACGCCGCGCAAGTGAATACTTGTATGCATTTCGCTGACGCGAAAAATCATTTCTGCCGATGAATGAAGAGAGAGAGAGAGCGAGAAGTGGGGCGGTTGAGGGGAAGAGTTAGTGATGGAATTATGGAATTGGAAGAGGACTGTGCGGACTGCTTTCGAAGAAGTCGAAAGCAGTCCACACGTTGACATTTGTGTTTTTAAAATTCATTTTAATCAATATGAATAAACTGTAATTACAAAGATTTTTTTTGTTGTCGATTATGGTTGTTCCTGATCTGCCATATCGACGACTGTAATAATCGGATTATGATGGCTAAAATATGACACAAAATGATTGGTAGTAATGTTTTCAAATTTCTAGCAAAGACAGCGTCAATGGTCGTTCCACCTTTAGTGATGGGATCGTTTCTTCCGTTTACCATTCGCAAAGAAAAGTTTGCTTCCAGAAATGTAAGCAATGGTTGTGGCAATGAAAAATTGACGTTAAAATCTCCTGCAAGAATTACTGCTTGATTTGAATAATCAACTGGTGGTTGTCCAAGCATTCTCGCAAGAAGTTGTGAATCATTTCAAGTCGCAGCGCGAGACATGACCCTTCGTTAGTCTTACGACTAGGGTTGCCAACCGGCCGGTATTCTGCCGGCTCGGCCGGTAATTTTGGTCAAAGGCCGGCAGTCGTCATTTTTGGCAAATTTTGGCAAAAAGCCGGCAAAAATCAATCGACTGGGAATTTCAATATTTTTTTTTTCAAATTACGTCTATAAAAAAAAAGTATGTTCAATGAGCAGTGAATGATGATTTTTTTTTCTCGATCCGTCTTATAGCACTTTTTACTGGCGCCATCTGCATGAATCAATCAGAACTGTGTGTGAGATTGAACATAGATACTTCATGTTCAGAGTTTCACAAACAAATCAAAAATAATACTCAGCTCCTTCAAGCTGCAAGATCTGAGCAGAAATACAGTTTTAAACCAAAGAAAACTTAAAAGCTTAAGAAACAAAGTTTATTCTATGTTTTTGAATTTCAATGTTACTATTTTTGTTCATATATGAAATTTTTTATATTACTGTGATGTATTTGATATGAATAATAATTTATTAATATATCAACAATATGTATTTATTACTTTTTTATCTATCATCCCCAATAATTTATTTATTCTGTAATATTTCAGGGCTATATAGCCGGATAGCCCCCGCCCCTCCCCTTAGTCCCCTTCCCCCACTTTTCCCCCACCCCTCCCCTTCCCCCACTTTTCCGACCGGCCGGCAAAAAATATTCTGAATGTTGGCAACCCTACTTACGACCATGATACAATCTTCGCTTTTTATCGACTGAAATCATGTAAAGTCCTTCAATCGATGTGGCACGGAACATTGCAACGTAGACCAGCTGTTGTGATTGATCAGGCTCGTAATAATAAACGACTTCATCGAATGTTCCTCCTTGTGATTTGTGAATGGTGAGTCCACAAGCCGGTGCCAGAGGAAAATGGTTTCTTTTTGCGGACAAAGTTTTTTGCCTGTCCAGGTAAATTGTTGCATTTCATCGAGATATTGAAAAGGCGTCCGGATTGATATTGTTTTCGATGATAATCGCGCGTGCAGTATCTGAAACTTTTAAACCAATCTTCCTATCGGACTTTGGGAACAGTAACCACACGCGAGTCACTTCTCCATTCTCGTTCTGTTCCACACGAGCCAATTTTCCCATTGCGCCATTAGCTAATCCATCAACAACGTCAACATTGGTAGTAATTATGTAGTGTTGACCAGTTACAAACGTCAAGCTTTTCAACAAGCCACCTGTGTCAGCTGCTAATTGTTTTTTGTCGAGCGCTCTTTCTGCGCTTTCACGTTGTTCATCGTCCTGATAGCCCATCGTGAAGGCGACTGCATTCGAAATGATTTGGTTATCTTGTCTGTCTAACACCGAGCGATTGTATGCATTGAAAGTTTCATTTAAGAATGCCAAACGTATGCCGTGAGGGCATAAATGTGCAGCCTCATCTTCTGTGATAAATCTAGACTCCAACAATGTAAGTTCCTCTTCAGTCAACGGATCTGTGTTGACAATTTCCGTTAAAATCGTCGCAAAGATTATATTTGATTGACGCATGACTTCTGTAAGTTCAAATAGTTTGAACGAACGCCACGAATGCGAACCAATATACTGTTTCGACTGCTTGAATATGGGTGTCACTTTCACAACTGAAAGTTGTCTCAGATCACCAACTAAAATCACGTCTAATCCCCCGAATGGGATATCGAGTCAACCGGTGGTAATGTTTAATCCTCTGTCGACTCTTTCCAACCACTCAGCACCAACCATGCAAACTTCATCAACGATAAACAGTCGAACGTGGTGGAACAACGATCGAAAATGATGTAAAGTTTCTTCGCTTAAACCGTTATCCACGCCAGTTGATAGCAGAGTTGGGCAAATTTGTAATGAGCTAGGTACAAATTACAAAATACGAATGTAATGAGTATCGAAATTTTCACTGAATAAAAATACAAATGTATTTAGTATCGAAATTTCCACTAAATACAAAATACAAATATTTTTAGTATCGGAACTTTCACTAAATACAAAATACAAATGTAATTAGTATCGAAATTTTCACTAAATACAAAATACAAATATCTTTAGTATCGAAATTTTCACTAAATACAAAAAACAAATGTAATTAGTATCGAAATTTACCGGTACTCTGGTGTAGTGGCTAGCGTGCTCGCCTCTAAACCAGAGCATCGGGAGGTCCTGGGTTCGATTCCCTGTGCCGTAGTTTCGTCGAGAAATAAAAAATATGGGCGTGACAAGCTCCAGATATATATATGTGGCATACACAAGTACTCGTACAGGTGTGAGTCACATGTATATAGCTGTAGTCCATATTTACAATTTCTCGACGAAACGTGACGTAGCTCCGGCATCGGAAACCGAACTCAGGACCGGCTATAGTGACACAGGTTTTCCGCAGTTTCCCTGTGTCTATGGAAATTAATTTCCATAGCAAATGCGCTATAGAGGGGGAAGTCGGATGCGGCCGCATGGGGATCTGGTTACTGATCCGGACCAGATCCTCAGGGGGGACTGGCTACTGACCCGGGCCGACCCTGTAATAGGCGAAAGCCTCTAGACGAGGGGAAATGCACAATAAAAAAAAAAAAAGTATCGAAATTTTCACTAAATACAAAATACGAATGTATTTAGTGTCGAAATTTTAACTAAATACAAAATACAAATGTATTTGGTATCGAATTTTTCACTAATTACAAGATACAAATGTAATAAGTATAAAAATTTTCACTAGATACGAAAGACAAATGTAATTAGTATCAAAATTTTCACTAATTACAAAATAAAAATGTATTAAGTATCGAAATTTTCACTACAATGACGCTGAAACTGGCAGACCGAGCTAGCAGACGCGCTCCACTAGGGCGCAGTAGGTTTTGAGCGCGGCTGTACGCTTCGCTCTATAGTGAGAGCGCGTCGCGCTGGGTATATACCAGCCACAGGCGCCCGCACGACGACTCTGTGTGAAATAAAAACAACCTACAAATCAATTTGTGTGGTCAATTTATAAACTTTTTGTGTACAAAAAAACATAAGTCGATGTATTTATCTCGATGTGAGGCAAGATTTCTTAAATTTTGAACTTTTGAGGGCAAACCGCAAATCTGAAATTGATTTAATTTTTATAAATAAATAAAAGCCTGCAACGGGATAAACTATAAAGTATTCGATTCGGCATAAGAAGGGGAATAAACGTTAAAATTTTAAAATTTCTATCGTCATGCGTTATAGGTAGCAGACTGGCCTTCATTTCATTCTCGATATTCGATGCGCGCAATTCTCATACGTAAACAATTTTTTTGTTGATAACAAAATTCTGCAACGGAATAAACTATACGGCATTCCATTCATCATGAAGTGACGAATAATCGGGAAAATTTTAGAATCTCTATCGTCATGCGTTATAGGTAGCAGACTGGCCTTCATTTCATTCTCGATATTCGATGCGCGCAATTCTCATACGTAAACAATTTTTTTGTTGATAACAAAATTCTGCAACGGGATAAACTATACGGCATTCCATTTATCATGAAGTGACGAATAATCGGGAAAATTTTAGAATCTCTATCGTCATGCGTTATAGGTAGCAGACTGGCCTTCATTTCATTCTCGATATTCGATGCGCGCAATTCTCATACGTAAACAATTTTTTAAATGATAACAAAATTCTGCAACGGGATAAACTATACGGCATTCCATTCGTCATGAAGTGACGAATGATCATGAAACTTTTCAAATCTCTATCGTCATGCGTTATAAGTACCAGACTGGCCTTTATTTCATTCTCGATATTCGATGCGCGCAATTCTCATACGTAAACAATTTTTTTAATGATAACGAAATTCTGCAACGGGATAAACTATACGGCATTCCATTCGTCATGAAGTGACAAATAATCGTGAAAATTTTCAAATCTCTATCGTCATGCGTTTTAGGTAGCAGACTGGCCTTCATTTCATTCTCGATATTCGATGCGCGCAATTCTCATACGTAAACAATTTTTTTGTTGATAACAAAATTCTGCAACGGGATAAACTATACGGCATTCCATTCATCATAAAGTGACGAATAATCGGGAAAATTTTAGAATCTCTATCGTCATGCGTTGTAGGTAGCAAACTGGCCTTCATTTCATTCTCGATATTCGATGCGCGCTATTCTCATACGTAAACAATTTTTTTAATGATAACAAAATTCTGCAACGGGATAAACTATACGGCATTCCATTCGTCATGAAGTGACGAATAATCGGGAAAATTTTAGAATCTCTATCGTCATGCGTTATAGGTAGCAGACTGGCCTTCATTTCATTCTCGATATTCGAAGCGCGCAATTCTCATACGTAAACAATTTTTTTGTTGATAACAAAATTCTGCAACGGGATAAACTTTACGGCATTCCATTCGTCATCAAGTGACGAATAATCGGGAAAATTTTAGAATCTCTATCGTCATGCGTTATAGGTAGCAGACAGGGCCTTCATTTCATTCTCGATATTCGATGCGCGCAATTCTCATACGTAAACAATTTTTTTGATGATAACAAAATTCTGCAACGGGATAAACTATACGACATTCCATTCGTCATCAAGTGACGAATAATCGTGAAAATTTTAGAATCTCTATCGTCATGCGTTATAGGTAGCAGACAGGGCCTTCATTTCATTCTCGATATTCGATGCGCGCAATTCTCATACGTAAACAACTTTTATGTTGATAACAAAATTCTGCAACAGGATAAACTATACGGCATTCCATTCGTCATGAACTGACGAATAATCGTGAAAATTTAAGAATCTCCATCGTCATGCGTTATAGGTAGCAGACTGGCCTTCATTTTATTCTCGATATTCGATGCGCGCAATTCTCATACGTGAACAATTTTTTTAATGATAACAGAATTCTGCAACGGGATAAACTATACGGCATTCCATTCGTCATGAAGTGACGAATAGTCGTGCAAATTTTCAAATCTTTATCGTCATGCGTTATAGGTAGCAGACGGGCCTTCATTTATTTCTCGATATTCGATCCGCGCGATTCTCATACGAAAACAATTTTTTCATTGATAACGAAATTCTGCAACGGGATAAACTATACGGCATTTAATTCGTCATGACGTGAGAAGTAATCGTAAAAACTTTGGAATCTCTATCGTCAGGCGTTATAGGTAGCAGACTGGCCTTCATTTCATTCTCGATATTCGATGCGCGCAATTCTCATACGTAAACAATTTTTTTGTGGATAACGAAATTCTGCAACAGGATAAACTATACGGCATTCCTTCCGTCATGAAGTGACGAATAATCGTGAAAATTTTAGAATCTCTATCGTCATGCGTTATAGGTAGCAGACTGGCCTTCATTCCATTCTCGATATTCAATGCGCGCAATTCTCATAAGTAAACAATTTTTGTAATGATAACAAAATTCTGCAACGGGATAAACTATATGGCATTCCATTCGTCATGACGTGAGGAATAATCGTAAAAAATTTAGAATCTCTATCGTCATGCGTTATAGGTAGCAGACGGGCCTTTATTTATTTCTCGATATTTAATGCGTGCGATTCTCATACGTAAACAATATTTTCATTGATAACGAAATTCTGCAACGGGATAAACTATACGGCATTTAGTTCGTCATGACGTAAGAAGTAATCGTGAAAATTTTAGAATCTCTATTGTCATGCGTTATAGGTAGCAGACAGGGTCTTCATTTTATTCTCGATATTCGATGCGCGCAATTCTCATACGTAAACAATTTTTTTGTTGATAACAAAATTCTGCAACGGGATAAACTATACGGCATTCCATTCGTCATGAAGTGACGAATAATCGTGAAAATTTTCTAATCTCTATCGTCATGCGTTATAGGTAGCAGACTGGCCTTCATTTATTTCTCGATATTCGATGAGTGCGATTCTCATGCGGAAACAATTTTTTTGTTGATAACAAAATCCTGCAACGGGATAAACTATACGGCATTCCATTCGTCATGAAGTAACGAATCATCGTGAAAATTTGAGAATCTCTATCGTCATGCGTTATAGGTAGCAGACGGGCCTTCATTTAATTCTCGATATTCGATGCGCGCGATTCTCATAAAGATTCACTGTTAGCTAAAGAAAAAATGGTAAAAAAAAGGGCTACTGGAGCATAGCATGGTGATGGATATTTGACAATTTGCTACATCATTTCTCACATCGAGACGAGCTAAATGCCGTAAAGATTATCTTGTTAACGACGTACTTACAAAGAAAGAAAATCGTTCGCGAATAAGAACCTGCTGATTATCACGCATAACCATGCAGATTTTCAAATTTTTGCAATCATTCCTCTCATTAATACTGATCGTAAGAAATAATAGATTTTCTGTCTAGTATTGTATTTGTTCATTTTGAATGTACAATAGCGGACTAGAAAAATACACTATTGGAATAAAATGAGGGATCGAAAAAATGTACCAAATTTTGAGCGGTTTCTAACAATCACGTGGAGTGGAGTTTTGGTTTTTTTAGAAAATGTTTTACAACACGACCAAGCATAAGCCCTGTACTGCACAGTGACCGTATGCGAGGAAGAGAGACAGCTGTGCACCCTTCTTTCTTTCCTACCCCTACAGTATCGGCGCCATCGCGGCAGGTAGCCGAGCCTAGCGGAAGAGGCAGACTACAAGCAGTTCCTGCTATTGTTTGAAGTAAGGCTCTCTCGGTTTATAGGATGATTGAAATATGGTGAAAAATAAAAATTCCCTCAACGGAAAACATTTAAGTGTGCCCGAGTGCCCGACTCGCTACCCATGATCACGTCAATAAGCCATCAGAATGGGATCTATCGCACGGGATTTTCAATGGGTCTGTTGCGTAACTTTATGAATGTCCGATTTATTTTGTCATTCGCGGTACACAAGATAGTGTAAAATTAAGAAAAATGAAGCGTAGACCAAAAAAAACAAAACGTGTGCGAAAAAATAAGCAACGCGACCTGCATTAACTGAGCCAATTAGCTATAAAATAATAGCATTCGTTCGGTAAATATCGGTCGATGCACATGATTAAACGCTTATGGTAATGAAGAGAGTCCATTTTTATTGTCAATCATGAATGTACGAAAAATGTATCAGTGCAAATCGTGCAGTGACTTAAAGCTTTACATATTAAGAAATGCAATTAAGCCGAAAACGACAAATTGACCTTTGCGGTGAAGCTGTAACGAATCTTATAAAAAATAAACGTATTTTTTGAACGATTTACGAAGAAAATCGAAATTGGAATGGAGATTTAATCCAGCTACGCAAATAAATCAACGTATAATTAAGGTTTGATAAATACGGTAAAAAAAATGTCTTTGACTTTCGAATAATTTCGAATAATAATAAATTCGAATAATAAATTCGACTACACTGTAATGATAAACATAATAAGGTTTCTGCTGCTGCGAAGACGATTACGAATCAAATGCCGTACAGTTTATCCCGTTGCAGGCTTTCGTTATCAATAAAAAAATTGTTTACGTATGAGTATATCGAATATAGAAATTCAAATGAAGGCCCGTCTGCTACCTATAACGCATGACGATAGAGATTCTAAAATTTTCACGATTATTCGTCATTTCATGACGAATCGAATGCCGTATAGTTTATCCCGTTGCGGAATTTCGTTATCATTAAAAAAATTGTTTACGTATGAGAATTGCGCTCATCGAATATCGAGAAATAAATGGAGGCCAGTCTGCTACCTATAACGCATGACGATAGAGATTCTAAAATTTTCCCGATTATTCGTCACTTCATGATGAATGGAATGCCGTATAGTTTATCCCGTTGCAGAATTTTGTTATCAACAAAAAAATTGTTTACGTATGAGAATTGCGCGCATCGAATATCGAGAATGAAATGAAGGCCCTGTCTGCTACCTATAACGCATGACGATAGAGATTCTAAAATTTTCACGATTATTTGTCACTTGATGACGAATGGAATGCCGTATAGTTTATCCCGTTGCAGAATTTTGTTATCAACAAAAAAATTGTTTACGTATGAGAATTGCGCGCATCGAATATCGAGAATGAAATGAAGGCCAGTCTGCTACCTATAACGCATGACGATAGAGATTTGAAAATTTTCACGATTATTTGTCACTTCATGACGAATGGAATGCCGTGAGTCTATCCCGTTGCAGAATTTTGTTATGATTAAAAAAATAGTTTACGTATGAGAATTGCGCGCATCGAATATCGAGAATGAAATGAAGGCCAGTCTGC
Organism: Alloplasta piceator; assembly: GCA_946863875.1. NCBI lineage: Eukaryota > Metazoa > Arthropoda > Insecta > Hymenoptera > Ichneumonidae > Alloplasta > Alloplasta piceator. The sequence continues at coordinate 49,542,194 of OX333071.1, forward strand.
TACCTATAACGCATGACGATAGAGATTCTAAAATTTCCCCGATTATTCGTCACTTCATGATAAATGGAATGCCGTATAGTTTATCCCGTTGCAGAATTTTGTTATCAACAAAAAAATTGTTCACGTATGAGAATTGCTCGCATCGAATATCGAGAATGAAATGAAGGCCAGTCTGCTACCTGTAACGCATGACGATAAAGATTTCAAAATTTTCACGATTATTCGTCACTTCATGACGAATGGAATGCCGTATAGTTTATCCCGTTGCAGAATTTTGTTATCAACAAAAAAATTGTTTACGTATGAGAATTGCGCGCATCGAATATCGAGAATGAAATGAAGGCCCTGTCTGCTACCTATAACGCATGACGATAGAGATTCTAAAATTTTCACGATTATTTGTCACTTGATGACGAATGGAATGCCGTATAGTTTATCCCGTTGCAGAATTTTGTTATCAACAAAAAAATTGTTTACGTATGAGAATTGCGCGCATCGAATATCGAGAATGAAATGAAGGCCAGTCTGCTACCTATAACGCATGACGATAGAGATTTGAAAATTTTCACGATTATTTGTCACTTCATGACGAATGGAATGCCGTGAGTCTATCCCGTTGCAGAATTTTGTTATGATTAAAAAAATAGTTTACGTATGAGAATTGCGCGCATCGAATATCGAGAATGAAATGAAGGCCAGTCTGCTACCTATAACGCATGACGATAGAGATTCTAAAATTTCCCCGATTATTCGTCACTTCATGATAAATGGAATGCCGTATAGTTTATCCCGTTGCAGAATTTTGTTATCAACAAAAAAATTGTTCACGTATGAGAATTGCTCGCATCGAATATCGAGAATGAAATGAAGGCCAGTCTGCTACCTGTAACGCATGACGATAAAGATTTCAAAATTTTCACGATTATTCGTCACTTCATGACGAATGGAATGCCGTATAATTTATCCCGTTGCAGAATTTTGTTATCAACAAAAAAATTGTTTACGTATGAGAATCCCGCGCATCGAATATCGAGAAATAAATGAAGGCCAGTCTGCTACCTATAACGCATGACGATAGAGATTCTAAAATTTTTCCGATTATTCGTCACTTCATGATGAATGGAATGCCGTATAGTTCATCCCGTTGCAGAATTTCGTTATCAACAAAAAAACTGTTTACGTATGAGAATCGCGCGCATCGAATATAGAAAATTTAATAAAGACCCGTCTGTTACCTATAACGCATGACGATAGAAATTTTAAAATTTCAACGTTTATTCCCCTTCTTATGCCGAATCGAATACTTTATAGTTTATCCCGTTGCAGGCTTTTATTTATTTATAAAAATTAAATCAATTTCAGATTTGCGGTTTGCCCTCAAAAGTTCAAAATTTAAGAAATCTTGCCTTACATCGAGATAAATACATCGACTTATGATTTTTTGTACAGAAAAAGTTTATAAATTGACCACACAAATTTATTTGTAGGTTGTTTTTATTTCACACAGAGTCGTCGTGCGGGCGCCTGTGGCTGGTATATACTCAGCGCGACGCGCTCTCACTATAGAGCGAAGCATACAGCCGCGCTCAAAACCTACTGCGCCCTAGTGGAGCGCGTCTGCTAGCTCGGTCTGCCAGTTTCAGCGTCATTTCACTACATACAAAATACAAATGTATTTAGTATCAAAATTTTCACTAAATACAAAATACAAATGTAATAAGTATCGAAATTTTCACTAAATACAAAATACAAATGTAATTAGTATCGAAATTTTCACTCAATAGGAAATACAAATGTATTAAGTATCGAAATTTTCACTAAATACAAAATACAAATGTATTTAGTATCGAAATTTTCACTAAATATAAAATACAAATGTATTTAGTATCGAAATTTTTACTAAATACAAAATACAAATGTATTTAGTATCGAAATTTTGACTAAATATAAAATACAAATGTATTTAGTGACAAAATTTTTACTAAATACAAAATACAAATGTATTGAGTATCAAAATTTTCACTAAATACAAAATACAAATGTATTTAGTATCGAAATTTTCACTTAATACAAAATACAAATGTATTTAGTATCGAAATTTTCACTAAGTACAAAATACAAACGTAATTAGTATCGAAGTTTTCACTCAATACAAAATATAAATGTAATTAGCATCAAAATTTTCACTAAATACGAATTATAAATGTAATTAGTATCGAAATTTTCACTAAATACAAAATACAAATGTAATTAGTATTTTAATAGAAATCACTACAATTTCACTAAATACAAATTATAAATGTAATTAGTATCGGAATTTTCACTAAATACAAAATACAAATGTAATTAGTATCGAAATTTTCACTAAATACAGAATACAAATGTGCTTAGTATCGAAATTTTCACTAAATACAAAATACAAATGTAATTAGTCTCGAAATTTTCACTGAATACAAAATACAAATGTATTTCGTATCAAAATTTTCACTAAATACAAAATAAAAATGTATTTAGTATCGAAATTTTCACTAAATACAAAATACAAATGTAGGTAGTATCGAAATTTTCACTAATTACAAAATAGAAATGTAAAGAGTATCGAAATTTTCACAAGATACAAAATACGAATGTAATTAGTATCGAAATTTTCACAAGATACAAAATACAAATATTTTTAGTATCGGAACTTTCACTAAATACATAATAATAATTAGTATCGAATTTTTCACACATTACAAAATGCAAATGTATTTAGTATCGAAGTTTCCACTAAATACAAAATACAAATGTATTAAGTATCGAAATTTTCACTAAATACAAAATACAAATGTATTTAGTATCGAAATTTCCACTAAATACAAAATACAAATATATTTAGTATCGAAATTTTCACAAAATACAAAATACAAATATTTTTAGTATCGGAACTTTCACTAAATACAAAATACAAATGTAATTAGTATCGAAATTTTCACTAAATACAAAGAACAAATATTTTTAGTATCGAAATTTTCACTAAATACAAAATACAAATGTAATTAGTATCAAAATTTTCACTAAATAGGAAATACAAATGTATTAAGTATCGAAATTTTCACTAAATACAAAATACAAATGTATTTAGTATCGAAATTTTCACTTAATACAAAATACAAATGTATTTAGTATCGAAATTTTCACTAAATACAAAATACAAATGTAATTAGTAGCAAAGTTTTCACTCAATACAAAATATAAATGTAATTAGTATCAAAATGTTCACTAAATACAAATTATAAATGTAATTAGTATCGAAATTTTCACTAAATACAAAATACAAATGTCATTAGTATTTTAATACAAATCACTACAATTTCACTAAATACAAATTATAAATGTAATTAGTATCGGAATTTTCACTAAATACAAATTATAAATGTAATTAGCATCGAAGTTTCCACTAATTTGTACTGGCACAGTACAAATGAAACCCAAATAAATTGCAACTTCGTCTGAAATGAAACCTCAATAAATGCAAATGAACTGCAACCTCGCCTGAAATAAAACCTCAATAAACCCAAATAAACTGCAACCTATTGTGGATGAAACCTCCATGAACCCAAATAAACTGCAACCTGGTTAGGGAGACCTGAAGCAATGACCAGAAAGATACCTTGAGCTGGATATGAAATATTAATTGTTAAAGGTAAAGGATTTAGAATCAAAATATAGTTTCGCTTGTTGAGACAGTTAGAAATAACAATTAAACGAGGGAAATTTTGCACAAAAAAATTATTTTTACAATATTACGACGTAACACGCTTATCGAAGGTTTTACAGGTATTTTTTTTTGCATTTGCCTTCAAAAGAACGCGTTGTTCAAAATGCGAATCTGTTAAACGATTATACCGTGGCAGATTCAGCATCGTTGCGAAACTGAATAAACGCTCCACAGGAGCTGATGAAGGTAACGGCGTATTATATTTGAGAAAAAGTGATCTCATGATAGGAAATTCCCGTAACATACCCAAGTCAGTGGCTGTTCTGTTACAGTATCTGAGAAACTCTACTTCAGCCTCTCCATAACCGAAAAAGACAGTTCCTCTTTGGGAAGAAGATGGCTGGCCAAATTCGTAGTAATCGTCGTCTTCTTCCATGGATTCACACGGCCGCTCCTGAGCCGTTGTCTCCACCGAAACTTTCAAAACAAGCTGGTGCACCTTGATTTTGGTTGTCGCAAGACACGTAAGCCAATGAGTTTTGAATCTCGGATGGCTTACAGCAGCAATAGCTGCATTTTGGCACGACTCTGCGACTGTAAAAAAGCACTCGAATCTTTTCTCGAGAGCTAAAATTAAACCCTCGACCAAGGGAGTGCACAAATCTATTCTTTGAACTTCTCGGAGTTGAAATAATTTCCGATGGGTGGCGACCAATGTGGGCAGTAGATAGCCATAATAACAATCAGTTTCCCCTTGCAACTTGTCAATAGCTGTAGCCACAAGCTTCAAGCACATTAGATATTCTTGCAAGTACGTGAAATCGTTTTCCTGCAATATATTTCGAATGCCAAGACCTTTGCAGACGTTCGGAATTTTGTCCTTCAAGGATATAATTTGGCTGAGTGCATCATGAAGAGAGTTCCACCGTGTAACAACAGGGCGACGAAGGCATACCCCCAATTGCTCCCTCATCGATTCATATTTTTTAGGCGATCGCGTTGCTTTCCACAATGATGTGCAACGTCCAATAGCATCTGAATGGGCAACACTTAGTACAGCCGATTCGCTTATGATTGTGGTGCAATCAGTAGTTGCGATGAGACTGAGTGTTTGACTCGCACATCGCAAATGTTGGGGTAGGCGGAACTCTTCGTCTGCGGTCACTGATAAGGCTCGATCTTCCAGCGCGGCATCACTCTGGATCTCATCAAGAGATTCTTCCTCGTCAGCACTATCGGTGACTTCAGGTATTGTTTCTATTAATGATGCCAGCAAGACGAGACTAGTTTCGGTCTCGTCGAGATGAGAGTCTCGTCGAGACTCGTCAAGACTCTCGTCAAAATTTTCGATATTTAGCGAAAAAACGAACGTCAAATCATTTCCAACGCTATTTCATTGCTGTTACTCTTTTTTTTGTTTCATCTTACTATATTTCGAAATAAAACGAGAGCCTTGGCGCGATTATTCATTATTTTCAGAAAAAAATCAGATAATTCACGTGCTACCTCACGATTACGTAATTCCATTATTCGTCAACTTACTATCAACTTGAAATTTTATACTTAAGGGTTTTGAGGAATGCTGATTACGAATCTGCACCCAAAATTTATAAATTCAAGATGGCGGTTTAAAAATGCAAAAAATCGCTTGATGAGAGCGAAAGTTGTCATTCAAGAGTTTTTGGGGTCATTGATTACGAACTTGCACTGAAAATTTACAAATTTAAGGGGACGAAAAATGCAAACAGCCATGGCAAATGCAAAATGTAATGACGTTTGATGACTAAACAACTATTTTGTTTCCTCATAAAGGAAGCTTTGTTTTCGTGAAAAAAATTTCGATCAAGATTTTCATGTCCATATGTTTAAAATGTCCTAAATTATCGACAAATCATATTTTTTTAAATGTCCAGATGTATGTGTGTGCCCACTTTGAAAAATTCGAACAATTATATGTCAAGACCACATTGGAGTAGCAAGCCAAAATTTTGCACATAAGCTGAGCTCCACAGCCTCTTTATTTGCTATGAATTTTGCAAACATTCATTGGCATGTGCGAACTTTATGGGACTGTGAAATTTTCAAAAAAAGGGCGTCGTTGCTCTAGTGTCCGCAAATTTTGCGATATCAGCTTTAAAAAAAATCATACCGATAGTTTGAGTGATAAAGATTGTTCGTATTGAATTCCGCAAAAATCGCTCAAGAAGTTCGTGATTTATAAAATTTTGAATTTTTCGCACAAAGCACGTGATCGTTCTAGCTTACAGGTATTTCGTGATATCAGGCCCAAAATTTCTATAAAGATAGTTTAATGAAAGAACTTACTTAGTATTCAATTTTGCAAAAATCGCTTGAGCTAAGCAAATTTTATGCAATCTGAAAATTTTCAAAAAAAGCTTGATAAAAAGTTTGATGATCCAAAGCTACAATTCTATTACTTCGATAACCACAGATAGTAAAAAAACTTGCCAAAAAAAAAGAGGAGGATTTGTAAATGAGAAAAAATACTGAGGAAGCGATGTGTAAATTTACGATTTGCAAGTTTTTTTCTTTTTTGGTACGTCATATTGTATTGGCCATCTTGAATTTGTGAAGTTTCAGTGGAAATTTGCAATCAGCGACCTCAAAAACTCTAGTATACCAACATTCACTTGGATCATGCAACTTTTTGCAATTTTGGTCCACCATATTGGATCCGCCATCTTTAATTTCTGAATTTTGGGTACAGATTCGTAATCAGTAACCCTCAAAACCTTCAAGAATAAAATTTAAAGTCGATAATAAGTCGACGAACAACGGATTCACGTAATTGTGAGATAGCAGCGAATTATTTCCATGTTTCTTCTGAAACTAACGAATAATTGCGCTAAGGCTCTGGTTTTGTTTCGTTACATGGTAAGATGTAAATAAAAAAAAAGAGTATCAACAATGAAATAACGTTGAAAATAATTAGACTTTTGTTTTTTTGAAAACTCAAAAATTTCGACGAGAGTCTTGGCGAGAGTCTCGTCTCGCCTAGACTTCGGAAGTCTCGTCCCCACGAGACGAGACTTTGGCAAGTCTCGTCTCGTCCAAGTCTCGTCTTGTCTCGTCTCGCGGCATCACTAGTTTCTATAATTGAAAAAAGTAGTGGCATCAACAAACGATATTTATTCAATGTAAACACTTATAAACATAATGTTAATATTGATGGTCACTTCAGCAATATGAACATCTATTGTTATAAAAAATGCTCATATAATTGAAGCTTTTTTTAATTTAACTTTTTAAATCACCATAGAAGACCAAATCCGGTACATTAACTCCGAATTCCCGGAAGGCTTTAACAAAGTTAGAGGCATTGTCGGTAATGGTGGCGCATAATTTTGGAGTGTTTAAGCCGAAGGAATTGTGAATCTCGGATAAACACTTTGCAATACTTGCAAATGAGTGTATTCCTGAGAATCGCCGGCAAGCTAGTGCCGCTGATTTTCTCTCGAGGCTCTCTCGGTCAATCTTGGGAATGAAAAATCTTGAGCAATCAATGATATAATCAGAGCTATATAATAAAAGTGGTCCTCTATCGTAAAAATTAACAATTTTTATATCATTCTTTACAGGCGGTTAGAATAGGAATGTTTACCCAGTGAGCTGTTACACCAAAAAATCGTCTGCTCCTAGCCGTCCATATATCGGCAGTCGTACAGACGAATGTCGCATTCTCATCGAGAGCCTTTTTTACTTCATCGATATTCCCGTTATGAATTTTTTCAATGCGTCTATGCAAAGTACGCCGTGTCAGATGGCGTAGCGGGAGATGGTCTTTTTCAATTTCCAAATCTGAAAAGTTTTTCTTTCATAATTAATTTCATTTCCTTTCTTGAGAAGCATGGTAAGCCATTCAATTTCTAACGAAAAAAGATATTTTACAGAGTTTAAAATGTGATCCGTTGTGGTTCTTCTAATATACACTACCGGCGGAAAGTTTCCGGACAAATCTTCAAAAAAGATCTCGAACGATTTTTTATGCTATTTCACCGAAAGTCAACGTAAACTAATTTAACAAGCGGCACTTTAAAGGGGACGAATTCGGCTTCATTTTCTGTATTTTGAATTATTTTTAAAATTTGTTTTTCGATTTGGACTTAATTTTTAAACAACTTCTTTTCGCCTTTTTTCCCTCTCTTCAGGTGCCCGCATCTCCTAGAGGAAATTTTTTAAATATATATTTTAGGATCGGATTCATAAAAGAGAAAGTTTGAGCTTCAAATTGCTTTTTTAGAAAACTTTAAGCGATTTTTTTTTCCAAAGTTATTCGGTTTTTTGTGAAAAAAGAGGAAATTTGAAAAACCCGTATGACTCGAAAACAAAGAGGATTCATGAAAATCTTCAAGATAGCAAAAAGTTGCGTCTGTCTTTGTTGAGTTCAGAGGAATTTTTTCAGATTGTTTTTGCAAAATTTTTTTTTATTATTTTCTCGGTCGGAGCTCAGATCGTTTAATTGCCATAACTCGAGAACTATGGGATTAATGATAAAACTTCGAGAGGGGAACATACTTCATTTTACCATTTTCAACACATTGGAATTTTTTTTCAAATTTTCTTCCCATATTTTTTCAAGTGATCTTAGTTCCGACCGAAAATAGGATGAAAAAATTTGGGAAAAAATGTTGAAAAAAAATTCCAATGTGTTGAAAATGGTCAAACAAAGTATTTTCCTTTCTTAAAATTTTGTCAATAATCCCATAGTTCTCGAGTTATGGTAATTGAATGATCTGAGCTCCGACCGAGAAAATGAGAAAAAAAAATTCGGAAAAATAAACCTGAAAAAATTCCCCTGAATTCAACTAAGACAGACACAACTTTTTGCTATCTTGGAGTTTTATATGAATCCTCTTTGTTTTCGAGTTATACAGGATTTTTCAACTTTACTCTTTATTTCACAAAAAACGGAATAACGTTAGAAAAAAAAATCGCTCAAAGTTTTCTAAAAAAGCAAATTGTACCTCAAATTTTCCCTTTCATGAATCCGATTCTAAAAATATATTTAAAAAATTTCCTTTAGAAGATGCGGGCACCTGAAGAGAGGGGAAAAGAGGCGAAATAAGTTGATTTCAAAATTGAGTCCAAATCGAAAAACGAATTTGAAAGTAATTAAAAATACAGAAAATGAAGCCGAATTCGTCCCCTTTAAAATGTCGCTTGTTAAATTAGTTTACGTTGACTTTCGGTGAAATGGCATCAAAAATCGTTCGAGACCGTTTTTGAAGTTTTGTCCGGCAACTTGCCGCCGGTAGTGTAAATAAATAAATAATAAATACAATAACAAGTGTTTGAAAAGTAAATATCTTACCATCGAACATTTTTCGGAAAGATGGCATGTCCACTGTACTCAGCGGTGCCATGCTCTCCAGTACGTAATTTGAGACGTTGGTTTCAAAATCTGCTTGAGAAAAACTGCAAGTTGCCCGCCGTCTTTTTTTCGGAGGATTCTCAGTTGTCCGCAATGCACGCTTGAACACCTTGTACGCGTTATAATTTTTGAACGCGGCGGGATGTAAACACTGTAGTTTATGTCATTGTATAGAATAGTTGTAGATTTTATGATATTTGCATATTTAAAAATAATGAGTAACGCGTTAATTAATACCCTTAAGTGAGTTATGAAATTGGACGCAGCGGCGAGTGTCGCACTGATTTTGTTCCGACCCGGACTATTGGATAATAGTGCGCAGTCGCGAAGACGAGCGACGACGCACGGAAAAACCCGATTCTTCTCCTTCGATCTTGCGATACGAGCGCGCACAAATCTTGTCGAGCTTCATCGACAAGATCTCTCGATCTTGTTCTTTCGCGATTCCCATCGAAGACAGTCGTGTCTAGTCTCGTCCATTTTATAAACTCGCGATCAAAGCCAAAAGAATATATCGAACAGTCATTTACTTTCTAAAGAGATTAAATAAAGAGTTATCTAATTGTGTATATCTTTTCTCGATTATTTATTCTCACTCGATCCATCCTCACAATCCTCTCGTATTGAGAATATATATTCCAGTATATTTTCAATAGGTTATGGGCCCAGTCACGTTGACTGTGAAAGTTTTGTGAGCGATCAAGTGAAAAACTCGCGAACGCGTTGCGAGTGGGAAACGCGAAGTTTCGGAGCGCGAAAAGTTTTTTTTGTTTTTTTTTTTTTAGCCTAGTATGGCTCGCCCTCTTTAGAAGGCCTGTGCCACTCACATCAACAATTTCAGGTCGGGCTGCAGTCCCGAACCTATTACACCTCAACTCCGAGCTGTACCGCAATTTTGCCGAGGAAACTGCAGAAGACCTCCACCGATACAGCCAGTAGCCTACCTAATTCCCTTGATAGCAATGCGAGAAGGCTCTCACACGACTACCAACGGTTGGTTAGGCAGCTACCTCCTCCATTGCGATCTGGTGAGTCGGCCGTTCACTCGGTTAAGAGAAAGACATCCGCGTGATAAGGACCGCGCGGATGCCACCCCCGAAACCGTGTGACGACTCCCACCCATCGCAATGAGGTATTGGGACAAACTTATTTAAGGTGGTGTCCAAACCACCGGGGATTACAGCCGAAAACACTTGAAAAAACCCGATACATTTTTTCAGCGGTGTCGCCGGGATCGAACCCGGGTCCGCAACTTGCGAACCCGTGCTCGACCCACACGGCTACTGCTCTCCCCCAGCGCGAAAAGTGTATAGTGTGAGAAGCACGTTGCACGTGTTGAGACGCGAGGCGGCCATTTTGAGATCGCTGTATTCTTGCGAGTTTGGGCACGCGGTGCACGAGAAAAGGATCCGCGATGGCTGAAGCAATCTCAACGAAGGCGATGGACAAATTCGACGGGAATGATTTCCAATGGTGGAAATACCAGATAAAATATTATTCGTATCTGGAAAATCGTGGATGGTACAAAAACGAGGCCGGCGGAAGCCGGCGACGCTCAAGCAACGTGGGATGCCGATGATGCGCGCGCAGGTTTTTTGATCGGATCAGCGCTCGAGCCGGAACAAGGACGACCGTTGATCTCGTGTGAAACCGCACACGAGATGTGGACGACATTATCGCGAACGCACGAGCAAAAGACGGCAGCAAATAAATTATTATTGGCATCACGACTAAACGATTATAAAATGAGCTCGAATGACTCGATTTCGCAACACGTGTCGTCGATAAAGAATTTGGCGGTGAATTTGATCAACGTGGGAGGATCCGTCAATGATACGCGCGTAATGGCGAAGGTTCTCGGGAGCTTGACTCCAAAATACACGTTCTTCAAGACGGTCTGGGACAATGTACCGTCGAATATGCAAACGATGGTAAATCTTGAGAAAAAATTACTCCAGGCGGAAGCTCGTCTAATGGAGGACGACGAATCTCCGGGAGCGTTCGCGGTGGTAAAGAAAGCTGAAAAGAAAAATGGACAAAAATTGAGTGCGTGCGATAAAAATAAAAAAAAAACAAAACAAAGACAAAGTGCGGTGTTACAAGTGCCAAGGACTCGGTCATTTTGCGAGAGAGTGTAAAAGTAAAAAGAAAGAAAATTGCCGAGAATCGAATAACACGTACGACTGTGCATTTCTCGTCGAAAGCAATATCGTGAGCACCGAATTTAGTGTCAAAACGAGTGAATCGAGTGCCAGAAGAATTGAAGCAAACGAGTTACCGACGAAAATCGCGAACGCGACGTTGAGCGCGGATAGAAAAGATTGCTGGCTTACCGACAGTGGTGCATCACGGCATATTTCTTACCGACGTGAGTGGATCACTGATTATCGCGAGTTACCCCACGGCGGCACGGTGTCTCTCAGCGATGACAAAGAATGTCGAGTCGTTGGAGAAGGAACAGTCGAGATCGAAAAGTTTGTGCGCGGGGAATGGAAATCGTCGCGCATTGAAAACGTGCTTTACGTACCGGAAATGACTAAAAATTTGTTTTCGGTTGGTGTCTGTGCAACGAAAGGACTCGGAATATTTTTCTTCGGAAATTTTGTTCGGTTCGATAACCGCGGGACAGTCGTTGGATACGGCGGGAAACAAGAAAATCATATTTATCGTATGATTTTGAAGTCGAAATGTGCGAAACGTGAAAGTGAAGCAAACGTTGCAAAGACCGATTTTCAATTGTGGCACGAGAGGCTTGGGCACGTGAATGCCCAAGCGATGCGACAGCTCGTGAAGAGCAAACTCGTGAAAGGCGTCGAATTCGCGAACGACTCTGAACATTTTTGGGAGTCGTGTCCAGTAGGAAAGTCGCATCGCAGAGAATTTCGAAAAATCCGCGAACGCGCAGAGACAATTCCGGGCGAAGTGCTGCACACGGATGTATGTGGTCCAATGGCAGAAACGTCACTCGGTGGTGCGCGTTTCTTATTGACATTCAAAGACGATGCAACGAGTTTTCGATACATTTATTTTCTGAAACATAAAAGTGATGTATTAGAAAAATTCAAAAAGTTTGAGAAGTTTGAGAAGTTCCGATAACGGTCGTGGATTTAAAAACCGTGCAATGGAGATGTATATGGATTCGAGAGGAATCCAGCGAGAATATACTGCCTCATACACACCAGAACAGAACGGGAAAGCCGAGAGAGACAACCGTACAATTGTCGAGAGCGCGAGGACGATGCTCTTAGCGAAGAATCTGCCGAAGTTTCTTTGGGCGGAAGCGTGCAGCACGGCGGTGTATCTGATGAACCGAGCAGGTGCATCAAGCGCAAGAAACGGAGCGACTCCGTACAAGCGCTGTATCGGCGCGAAACCAAATTTGGAGCACCTGAGAATTTTCGGCTCGGAAGCGTACGTGAACACACCGAAGCAGCAAACGATAAAACTCGACGCCCGTGGGAAAAAGATGGTACTAGTCGGCTACGAGAGCAACTCGTCGAATTACCAGGTGTTTGACCCCGAAACAAAGAAAATTTGAGTCTCGCGTGACGTGGTCTTTCACGAAGTGCGAGGATCGACAGTATTACCGGCGGATATCGAAGTGGACAAAGAAACAATTCTACCGAAACGAGAAGAAAGAGTTCCAATGCCGCAACGAGAAGAATCGGATGAGAAGAACGACGACGAAGTCTTCGTGGAAGCCGAAGAAAATGGTGTCGCTTCGCCACGGGCGGAAGTACAAGAAGCTTCGAACAATGACGATCGTCAACTTCGAGATCGGAGGTCCATACAAAGGCCATCTCGATTTGATTTTTGATTCAAACATCGTCGAATACAATATTCCGAACACCTACAAAGAAGCGATCAGTGGCAACGACTCAAAGAATTGGAAGGTAGCAATCGAGTCGGAACTCGAATCTCATCGAGAAAACGGTACCTGGACTCTCGTGAAGAGAGAACCAAGAATGAGAACGATCGACTCGAGATGGGTTTTTCGTGTTATGAAGAACGAGAGAGACGAAGTATGTCGGTTCAAGGCTCGTCTTTGCGCGAGGGGATTTATGCAGAAAAGAGGCATAGATTTTACCGAAACATTCGCACCGGTCGTGAGATATGATTCGTGGCGAATTATTCTCTCTGTTGCAGCTTCAAAGGATCTCGAGCTTGCGCAATTTGACGTGCAAACGGCCTTTTTGTACGGAAAGCTCGACGAAGAAATCTTCATGGAAGTGCCGAATGAATACCAGGTGTGTAAGTATGAAACCGGAATTTTTGTACAGAAAAAACACGTTTATTGTAATGATATGATACAAAGTAACTTATTCAAAGTATTGTCCGTCGCTATCTATACATTTTTCTCATCTTTCTGGCAATTTGTGGATTCCGCGCCAAAAGAACTGTTGCTCTTTTGAGGCAAACCAATCATCGAGCCATTTTCGTACATCTTCGTAAGAAGTAAAGCGCTGCTCAGCAAGTGCGTGTCCCGTCGATGCAAACAAGTAGTAATCGGATGGGGCAAGGTCTGGTGAGTAAGGCGCGAACTGAAGAATCTCCCAACGGAACGACTCTATCGTTTTCTGGACCTGTTTTGCTTTGTGTGCTGGTGCATTATCATGCAGCAAAATCACCTTGTGTTGTCTTTGTTGGTATTCTAGTCGTTTTTCACGCAAAACTCGATCCAAATCGGTCATTTGTTGTCGGTAGCGTTGAGTATTGACAGTTTCCCCAGGTTTCAGCAGCTCGTAGTAGATTACGCCCTTCTGATCCCACGTTCCACGTTCTTCGTTCCTCACGTCAAAATCGCCACTTTTGAACCGTTTAAACCACTCGAAACACTGTGTTTTACCGAGAGCATGCTCACCAAACGCCTCCAGAAGCATTCGATGCGATTCGGCTGCGGTTTTCTTCAGATGAAAACAGAAAAGTAGGGCTGTCCGCAAATCGTAATTTGTTGGCACAAAACTCGACATGTTTATCTCTAATAAACTAATGCTACTGAATGAAACTCGTGTTATTGTGAGTTGGAAATCTTTGTCGGATATCAATACAATAACAAGACACCGCTGACGTGATGTGTCGGTAACTCCATCGACATCTAGCGCCACCTATGGGCAAATTCCAGTTTCATACTTACACACCTGGTACATCAAGGAAGGAAAAACGAAAAACGACGTGGTGTGTCAGCTGCACAAATCGTTGTACGGGCTGAAGCAGGCGCCTCGGTATTGGAACAGAATTCAGCTCGTTCCTGAAGAAGTTCGAATTTTGTCAAACGAACGCAGACCAATGCATTTTTGTCGGTTGTGTCGGGGTAAGCCTGGTTTACTTGGCATTTTTTGTTGATGATGGTTTGATTGCAGCAGAAAATACCGAATCAATCGGTATTGTACTCGAGCATTTCAAGGAACACTTTGAAATAACCAAAGAAGATGCGAGCATATTCGTGGGCATGCAGGTCGAGCGCGACCGCAAGAGGCGGTCAATCTTCATCCATCAGAGTGCCTATGGGAAGAAAATACTACAGAGATTCGGAATGGCTAACGCGAAATCTGTGAGCATTCCATGCGACCCGAATACGAAACTGCAGCTAGAAGTCAAGGAAGAAGCGGCAACGATTCCGTATCGAGAAGCAGTCGGATCGCTAATGTTCTTAGCGATAGTGTCGCGCCCCGACATTTCGTTTGCGGTCAACTTGGTGAGCAAGTTTTTAAATCGTCACAGCGAAGAACATTGGCGAGCTGTGAAGAAAATCATTTCTTACGTCGCAGGAACGACAAACTACGGCATCGAGTATTGCGATGACGGAAAAACACTAAAACTACAAGGATATTCCGATGCTGATTGCGCGGGCGACGTCGAGACAAGGAGATCAACGACCGGATATCTATTCAAGATGGCGGGAGGACCCGTGACATGGGCTAGTCAGCGGCAAAAGCTGGTTACCCTGAGTACGACGGAAGCGGAATACGTCGCAGCGTCAATCACTGCACGAGAAGCAGTGTGGATCCGACGATTACTCGAGGAAATCGAGTGCCCGTGCGAAGGAGTGACAACTATCTTCGTTGATAATCAGAGCTCTATCCCTCTGGTTCGGGATCCAGAGTTTCACAAGAGGACTAAGCACATTGATGTGCGTGTCCACTTCGTACGGGAGAAAGTGCAATCGGAAGAATTAGCAGTCGAGTATCTATGCACTGAGGAACAGAAGGCGGACATTCTAACGAAGCCTCTGACAAAGAATAGATTCTGTTTTCTGCGGGAGAGCATCGGAGTAAAGATGGCTGAACCACGCTCAAAAGGCGGAAGTATTGGATAATGTTCTCGGGAATCAGCCGTGATAGTGCGCAGTCGCGAAGACGAGCGACGACGCATGGAAAACCCCGATTCTTCTCCTTCGTTCTTGCGATACGAGCGAGCGCGCACGAATCTTGTCGAGCTTCATCGACAAGTTCTCTCGATCTTGTTCTTTCGCGATTCCCATCGAAGACAGTCGTGTCTAGTCTCGTCCATTTTATATACTCGCGATCAAAGCCAAAAGAATATATCGAACAGTCATGTACTTTCTAAATAGATTAAATAAAGAGTTATCTAATTGTGTATATCTTTTCTCGATTATTTATTCTCACTCGATCGATCCTCACAATCCTCTCGTATTGAGAATATATATTCCAGTATATTTTCAATACGGAAAACTCACGCACTCGGCTATAACTTGACCATCATGTGATGACTGATTAAAGTCCACGACGTAAAATCAACCATCAAGATATGAACGTCTCGGGCACTCTTCTTGCAGCGTCCTTTTTCTAGGAGCCTGTGCTCCCACGTTGTCTGCATCTTCTTCATCATCCTCCGATATATCGTCAATGAAGCGATTGTCCTGAGTTTCGGCAGTGGCCATCTATCAATGGTGATGGTTTTGTTTATTCTCGATCTTAGTGATGATGAAAATTTATTTAATCACTTAAGCAAAATCGGTGGCTGCAAAACTCAACATTGAGTATGTGTGCAAAATATTTTCATTGGTGGTAGCAGTCAGTGGTAGCAGAAAAAACGAATTACTTGCATTGAATAAAACTTTGAAAGTTTTGTCAGCAAAACCTTTTTTTCCCATAATCACTGATTTTATTTGATCGGTCTCAGATTTTATTCCATATGTCACATATTATTGACTATCGCTGATCAATTTTTTTGAACAATGATAATTTTCAGCCTTCACAGCTAATCCATTATAAGCCACATAATACTTAAGATGCATTGAACTTCATCAGTGGAACACGAAATACCCAGATCAGTCAACTGTATTCAACCAATGAAGTTTTTTTATCTCCATCGGTGATTTGTTCTGGTGGCATATGTCGAATTTTCTGTTAAGAACAAATTTCCTATTGTATGAATAAATTGATCAATAATAAGCAAAAATATTTGGTATACAGGATAAAAATTTTCCCTTGTCAAGTAAAATCAGCGCTGATAGGAAAAAATTTTCTTTTATATTTTCTGATATAAAAAATTTTCTAATATAACTTCCAAAGTTTTATTCAACGTAGTAAATTTTGTTCCAGCTACCACTGACTCCGTGCAACTGATAAAAATATGTTGCTTGCATATTCAATTTTATGTCAAGGTATCACTGCTTATGACAGATTGAGGATTTTCATGAGGAACATATATATGTTGACAGGGTTGAAATAAGGATGCGGAGATAATAATTCGATTATGAACACATTTTTTTTTCTTCCACATCAAGATTTTACATCTATAAAATTAGCGAGCAAAGTATTCATGCAAAAACTAATTTCATAAAGAAAATAAATTTAATAAAAAGATAAATGAAATAGATAGTTTTTTCATGAATACTCTACTCGCTAATTTTATCGATGTAAAATCTTGCCATGGAAGAATTTAAAAATAAATGTGTTCATAATCCTTATTTCATCCCTGCAGCCTTATTTCAACCCTGTCAGCATATATATTCCTCATGAAATCCCTTAATCTGTCATAGGCCGTGATACCTTGACATAAAATTGAATATGCAAGCAGCATATTTTCATCGGTTGCACGGAGTCAGTGGCAGCTGAAAAAAAATTTACTATGTTGAATAAAACTTTGAAAGTTATATTTAAAAAAAAAATCTCTCCTATCAGCGCTGATTCTACTTGACAAGTATACTAAATACATTTGTATTTTGTATGTAGTGAAAATTTCTATCCTAAATACATTTGTATTTTGTATTTAGTAAAAATTTCGATACTAATTACATTTGTATTTTGTATTTAGTGAAAATTTCGATACTTAATACATTTGCATTTTGTATTTAGTGAAAAATTCGATACTTAATACATTCGTATTTGGTATTTACTGATAATTTTGGTGAATTTAAGTTTCTTATTAATATAATTGGTGCTCCCGCTTTCAATTTTAAATTATAAGGTGGGAGTCCTGTTGGATCGAGTGAATTCAAAAATTGAATAGGATAATTTATAGCGTCGTGTTCTCCTGTTAGAGTATCGATAGACTTATATACTTTTTCAAACCCATGGAACCTAGACAGGATTAATCCATTAATGGATGCAACTCTATCATTTTTTGGAGCAAGTATAGCTCGTTCTCTAAGCCACGGTGCTGTGCATTGTAAAACCTCAGATACATTTGGATATACTTTCGAAATTAAATAATTCAAATCAGAAACGATTAAGGCTAAATCGGGATGTATGACTATTTTTCCATTTTGCGCTAAATAAGTTCTATTGCCAAGTTTCAGTAACGTATTAGCAAAAATATCAGGCTTGAGGCCCGCCACGTAAATATACACGTATGTTTGTAGTCAATCTCAATTTTCTGATGGACTCCCATAAGAAAGATGACTTCAAACACGCATGAATTTCATCGGCTTTAGTGCCCCTAGGTATAATCGGAAGAGTTTGTCGAAAGTCACCTGCAAATACAACTGTGACACCACCCATATTTCGTTCGTCGTTTCGAAAATCCTTCAACGTATGGTTTAATGTCTCTATTGATGTCTAATGAGCCATTGTACATTCATCCCAAACTATAAGTGAACACTCTTGTAATATTCTAGCTTTAGAACTGTGTTGGGAAATATTGCAAATAGGAGTGTCGATATCAGATGAAAATAGAGGTAATTTGAACGCAGAATGCGCCGTTTTTCCATTTTGTAGAAGAGTAGCAGCTATACCCGACGATGCAACGGCAAGTGCGATTTTTCGTTGAGCTTTTATTTTAGATAATAATAAATTGACCATGAAAGTCTTTCCTGTGCCACATGGTGCATCTAAAAAATACAACCGAGCCTCATTTTGTTCAACACTTCGCAAAATTTCAAAAAGAACTTTTCGCTAATCTTCGACTAACAAACATTCGTTATCCTGTACATAACTTAAAAGATCCGAAGTGTCATAAGAAGTTTCCATCAAATATTCTCTACTGCGCAATCCATTCACGTTTATACGATCTGGCGAAGACAATCCTAGGTCAGCCAATTTTTAGTTGTTCAATAAGAGCGTATGATCCTCGAGTAAAATTAATGTTTCGTTGAAAATATTTTCATTGGAAACTGTTTCTGTGTCTGAAAGATGATGTCTTCGCCGAAAAAGGACATCTTGAGAAAGTTCGTGTTTGAATTTATCCTCAAGTTTCTACGGCTCCGATATATGACAAAAAACTAACATAATTCCGAATGAATCTCTAAGTTTATTAGGAGATTCATAGAATACTGCTTCTTGCAAAGTCACATCCCAATGAGTGTCATCTTCTAAAATTCCCAGAGCTTTGCAAGCTGCTTGATAAGTTGGATGGACTATTTGGTTGACGGTTATAAGCGCCTTGAATGACGTTGGACCACGTACATGATGCAGAAGTAATCGCAGGTAATAACACTCTGTGTTACTCGGGTGTACTGTGTATACGCAACCTAAGGCATCAGCTTTCTTTATACCAGGAAATCCGTTAACCAATTGCCCTTGCTTTCTTTGTGAAAACTCTTGGTTGTTTCAAATAAAATAACTCGGTACTTCATGACATAGAAGAGTTCTTGCGAAATCATTTTGGCGACAAAGCTGAAAAAACGCTATGAGCGTTGTATTTTGAGTATGAGCAAGTCTCTCGCGAGTGGAATCAGCTGTGAAATAATACACTCTTTGTCCACTTTCCAAATGTACTACCAACCGAACAACCGCGGGTGCCCGATCATGAATAGGGAATGACAATATTCGCCACACTGCTTCAGATGTGCTAATATAACGTCCTGTTTGAAACATATAAATTTCATCGTTAGCTCCATTTACTGAAAATGTAGCTTGATCACTCCCTTTGTTAACATACTTTATCGATTTGACCGAATTACAATATTCGACGTTTATATGAGCATTGAAGACGCGCGATAATACTGGGCAGTACGGAACTACCCATCGATTATCAATTGTTATGCCTGCTGTGAAACCACCATCGTCAGGTGATCTCCGTCTATATTTCGAATAACCATCTACTCCAGTAGTTGTTTCTTTTACAAACGGTTTCGGGAACTTTTTGGAACATTTCCCTGACTGCATACACGGTGCATTGCTATTATGTGTACTACACGGACCGTGGATCATATTTTTTTACTATGTTATACAGCACAGGATCTTCGCGTGAATTCGGTAACTCGGGACGAATAACAAAGTCAATATTATTCGGGCGGATCTTATTTCGAAGTCAAACTAATAGGTGAACATGTGGCAAGCCACGCTTTTGCCACTCTATCGTATACATATGGCATATCGTGTGACCAAATATATTTATTTTTGTTATTAGAGTGATTAATTTTACAACTTTCAAATGAAAGACTCTGCTTATTACGTCGTGCAGATCGAAAGATTTTTGATTTTCAAATAACGATTGGCTAATCTCTGGCCACTTAGGGTTACATATCATCGTTATAAACAAATCAAGCGTGACAAAATATCTGACATATACCATTGCATCCTGTGTGCGTTCGTGCATATCAGAGATCGGCAGTAATAATATTTTCAAGCGCATTTTCGGTAAATATTATCAATTTTTTGAAAATTGATAATTTAAAAATCCGATTTTTCAATTACCCGAAAATGCTTAATGGAAAAAAAAAATTTCAATTATCCAAATAATCGATAATTGGTCGAAAAATAATATCAATTATTTCGCCAATGATTAATGGGAAAAAATAAATTCCCAATTATCTCAGTAATCGGTAATTGGTCAAAAAATAATATCAATTAATCAGAAAATGTGTAATTGGTTTGAAAATATTTCCAATCATCCGAATAATCGGCAATTGGTAAAATGAAAATATCAATCAGGAAATGGGTAATTGGTTGGAAAATATTATAAATTATCTGAATAATCGGTAATTGGTCGAAAAATAATATGAATTTTCAGAAAAATTATTAATTGGTTTGAAAATATTCTCAATTACCCGAATAATCGTCAATTGGTCAAAAAATAATGTCGATTTTTCAGAAAAATGGTTAATTGGTCTGAAAATATTCTGAATTACCCGAGTAATCGTCAATTGGTCGAAAATAATGAAATACCAAGTAATTAACTTCTCGCTTTCTGCGATGTCCAGGTTGACCGCTGCGTATTTTTCGGAGTCCAGGTTGACAGCTTCGTAGATGTCGGCGTCCAGGTCGGCGCTACAAAGTTTTCTGTGTCCAGGTCGACAGCTTCGTAGTTGTCGGTGTCCCGGTCGACCGATGCGTAGTTTTCGGTGTCTAGGTCGACCGCTGCGTAGTTGTCGGCGTCCAGGTTGACCGCTGCGCAGTTTTCGGTGTCCAGGTCGACAGCGTCGTAGTTGTTGGTGTCCAGGTTGACCTCTGCGTATTTTTCGGTGTCCAGATCGACAGCTTCGTGATTTTCTGTGTCCAGGTCGACAGCTTCGTAGTTGTCGGTGTCCAGGTCGATCGCTGCGTAGTATTCGGTGTCCAGGTCGACCTCTGCGTAGTTGTCGGCGTCCAGGTCGACCGCTTCGCAGTTTTCGGTGTCCAGGTCGACAGCTTCGTAGTTGTTGGTGTCCAGGTCGACCACTGCGTAGTTTTCGGTGTCCAGGTCGACCGCCGCGTAGTTTTTGGTGTCCAGGTCGACCGCTGCGTAGTTGTCGGCGTCCAGGTCGACCGCTACGTAGTTTTCGGTGTCCAGGTCGACAGCTTCGTAGTTGTCGGCGTCCAGGTCGACCGCTACGAAGTTTTCGGTGTCCAGGTCGACCGCTGCGTAGTTTTCGATGTCCAGGTCGACCGCTACGTAATTTTCGGTGTCCAGGTCGACCGCTGCGTAGTTTTTGGTGTCCAGGTCGACCGCTACGTAGTTCTCGGTGTCTAGGTTGACAGCTTCGTAGTTGTCGGTGTCCAGGTCGACCGCTGCGTAGCTTTCGGTGTCCAGGTCGACCGCTGCGTAGTTGTCGGCGTCCAGGTCGACCGCTATGTAGTTTTCGGTGTCCAGGTCGACCGCTACGTAGTTGTCGGTGTCCAGGTCGACTGCCGCGGAGTTTTTGGTGTCCAGGTCGACCGCTGCGTAGTTGTCAGCGTCCAGGTCGACCGCTACGTAGTTTTTGGTGTCCAGGTCGACACTTTCGTAGTTGTCAGCGTCCAGATCGACCGCTACGTAGTTTTTGGTGTCCAGGTCGACAGCTTCGTAGTTGTCGGTGTCCAGGTCAACAGCTTCGTAGTTGTCGGTGTCCAGGTCAACCGCCGTGTAGTTTTTGGTCTAGAGGTCAACAGCTTCGTAGTTGTCGGAATCTAGGTTGACACCTCCATAGTGATCGGTTCCCAGGTCGACCGTTCCGTAGTGTAAGACATCCAAGTAGACCGCTCCGTAGTTTTCAGTGCTCAAGGCTTATATTTAGGTTTTATTTTCAGTTTACTCGAAGAAAATATATTTATCGATAGATGAATCATTTCAGCTTGTGTTTAATGTAGCAAAATACAATTATTCACTTATCGAATAACTATATTATCAATTCGTTGTCGTAAATTTATTGAAAGAAAGAGGTGAGTACAAATTATTATTCTAATTATTATTATTATCATTATCATTGTTGTTGTTGTTATTGTTGTTGTTTGGGTTATCAAGGTTTTCCCAAGAATTTTCCCATGAAATTTTTTTTACTGTATCTGCTCCGGCGAAAAATTTTATCTGTTTGAAATTTCCGTACTTCGTGATGAAATAAAAATCTGAAAAAATTCAGCAATATTTGGCATGCTATAAATAACAACGATCAATATTAATTATTGATTATTGTTCATCATTGTTTAATAAATTGCTTCAACAATTGTTTAAACAATTTGTTAATGACTTTTGGGCAATATTATTATTGATAATTATTGCTTATAGCATGCCAAATATTGCTCAATTTCTTCAGATTTTCATTTCATCACGAAGTTCGGAAATTTCAAACAGATGAAATTTTTCGCTGGAGCGGATAAAGTAAAAAAAAATTCATGAGAAAATTCTTGGGAAAACCTCGATAACCCAAACAACAACAACAACAACAACGAATTGATAATTTAGTTATTTGATAAGTGGATAATTGTATTTGCTACATTAAACACGAGCTGGAATGATTTATCTATCGATAAATATATTTCCTTCAAGTAAACTGACGATAAAACCTAAATATAAGCCTTAAGCACTGAAAACTACGGAGCGGTCTACCTGGACACCGAAAACTACGCAGCGGTCGACCTGCACACCAACAACTACGAAGCTGTCGACCTGAACACCGAAAACTACGTAGCGGTCGACCTGAACGCCGACAACTACGCAGCGGTCGACCTGGACACCGAAAACTACGTTGTGGTCGACCTGGACGCCGACAACTACGCAGCAGTCGATCTGGACACCGAAAATCACGAAGCTGCCGACCTGGACACCAAAAACTACGTAGAGGTCGACCTGGACACCGACAACTACGAAGCTGTCGACCTGGACACCGAAAACTACGTAGCGGTTGACCTGGACGCCGACAACTACGCAGCGGTCGACCTTGACACCGAAAATTACGTATCGGTCGACCTGGACACCGACAACTACGAATCTGTCGACCTGGACACCGAAAACTACGTAGCGGTCGGCCTGGACGCCGACAACTACGCAGCGGTTGACCTGGACACCAAAAACTACGCGGCGGTCGACCTGGACACCGACAACTACGAAGCTGTCGACCTGGACACTGAAAACTACGTGGCGGTTGACCTGGACGCCGACAAATACGCAGCGGTCGACCTGGACACCGAGAATCACGAAGCTGTCGACTTGGACACCGAAAACTACGCAGCAGTCGACCTGGACACTGACAACTACGAAACTGTCGACCTGGACACCGACAACTACGTAGCTGTCGACCTGGACGCCGACAACTACGCAGCGGTTGACCTGGACACCAAAAACTATGCGGCGGTCGACCTGGACACCGACAACTACGAAGCTGTCGACCTGGACACCGAAAACTACGTGGTGGTCGACCTGTACGCCGACAAATGCGCAGCGGTCGACCTGGACACCGAAAATCACGAAGCTGTCGGCTTGGACACCTAAAACTACGCAGCGGTCGACCTGGACACCGACAACTACGAAGCTGTCGACCTGGACCCCGACAACTACGAAGCTGTCGACCTGGACACCGACAACTACGAAGCTGTCGACCTGGACACAGAAAATCACGAAGCTGTCGACCTGGTCACCGAAAACTACGCAGAGGTCGACCTGGACACCGACAACTACGAAGCTGTCGACCTGGACACCGAAAACTGCGTAGTGGTCGACCTGGACGCCGACAACTACGCAGCGGTCGACCTGGACACCGAACACTACGCAGCGGTCGACCTGGACACTGACAACTACGAAGCTGTCGACCTGGACACAGAAAATCACGAAGCTGTCGACCTGGACACCGAAAACTACGCAGAGGTCGACCTGGACACAGAAAACTACGTAGCGGTCGACCTGGACGCCGACGTTTACGAAGCTGTCAACCTGGACTCCGAAAAATACGCAGCGGTCAACCTGGACATCTCAGAAAGCGAGAAGTTAATTACTTGGTATTTCATTATTCTCGACCAATTGACGATTACTCGGGTAATTCAGAATATTTTTAGACCAATTAACCATTTTTCTGAAAAATCGACATTATTTTTCGACCAATTAACGATTATTCGGGTAATGGAGAATATTTTCAAACCAATTTCCCATTTTTCTGAAAAATCGACATTATTTTTCGATCAATTGACAATCATTCGGGTAATTGAGAATATTTTCAAACCAATCACCCATTTTTCTGAAAAATCGACATTATTTTTCGATCAATTGACGATTATTCGGGTAATTGAGAATATTTTCAAACCAATTAATAATTTTTCTGAAAATTCATATTATTTTTCGACCAATTATCGATTATTCAAATAATTGAGAATATTTTCCAACCATTTACCCATTTTCTGATTATCGATATTATTTTTTGACCAATTGCCGATTATTCGGATAATTGAAAATATGTTCAAACCAATTACCCATTTTCTGAGTAATTGATATTATTGTTGGACCAATTACTGATTATTTGGATGATTGGAACTTTATTTTTTCCCATTAATCATTGGTGGCTAATTGATATTATTTTTCGACCAACTACCGATTTTTTGGATAATTGAAAATACAATTTCGTATAATTTCAATTTTTCATCAATTGGTATTTCATCTTTTTAAATTATCGATTTTTCGTCAATTGAAAAATGGAAAATGGTAATTTTTTTTTTTGCCGATCCCTGGTGCATATATCGTGGTCCTCCTACAAAAGACGACGGTAATATATTACCAATTGACCGATATTATTGATATCCCCATCGCTGTGAATTACATCATGCAAATTTTAATAGTTCTCTGATCGCAGTTTTTTTTTTGTTGGCGCGTATGAACGCTAGCCTTTCTGTTTCAATTTTTGCATACATATCAACCCAAAATTGATTGAGAAGTGCCCTGAAATAATGGAGGGGACTGAATTGATTTTGTCGAGTCATCATTCAGTACGCATAAAAATTCATCGCGGACACCGTTTTTTGAGGATTTGGAATTTTCGTAACCGGATGTACCTGTGGTATACAAATACAATATCCATCTTGACCACGTCGGAACAATAGAGGATATTGTAAAGAATCATAAGCCCGGTGGATCTCACTTACTCGCTGCAATCTATTATCGCGACCTCGAAGTACTATGTCACGACTTGTAAATTCTTACCCGACAATTACAATTGCGACTTCATTTGTTGTAGGTTTATTGAACCTGCCTCTATGTTCTGTCTGGGGTGTTTTTTATCAGCTCGAATTATTACTTTAGCGTCTTCGATGTCTAGTGGCAGAGTGTCTAGAGTAGATTTGAAGCTGCGAATATATGGATTGTGTTCGTGTAACATTTCTTGCAAAATACTAATCAATTCTCATTTAGTATTTAGTTCGATTTGAGATCTTCGTTCTATTTCAAGTTCACTGTCAACCATGAAATAAATTTGCAAAAACTTCGGCTCTGATTGGTCAATTGGTAACAAAGACCCGCTTAGATGATAAATTTGACCCTGAACTTTGAACGTCGGCATGAAATTCCCATGTACTATTTTTTTTTGCACCGAAAGAAGTCATTTGGAAAACCGTATTGTATTTACGGGAGTTTTCTAAAAAACATTTCGATAACCTATGTGCGCCACTTAATATATCTTTCATTGGTTCAAGAGGTTCATGGATCACATTTAATGCAATTTTGCCATTTGAACAACAAAGTCCCCGTGATTCGGCCTTCCATTTATATGCATTGCAAAAACTACAAACATCGCACATAGTGCCGATGGAAACATCGGTATCTGTTTCGTAATTAATAAATCGATTATACGAAAAAGCAGAATTTTCTTTAACGATCCATCGACCTTCGATTTCTGCTCGTTCGCGTCGTGTGAACGATCGTGCTTCTAATCGTACACCCCTATCTTCAGAAGTTTCACGAACTCTCAGTGCGACATGCCGCAAACGGTCAGTTCGCAATCAATACTCTCTCTCTCTCTCTCTCTCTCTCTCTCTCTATGTAGAGGCGTTTCAACGGCTCGTGATGCAGCACGTCGCATACGGTTAGCCCTCAATCGTATCTCTCTCGACCTCTTATCGTTTGTTGGATTAGAGGGTACGTCTGGTCTCCCACACAACAATAATACGTCCCAAGTACGTCTTTTGGACATCACACCAATTGTCCCGTGACGGTAATGGGATGGTCTCATGGGATACCCATGGACTCTAAAGTGTCCGCTGTGTTTACCGGAATGGGATGGTCCCATTGGCATCCCGGGATATCCTCAGGACGTCTCTGAGACTGCAAACACAGCAGACTGGAGATATCGGTAAGATATTGTCGAGACTCCTATAAGACGTCACCGAGATATTCCAGAATTATTAGTCACAAAATAATACGTCCCAAGTACGTCTTTTGGATGATCCCATGGGATACCCATGGGCTCTAAAGTGTCCACTGTGTTTACCGGAATGGGACGGTCCCACGGCCATCCCGGGATGTCTTCAGGATATCTTCGGGACGTCTCCTGGACTGCCAATGCAGTAGTCGTAATAATTCTTGTTTCGATTTAATTTTAATTAATCTCAATTAATTAATTAAATGTTAACATAATGTGTACGGTACAGAGGGAGTCAGCAAGGACTCCTTGTATTTGTAATATAGCCTCTTTCGAGGTCTGACTTCTGTCGGTGTCGAATTGATATCCGTGTTCGCGCTCGCCTATATAAGCATGCTCTTCACATTATCCGCATGTGAGTAGCGTTCGCCATCTCGTGGCAAGGTTGGAACTAATGCTGCGCGATGGCTGACCTCCTACAGACATCCCTAAGAGAGTTGGCTGGGATCGTCCAAACCTGGTTATACCACGGGATATCCTCAAGACATCCTATATTAATCTCGAGCAGACCAATGTCTTACTAGTACCTCCCACAGACGTCTATAAGAGAGTGCGTTAGGATCGTCTTATCACGGTCACGACAGGATATCCTCAAGACATCGTATATTAATCTCGGGAAGACCAATGTATTACTAATATCTCCCATAGACGTCTATAAGAGACCGCGTTGGGATCGTCCAATCACGATCGCGACAGGATATCCTCAAGACGTCCTATATTTATATCGAGCAGACCAATATCTTACTAGGATCTCCCAGAGACGTCCATAAGAGAGTGCTTTGGGATCGTCTCATCACGGTCGCGACAGGATATCCTCAAGACGTCCTATATTAATATCGCGCAGACCAATGTCTTACTAGGATCTCCCAGAGACGTCTATAAGAGAGTGCTTTGGGATCGTCTCATCACGGTCGCGACAGGATATCCTCAAGGCGTCCTATATTATATCGAGCAGACCAATGTCTTCCTAGTACCTCCCGCAGACGTCTATAAAAAAGTGCGTTGGGATCATCTAATCACGGTCGCGACAGGATATCCCCAAGACGTTCCATATTAATATCGAGCAGACCAATGTCTTACTAGTACCTCCCACAGACGTCTATAAGAGGGACCGTTGGGATCGTCTAATCACGGTTGCGACAGGATATCCTCAAGACATCCTATATTAATCCCGGGTAGAACAATATCTTACTGGTACCTCCCATAGACATTCATAAGACGTACTATCTTGGCAGGACACGAATGGGACTGTCTCAGGATGGTCCCGGGATCAATTTTGCTGTGTGGGCTATTTTGAACATTATGTGGCGAACTTATCGCTTCTACATTCTCAATAGGTTCCAAAAAACATGCGCGCTTTAAAAGGACCTTAGGTTCTTCAATACTCTCAGTCCGTCGGTTACGCATTTTTGAATTTACACATTATAGGACCACTTAAATATTTACCATCGATATGAGAGAGTAGATGAGAAAACGGAAAAAAGATAAAAATTTCAATTCATTGTCTGACTTTTGCGAATTGTTGTTAATCGTTTTTTTCAGCCTGTATGATCGCTTTTTGATTCCCTTCACTGAATGATCCATATTCCGACTCTTCGATTTCCTCTTAATTTATCCATTTTTTTGTATAATCTGCAAAAAACACCGTATACTCATACCACGACAATCCATGAATGTTTAAGTGGCTATGTGAGTACAGACCAACACCACGATGAAAATACAAAAATAATAAAAATTAATTCATTAATTACATATTTAAAAAAATATAACTGAATATGCATTTTGCTCCCTCATTGTTCAAGAAGATTGCATGAGGGAGATATTTGATTAATTTTTCCATTCATAGCGGTGTATAGAGAATTTTACAGGAACTGAGGATGAAAATCTAATCTAGCTACCTGACTTTGTGGAGCTCAATAAGAAAGTGAAGTAAAAAGTGAAGTGAAATTTCCTGTGCAACGCGAATATGCTACTTGCGATAGGAAATTTCTGACGGATCATGCTTAAAAGGGCGTAAATCCATGACATCGCTCTTTTCGCCTATTTCTCTTTGGAATTCGTTTTTTTAAATTGAATATTCGTGATCAGCGGTCGATTTCCGATCGATATAGCTCTTCAGATATAAGAAAGAATGTTTTTTTAAAAAAATCATTTTTCGCCGCGACGAAAAGTGTCCATTTGCACAGCCACTTCCGGTGGATCTGACCCCTGCTAAAAGTCGAAAACTTTTTTCGTCATTTACAGGTTCAAGAAGCATATATTTGATTGGGAATTTCCTGCGCAACGCGAATATGATACTTGCGACAGGAAATTCCTGACGAATCATGCTTAAAAGGGCGAAAAACCATAAAATCGCTCTCTTCGCCTATTTCTCTTGGGAGATTATTTTTTTTATTACGTTTTTAAATTGAATATTCGTGATTAGCGGTCGATTTCCGATCGATAGAGCCTCTGAGATGTAAGAAAAAATTAATTTAAAAACAAAACATTTTCGGCGCGACGAAAAGTGTCCATTTGCACAGCCACTTCCGGTGGATCTGACTCCTGCTGAAAGTCGAATTTTTTTTTTTCGTCATTTACAGGTTCAAGAAGCATATATTTGATTGGGAATTTCCTGCGCAACGCGAATATGCTACTTGAGACAGGAAATTCCTGACGGATCATGCTTAAAATGGCGAAAATCCATAGAAACCGCTCTTTTCGCCTATTTCTGTTTGGATTTTTTTTTAAATTGAATATTCGTCATCAGCGGTCGATTTCTGATCGATATAGCCTTTGAGATATCAGAAAAAATTAATTAAAAAAAAATCATTTTTTGGCGCGACGAAAAGTGTCCATTTGCATAACTACCCACACGGAAATATCATATACCGAAAAATATATTTTTCGATATACGTAAAAATATATTTAAAATATATTTTAGATATATGATTATTGTGCATAAAAATATATTTTTTTATATATGTAAAAACATATATTGTGTATATGTAAACGTATATTAAAATTATATCGAAAATATATAAAACGTACACTCAATATATATGTTTGATGCATTTAGTATATATCTTCAATACATTTTTTATATTTATATTTATTTATTTTATATTTATATTTATATTTTTAAATAGATTAAAAATATACCTAAAATCATATTTGTAATACATACATTTTCGGACAAAATATACTTAATATATCCAAAAATATATTTTCCGTAATATTTGCCGATATATTTTATTTCCATGTGGGTACTTCCGGTAGATCTGACCCCTGCTGAAAGTCGGAATTTTTTTTTTGTCATTTACAGGTTCAAGAAGCAAATAGTATTTGATCGGAAATTTCCTGCACAACGCGAATGTGCTACTTGCGACAGGAAATTCCTGACGAATCATGCTTAAAGGGGCGAAAAACCATTAAATCGCTCTTTTCGCCCATTTCTCTTCTCCCAAGAGAAATTGCATTTTTTTAAATTGCATATTAGTGATCAGCGATCGATTTCCGGTCGACAGATATTTTTTTAATGAAAAAATATTTGAACTAACCTTGAATCAAATCTTCAAACAGCGTGAAATTTTCCAGTATCAAGAGTCGCGGCAGCGACTCAACGCCAAGTATTAAAAAAACAGAGAATCTCAGTCGAGACGCCACGCACTCTTATCTACGCGAATATGCCTCAATCCACGCCCTTTTTACACTTCAATTCGATATTACTAAAAAACACGACAACTTTTTCAACATTTACGAATATACTTTTCTCAAAAAAAAATTAGCTTTCCATTGATACCATTATTTTTTTTCCGCCCACGTGATGCTGAGATATCATGGTATTCGGGGAATTAATCCGAATATTTATCATCAGAAAAATTCTCCAACCGGTCACACTCTTATACACGGTCTCTATATCTATACGTATAACTGTAATGCTTATACACGGGCTCTATATCTATAACATTTTCATTACCATCTATCATACACACTAGCATGGTCGTTATTCGCCAGATTCGATTTCTTTAAATATATCTATTAGGGTGTTTCATTTTTCGGCTTTTTTTTAATTTTTCATGTTACGCATCAAAAGTTTGGGGATTTAAATATAACATAATTTTTCGCGCAAAGAACACGCTGGCAAAAAATATTTAGAGGTCTCTCATCTGGGTTTAAGGTCACATTGATGAGTCACCTCTTAGGATTGACTGACCGGCTGCTCCTTCCGCAAGATTGTATGTTATGTGAAATAATAAGGTACGACAGGGTGTATTCTATGAAATAAGTTCAAACATTTTCTTTCAAATGATATGAACAGAAATTTTTTAAAATTTTTTTTTCAACACTTACTCATGCTGTAACTCCTTAATTTCATGTCACAATGCACCACGTGAAAGGTGGACTCCAACAGTCAACTTTAAGAGGTGACTCATTCGACCTTAAGATCATATTTTGCACGAAATTTTTTTTTATGACTGTAAACTTATTAAACAATGAACAAGTAAAAAAATCGTTTTCAAAGTACCATATTTACTTTAAAAAAAAATAAAAATATAGTTTGTCGAGTCTGCTCAATGACTCAATCGAACGAATCGTGCTGGTTTAATTAAATGTTTTTCTCTTTTTTTTCTCTTTGTGGGGAATATGTCCAGTATATGTACGTTTTCCTTCTGTACATACGTATTGTGATGTATATTATAGGTATGAATACGGTAATATATATTATGGATGCTTTGCTTTTACTGTCCTCGCCAAACATTTTATCCCATTGAAATTTCCGTACTTTCTGGTACAATAAAAATCTGAAAAAACTCAGCAACATTTGGCATGTCATAAGCAATAATTATCAATAATAATATTGCCCAAATGTTATTAATAAATTGTTTAAACAAATAATTTTCCAACAATTAGTCCATAATTTTTTTTTCTTAAACAAATCAAATGCGTCAATTTTTTTGAACGCATATAAATTTTTTCAAAATTTTCCCTCTATTTTGAAATATTAAAAAAAAAATTCTAAATATAAACCAAAAATTGTCAATTTTGTATATGTTTTTTTACACAAGTTTATCGCCAGCTTTGAAAAACTTCAAAGACACTAGCCCAAGAAATATACAAATAAAGTCATTTGAAAAATTTCAAAACGGGAATTTCAAAATAGAGAGAAAATTCTGAAAAAATTCAAATGCGTTCATAAAAATGAAGGCATTCGATTTATTTAAGAAAAAAAAAATCTTATGGGTTGAATAATTATTTGCATAAACAATGTATTGATAACTTTTAGGCAATATTATCATTAATAATTGTTGTTCATGGCATACCGAATGTTGTTGAATTTTTTCACAATTTTATTGTATCACGAAGTACGAAAATTTCAATCAGATACAATTTTTGGCTGCGACGGTAGGGGCAAAGCATCCTTAATATATATATCATATTTATACCTATAATATACATCACAATACGTATGTACAGAAGGAAAAAAAAGAAAAAAAAAGAGAAAAACATTTCATAAAACACGCACGATTCGGTCGATTGAGTCATTGAGCAGACTCGACAAACTATATTTTTATTTTTTTTAAAAGTATATATGGTACTATGGAAACGATTTTTTTACTTGTCCATTGTTTAAAAAATTTGCAGTCATTAAAAAAAAAATTTCGTGCAAAATATGATCTTGAGGTCGAATGAGTCACCTCTTACAGTTGACTGTTGGAGTCCACTTTTCACGTGGTGCATTGTGACATGAAATTAAGGAGTTACAGCATGAGTAAGTGTTAAAAAAAAAAACAAAAAAAAATTCCATTCATCTCATGTGAAAGAAAAATTTTGAACTTGTTTCATAGAATACACCCTGTCGTACCTTTTTATTTCACATGACATACAATCTTGCAGAAGGAGTAGCCGGTCAGTCAATCCTAAGCGGTGACTCATCAATGTGACTCATCAATGTGTATATTTAAATCCCCAAACTTTTGATGCATAACATGAAAAATTTAAAAAAAGCCGAAAAATGAAACACCCTAATACTTATACACTGCCACTTCGAATACTATTTTAGCCGAAAAGTAATTTACACCATCGCAACAATCTGAAAGAACACTGATCAATTAGTATCAAGAATTTATTTTGGAGCATGCTAGTTTATTTCTTGACATCGTCTCAAGTCACGTAAAACGTCGACTTGAAAAACATCGTCTGCTTTGCTCAAATAGTGAGGTTATGTTGACTTTTAAGCATCTAAGAATCGACTGTGAATCTTACGAAGTAAGATCGCCTTAAGCCAAGCTCAAGAATCGTCTGTGAATTAGTCCTACCTTCGGTAAGGTAGAGATTTAAGTTCTGCATTAAAGTAATCTCAAGGCGCGTCTGTGAATCGAAATGCGATCTTAAGAGCGCCTCAAGGTGGACTTACATTTAAGATTCGACTGTGAATACGGCCCAAAGGGCGACTTGGCGGGGGAAATACGGCGACTACGCTCTGCGGGCATCTGGCAACACGGTCGTACATACAGGTCTGGAATCTCTCGCGATTTTCGGTGGTGGGGGAAGGGCCCGTTACGTGCACCCTTCCTAGTTTGAATTGCCACCACGCGTGGCCGTGGCGCTGTATTTATCCCCCGGATAACATAACCTTCAAATCGAAAGTGAGATACGCGTTGTCGAATGCTAATTACCGCTATGTTCCTTTTTAGACTGCAAGTACTGCAATATGGCGGCCATAAAGCGTACTGCAAGTGTTATTCCGATATTACTTTTAGTCCTATACCGTACAATGGCACTGCTATAACGGAACGAGCTTCAGTGCACTTCAGTGTCCGTCCTGACACGAGCGCACAGCGCATGTGCGCTACGAATCCAACGTTACCATTGGACGAAATTAATTTCGCACGCCTCTCGCAGGCCGCCATGTTATTGCTAGGAGTTGCCCTACCTCGCCAGCCGCAGTGATCACAGCAGGAAGTGGCGACAAAAAATGTGACGTCATATGATCCCAAGTGCGACCACAAAGCGTACTGCGGCGTATATCGCGTAAACGCGTTTGCAGCACTGCAAGTACTTGCAGTTAAAAAAGGAACATAGCCTACATTTTTCATCATTTTTCAAGTTCCAAAGGGGATTGAGCATAGGTGTGACGGAGACGGACAGATACGAATTATCGTAGCGATTTGTGCTGTTCTTGTTCATTATCCCCGCCGCGGTCTTCTTCTTCTTTTCCTCTGGTGATTCTACATCACTGGCTATCGCCCTCTCCCGCCGCGGTCTACCCCGTCGGCCGTCGCACCGCGTCTCACCGCCGCGGGGGATAAGGTTAGCGCCTGTAGCGGCCACTAACAGTTTCAAAAATGGGGCACATAACGGAGTCACCTAATTTGACGGAGTTTCCAGACCTGTATGTACGACCGTGTCTAGCAACCCCCGTCGGTCGCTTATAATTACGACCAACGAATTCAAACGTACATAGAAGCACAGTTCCTATACCTTCGGACGAACTGGGGTACACTATGCTATTGGGGTATACTTTGTACCCCATTAGCATAGTGTACCCCAGTTCGTCCGAAGGTATAGGAACTGTGCTTCTATGTACGTCTGAATTCGTTGTTACGACGTAATACATAAGTTATGTAACATAACCTATGTAACATAACCTGGAAAAACGTGTGACAGCGTAGTGGAAGTATGGACATTCCATTACTCAATACTCATAGCAATTTCCTCGAGATTAGAAGAAATTATGGAATCTTCTAGTTCGAGTGAGAGTGAGGAAGAAGAAGTAAACCCCCGTGAACTTGGCCGGACAACTTGCGCTTTATTGACTTTTTTTATATCGTTAGGTGGTCGTTGGGTAGTGTTAGGTAGCCTTATTAAAACGTAAGGTAGTCAATATTTTTTTTTTTAAATAAATAATTAAAAATGTATGTGTGAAGTTGGCCGAGACCATTTTTTCCCCCGTTATTTATCTTTTCAAGATGCTTAAACGATGCTCAATCGTTAGGTGGTCATGAATATATAAATTAAAACGTTAGGTAGTCAACCAAATCCTTGCAAAATCCAAAAAACAATTTTGAGACCTTGCATGCGCAAACGCCTAATGCGTCAAGGTGCTATTTCATGGGCAGTGAGCAGTAGCAGCAGTTTAGTGAATTCACTCAAAGTTACTAGCAACTTCCGTTGCAAGTTTTTGCTGCTACTGTTCGTTTGTCCGAACAGCAGAGCAGCAAAGCTAGCAAAACTGAACGGCCTATTTCATGAGCAGCACTGCTGCTGCGTAAAGTCACTAAACTTTCTAGTAATTTCCTAGTAAGTTCCGAAACTGCTGCTACTGCTCACTGCCCATGAAATAGCACCTTCACCTGTCAAGTTGCAAACAAGAATCAAGATGGCTTCCGCATTCCATGCGTGGCCAATAATAATCCAGCTTTTCCGTTGTATTGGGCGGCCCGGGCGGCCTGCTCACCATGCAAGAAGCAAGAAGATTAGAAGTGGCACATGCCCCTAGAGGGCGATAGCCAGAAGGAAAATGTAGAGATGCTAGTCGGTCTCGTACATTGAGCGTTTGAGTTGAAGCGTCATGAACGTAAGTTCGTTGTCCAGCTCTCGCAAGTCGGTAGGGTAGGATGTTGTACGATAGGAAGTTGGTAAGGAGGATCCCTCTAGATATTCTTCAGCGAAAAATATAGAGGAGGATCCTCTTAGCGTTTCGTCTCGGGTACAGTGCAGACTCATCAGTAGGGCTATGCAACTGTACCCTGCCACAGACGCGCCGGTGGTGGTTGAGTCTGGAACAGCCCCCTGACACTGGCTACTATTTCTATTGCGAAAATTTTTTTGCGATTTCGGGCCGTTTCGGAGTTACACTGTAGGCCGCTTCGCAGCGCATGTAGTCGCCTGGCCGGCTTGTTTTACGCATGCGCGGTTAAGACTCTTATTTCGATGTTTATACTTTATGATAGGAAGGTTATGTGCATTTCTGTCTTGCGGGTCTTGTGAGTGGTTCGGGACGTTCGGGACTGATCAATTTATTAATTAAATTATACTCATTTATTACGTGGAACGAAGGTTAAAAAACCGAATTGCGAAGTGCGTCTTTGTTTATTATGCCGAAGTGCATTTTGTTTTTCCAAGCCTTCCTGTTTGTTTTTCATTTTGATTTACATGTGCATCCTGAAATAATTCAGGTCTTTGTCAAAAACATTTCCCTATAAATTCCTTCTCCACAATTAGTCAGCATGCAAATAATTAACAATAATAATTAGCGAAAGAAAAATATTCATATTTGTACCCTTCGTATATCGCGTATATTCCGTATACTGCTTGCCCTGCATATATATAGTACCCGGCCCGGCGACTACTAGCGCCGCAATGTGGCGCGATTCGATAATAATAAACGGCAGGAATTCGTGGATCGTTTCTGAGCGGCCGTGTCAGGGGGCTGGTCTGGAAGCTTGGAACTGTTATATATAGGAAAGGCTGGACAGCTAAGAGTGAAAACAGACGAGTTCGCCCTTAGCTGTCAGAAAAGAGTCACTTTTCGGCTGTCTACGCATATGGTGGAAAGCACGAGAATCTTGCATGGGTGAAAAAATAGTATTTTGTGCATCTAGGGCCAGAGATAAGTCTTTTTGTCGAGCGTGAAGTTTGCTGTCGAGCTGTCAAAAAAGAGCCCCTTTTTGGCTATCCACGCATATACTGAAAATAAGCACGAAAATCTCCCATGGGGAAAAAAAAGATCGTGTGCAACGCGAGCCAGAGATTAGTCTTTTGTCTCGCGTGTTTGCGGCAGTGGCCGTTGCGGCCCTCGCTTTGCTCGTTGCGGCAAACTTCACGCTTGACAAAACGACTTATCTCTGGCCCTAGATGCACAAAATACTATTTTTCTTACATAGATGAATTTTGTTTATCCAATGAATTTGAGTAGTGACCATACAAGCAAAAGACACATACAATATCGCTCGGAAAAATAGATATGGAACAAGTTAAAATATATCTCATCTCCACAGCTTTTCTTGACTTTTTCGTCACTCAGCAAGAATATCATTTTCAATTTTAAATGAACGTAAAATAAAATATGCGTCGCTTAAATTATTAACGCTTTAATCGTGAGCATCTTGCTCCATTGCACGAACGTATGTAATGAGCTTTATCGAATATTTTAAGCGCTCACCAAGAATATCATTTTTGATTTTTAATTAATGTTTAAACAAAACTGTGCTCCGGTTTTCTTAATATCGTAAGTATCTTGCTCCATTGCACGAACGCATGTAATGAGCTTCATCTAATATTTTGATCGCTCACCAAGAATATGATTTTTTATTTTTAATTAACGCCCTGGTGGAACATTATTTTAAAAATTGATAAAAAATGGCAGAATATATCGAATATGATAAATTCGTACAGATTATTGCACCTTTTGATAAAAAATATTGACAATTTTTAACAAAAATTATTACTATAGATCAAGAAATAAATGATATAAATGAACAGATACTGTATTATTTTATCAGAATTAGTATGAAAAGTGTCAATAATTCTCAAAAAATGTTAAACATTTTTATGAGAAATTTTCATATTTGGATCAATTCTGTGCTGAACAAAATTACATAATATAATATAATCTCGCAGACAACGGCAAAAAATGCAATATAATCTCAAATATAATCGAACATATTATGACATTTTACTATATATTTTGGGAATAGCTATCTTTCATAAAACGTCTTGTTATTGATATAACCAAATAAATAGTATAAGAATATGTCATAATTTGAGAAATATATTTCTAATTTTTTATGATACTTACTGACATTCATTGTAATGATCAGTAATCATATCAAATGACAATTAATATGATATTCTGATAAGTAATTTTAAATTATGCATTATCACATATATAGTTGCAAAGTGATGATGCATTTTGTGTTCTAATGCCAGTATATCACTGTTATTTTATTGTTATTAAGTAATTTTACTTTTTATAGGAATGTTCGAATATTCAGTAGGTGCTTGCAGAATTACAAATAAAAAACATTTTATTTGTAGTATTTTTTTCATATTTATTATGAATCAATTGGAACTTTTTTTAAAAATTGATAAAAATGGCAGAATATATCGAATATGATAAATTCGTACAAATTATTGCACCTTCAACATTTGAACAAAATCTTCAGTATTTGATATAAAATTATATAAAATGATTATTTATTTGACATTTCCCTGGTGGAACTGTCTGGTCACATTTTGTGAGATTTGAACATATTTGTTCAGATTTTTTCCAAGATTTGAACAGAAATGGATCAATTTTGTAAAAAATGTGTAAGAAATCAACAAAAATACCCCAGTTATGGAGTTAGATGGGCAGGAATTGGAACTAATTTTTTAGAATTTTATGTCAAATACTGAAGATTATGTTTGTCAGTTTTTGATATACTATTATAAAATTTTTTGTTAGTGGAACCTTCTGGTCACATTTTGTGAGAATTGAACATATTTGTTCAGATTTTTTTTCAAGATTTGAACGGAAATCGATCAATTTTTTCGAAACCTGACGAAAAACTAAAAACTGAACAATTCGAGTCAATTTTCGAAAAAGAAGAAATGTGAAAAAATCGAAAAACTTTATTTAGGAAAAAGATTGCAAATCAAAAATAAAGATGACCATCATGGCCAAATTCCGTTTTAGCACGGCGTTAAATCTTGGAAAGATCCCATTTTGTGAGATTTGAACATATTTGTTCAGATTTTTTTCAAGATTTGAACAGAAATTGATAAATTTTGAAAAAAATGTGTAAGAAATTAACAAAAATTGCCCAGTTATGTAGCTAGACGACCAGGAATTGGAACTAAAAGCCCATATTTGACATTTACTAAGAAAATATGGGCGTTTGGTTCCAATTGCTGGTCATCTAGCTACATAACTGGGCATTTCTTGTTAATTTCTTATCAATTTTTTACAAAATTGATCAATTTCCGTTAAAATATTTGAAAAAATCTCAACAAATATGTTCAATTCTCACAAAATGTGACCAGAAGGTTCCACCAGGGTCACAACAAAAAATTTCCTAATATATCAAAAACTGACGAACATAATCTTCAGTATTTGACATAAAATTATAAAAAATGATTATTTATTGTTTTTGACATTTACTGACAAAATATTGCTTTCGGTCCCAATTCCTGGTCAAATAGTTACATAACTGGGCAGTTTTTGTTAATTTCTTACACATTTTTTACAAAATTTATCAATTTCTGTCAGAATCTTGGAAAAAAACTGAGAAAATATGTCCAATTCTCACAAAATGTGAGCAGACAGTTCCACCAGGGCGTTTAAAAAACTGCTTCGGTTTTCTTAATATCGTGAGCATCTTTTTCCATTGCACGAACGTATGTAATGAGCTTCACCTAATATTTTTAGCGCTCACCAAGAATATCATTTTCGATTTTTCATTAATGTTAAAAAAATCTATGCGCCGGTTTTCTTAATATCGTGAGCATCTTGCTCCATTGCACGAACGCATGTAATGAGCTTCATCTAATATTTTTATCGCTTATCAAGAATATCATTTTTTATTTTTCATTAAATTTAAAAAAAGCTATGCTCCGATTTTCTTAATATCGTGAGCATCTTGCTTCATTGCACGAACATATATAACGAGATGAGGCTCGATACCGTGTTCCAAAGGCCACTTCTCTTTTTTTCTCCATAAGTCGTTGTACCATTCCCAAGCACCACTAGCGTCGGCAGTGTGCGGTGAAGTGTTCGTTTTCGAAAGCCACTACTCCAGCTAGACTGAAAATGCAATATTCTTAAAAAATATTAAAATAAAGGAGATTATACGAAGAGATAATTTATTTTATTTATTTCACTTAATTATTAATTTAATTTATTTTAATAAATAATCTCAGCAGTATTCAATGTACATTTCACCACTTTGACGGAGTCGAAGTTTCATTGGCAATTGTGCTGTTTGTACCGGAAGATCAACGATTTCAGCATCGTTGTAAGTGTGCAGTCTCATCACACAAACGAGAAGGATAATCTCTTCGAGCTGGGTGTGTTCGACATTCCACCATCAAGGATATGTATCGGACGAAGAATTTCTAAATACAGACATGATTGGATTTCTCGAAGCATTTCCATCTATAGTGACGAGGTGAATCAGATGTGCTACATCTATTCGGACGAGTGTTGCAGGTTTTTTTGTTTCATTGCACCGACCCATTGCAATGGAGAAACACATATTGACATACTGTCTGGTTGACTGGCTGTTCAATACTGTTCACAAAGCCAATAGAAGGGTACGCGAATAATCACATACGGCCGATATTGGTCTTGTAGCTCCCATTCGTAGCCATTGCCACAGCCATAATACGACAAATCTGTCGTATTATGGCTGTCTGTCTCCTGCGTCGCCGAAAGCATTTGATGCACAGCCAAGGTTTTTTTTCGAAGTTAATAACAATCGAATAGAGAAAAACATGTCCGCCTTTTGCGCCATCTGGTCGGTCCCATTTGTTTACAAAGCTGCCAGTCACGTCCAAACTAATGGTCGCAAAGTTATTTGGCAAGAGGCCGAGTACTCCTTATACGCATTCATTTGAGCAGGAGAACAATAAACCGTAAGAAATGACATGGAACTAACGTCCCGGATTATGCCATTAAATTTTTTCGTTTGTGATAACTGCTCGATCGCTCTGATTATATCTCGTGCGTCCTCTCGTTGGCACCA
The DNA here is from genome assembly GCA_946863875.1 of Alloplasta piceator. Classification (NCBI taxonomy): domain Eukaryota; kingdom Metazoa; phylum Arthropoda; class Insecta; order Hymenoptera; family Ichneumonidae; genus Alloplasta; species Alloplasta piceator. The sequence goes on from OX333071.1 coordinate 49,582,474, forward strand.
ATTTTCGCGTGACACCTTTCATTTTTGCTTGATGACATACGTTGTCGTTCGGAATACAAGCAGGCTCGATGAATTTGTCAATGAGTCATGGGAAGCGATTGTATTATTTATTGTCAAATCCTCATCGAAGCTCAAGTCATATGAAGGCATTGCGGGCGCACCGATGTCGACCCCCATGTCTTCACGAGCAATCGACAGAATCGAGTGACGATCTTACCGTACATATGTATATACGTTATGAGCACTCCATTTTCCTTGTAGCGCTGCACTTATATCTCGCCATACCTGTGAGGTGTAAGGCGGTAGAGCGTTCGTAACGAAGTATTGCATATATGTCTTGATCGCAGTTGCGGCGTCAGTTGGCGAAACAAACGGAGGCCGTGGCATTGCATCCGATATTTTTCTGAAAAAAAATTATGCATATATATATTAGAGTGGTTCTTACTTAGGGCTCGGACGAATTTTTTATTAGACGCCCCTCAAATCGACGCCAAATAATTCAAAAACGATACCCTAATTTTTTTAGACTTTTATCTAGACTCTAACCCCTCCCGACAAGAGGGTAGATTTCCCGAGAAGGTCTCATTCTCCGTTATTTCAAATGCCGTGCTGCTCAAACTCCGTGGTCAAATGCCGTGTGTATCAAACTCCGTTCTTCATTTTCCGGCGTTTCCCCCTTCTCCCTAATAATCCAAAAGGGTCGCCACTCGCTCTGAGCTCGACCCTCGCACCTTTTTTTTTAAATCGCCCGTGTACCTGCTTTGTCTATACTCCATTACTAATAATACGGTTCGTGGCAACGACGAACTGGACGGCCACGTGGTTCAGTTAACATCTCACGAAATGTCATCGCACCGCACTGCCTCAGTGATTCTCAACACTTCAAGTCGCAGCCGTTTTTTCCAATTTTATAGATTAATATGTGAAATAATATTATGATATTAATTAATCACAGATAATAATCGCTCGCTCGGATGTATTCATACACGGAATAATTCACGGTAGATTCTCTAAACTGAATTCTCGTAGTATATTTTGTACGGCATGAAATAATCCCTCCGTGATTATTAACATTCATGTTCTTGTAAAAAGAATAGAATGAAAGAGGCACTGTTTTTGTACATATATCACTGTTATAATTCTATCAGACCATACCATACTAACAGATATTCATATTATATGAGGGGCATTCCACGCCAAATCAACCACTTAAGAATCCAACCCCTTTCGATTTGGCTAAAACATTTTTATTTTTTTCTACCCTTCCAAAAACATTTTACAGAATTTTTTCAAATTTTTTCACCCAACCGGTAAAAAATTATGAACTTTTCAGGAAAAATAAGCTTTTTATTTTTCAAATATCTATAACTTTTTGAAAAATTGACATATCTGGATGTTTTTTTTTATGTGTGTTTTTCTATGTACTTTTTAGAAATAAAATGGAAAAAAATATTCGGGCCGATCTTCAACGTTTTTTTTGCGAATTTTTAGAAAAAAAAAAATTTCTCGATTATTATCGTTTTTAATTTTTCTTATCTTTTTTTTGATAGGAACTTTTCCATTTTATGCAAATTCACTGAAATTTTCAGAGTGGGATTTTTTCGTTTTCTATTTTTTTTTTCAATTCAAATTTTTTTTTCACTCAGCTTATTTCTTATAATACCACTCTGGGGATTTTTGAGGATGTCGAAAAATCCTCAAATTTTGAAAAAAAAAAAACAATAAATGCAATCGAAAGTGGTATCCATCGAAAAGAAAATTTATTTTTCAAATATCTATAACTTTTTTGAAAATTGACTTTTCGTGACGTTGTTTTTTTGAAAATTTATGTTTATCAATGTACTTTTCAGAAAAAAAACGGAAAAAAATATTCGGACCGATCTTCAACGTTTGTTTTGCGAATTTTCCAAAAAAAAAACAAAAATTTCTCGATGATTGTCATTTTTAATTTTCCTTATCGTTTTTTTTATAAAAACTTTGCCATTTTCTGCAAATTCACTGAAATTTTCAGAGTAGGATTTTTTTTCAATTCAAAAAATTTTTTTTTTACTCAGCTTATTTCTTATATTATCACTTTGGGAATTTTTGAGGATGTTAAGAGAATGTCAAAGTTCAAAAAAAAATAATAATAAATGAAATTGAAAGTGGTAATCATCGAAAAAATTTCAATAATTTTTGAAAAAGTAGGACAAAAAATGACAGATAGTTCTGAATAATTTTTTTATTCAGAACTATTCAGACTTTTCAAAAGCGTCCACTTTATCATTGCACAATGATTTTCATCGTCCTTAATTTGGAATTGCGATTTTCACAATTATTAAAGGGTTATGGGCAAAAGAAATATTGAAAAAACAATAACTACCGTGGTTCACGGTATTCAGACTTTTCAAAAACCCCCACTTTATCATTGCACAATGACTTTCATCGTCCTTAATTTGGCATTGCGATTTTTGCAATTATTAAGGGGTTATGGGCAAAAGAAATATTGAAAAATCAATAACTACCGTGGTTCACGGTATTCAGACTTTTCAAAAGCGTCCACTTTATCAATGCACAATGATTCCCATCGTCCTTAATTTGGCATTGCGATTTTTGCAATTATTAAGGGGTTATGGGCAGAAGAAATATTGAAAAATCGATAACTACCGTGGTTCACGGTATTCAGACTTTTCAAAAGCGTCGACTTTATCATTGCACAATGATTTTCATCGTCCTTAATTTGGCATTGCGATTTTCGCCATTATTAAGGGGTTATGAGCAAAATAAATATTGAAAAATCGATAACTACCGTAATTCACGGTATTTAGACTTTTCAAAAGCGTCCACTTTATCAATGCACCATGATTTTCATCATCCTTAATTTGGCATTGCGATTTTTGCAATTATTAAGGGGTTATGAGCAAAAGGAATATTGAAAAATCAATAACTACCGCGGTTCACGGTATTCAGACTTTTCAAAAGCGTCCACTTTATCAATGCACAATGATTTTCATCGTCCTTAATTTGGCATTGCGATTTTTGCAATTATTAAGGGGTTATGAGCAAAAGAAATATTGAAAAATCAATAACTACTGTAATTCACGGTATTCAGACTTTTCAAAAGCGTCCACTTTATCATTGCACAATGATTTTCATCGTCCTTAATTTGGCATTGCGATTTTCGCCATTATTAAGGGGTTATGAGCAAAAGAAATATTGAAAAATCGATAACTACCGTAATTCACGGTATTTAGACTTTTCAAAAGCGTCCACTTTATCAATGCACCATGATTTTCATCATCCTTAATTTGGCATTGCGATTTTTGCAATTATTAAGGGGTTATGAGCAAAAGAAATATTGAAAAATCAATAACTACCGCGGTTCACGGTATTCAGACTTTTCAAAAGCGTCCACTTTATCATTGCACAATGATTTTCATCGTCCTTAATTTGGCATTGCGATTTTCGCAATTATTAAGGGGTTATGAGCAAAAGAAATATTGAAAAATCAATAAGTACCGTGGTTCACGGTATACAGACTTTTCAAAAGCGTCCACTTTATCATTGCACAATGATTTTTGTCGTCCTCAATTTGGCCATGCGATTTTTGCAATTATTAAGGGGTTATGGGCAAAAGAAATATTGAAAAATCAATAACTACCGTGGTTCACGGTATTCAGACTTTTCAAAAGCGTCCACTTTATCAATGCACAATGATTTTCATCGTCCTTAATTTCGCATTGCGATTTTTGCAATTATTAAGGGGTTATGAGCAAAAGAAATATTGAAAAATCAATAACTACCGTAATTCACGGTATTCAGACTTTTCAAAAGCGTCGACTTTATCATTGCACAATGATTTTCATCGTCCTTAATTTGGCATTGCGATTTTCGCCATTATTAAGGGGTTATGAGCAAAATAAATATTGAAAAATCGATAACTACCGTAATTCACGGTATTTAGACTTTTCAAAAGCGTCCACTTTATCAATGCACCATGATTTTCATCATCCTTAATTTGGCATTGCGATTTTTGCAATTATTAAGGGGTTATGAGCAAAAGGAATATTGAAAAATCAATAACTACCGCGGTTCACGGTATTCAGACTTTTCAAAAGCGTCCACTTTATCATTGCACAATGATTTTCAACGTCCTTAATTTGGCATTGCGATTTTCGCAATTATTAAGGGGTTATGAGCAAAAGAAATATTGAAAAATCAATAAGTACCGTGGTTCACGGTATACAGACTTTTCAAAAGCGTCCACTTTATCATCGCACAATGATTTTTGTCGTCCTCAATTTGGCAATGCGATTTTTGCAATCATTAAGGGGTTATGGGCAAAAAAAATATTGAAAAATCAATAACTACCGTGGTTCACGGTATTCAGACTTTTCAAGAGCGTCCACTTTATCAATGCACAATGATTCCCATCGTCCTTAATTTGGCATTGCGATTTTTGCAATTATTAAGGGGTTATGGGCAGAAGAAATATTGAAAAATCGATAACTACCGTGGTTCACGGTATTCAGACTTTTCAAAAGCGTCAACTTTATCAATGCACAATGATTTTCATCGTCCTTAATTTGGCATTGCGATTTTTGCAATTATTAAGGGGTTATGAGCAAAAGAAATATTGAAAAATCAATAACTACCGTAATTCACGGTATTCAGACTTTTTAAAAGCGTCCACTTTATCATTGCACAATGATTTTCATCGTCCTTAATTTGGCATTGCGATTTTCGCCATTATTAAGGGGTTATGAGCAAAAGAAATATTGAAAAATCGATAACTACCGTAATTCACGGTATTTAGACTTTTCAAAAGCGTCCACTTTATCAATGCACAATGATTTTCATCGTCCTTAATTTGGAATTGCGAATTTTGCAATTATTAAGGGGTTATGGCTGAAAGAAATATTGAAAAATCAATAACTACCGTGATTCACGGTATTCAGACTTTTCAAAAGAGTCCACTTCATCATTGCACAATGATTTTTATCGTCCTTAATTTGGCATTGCGATTTTTGCAATTATTAAGGGGTTATGGGCAAAAGAAATATTGAAAAATCAATAACTACCGTGGTTCACGGTATTCAGACTTTTCAAAAGCGTCCACTTTATCATTGCACAATGATTTTCATCGTCCTTAATTTGGCATTGCGATTTTCGCAATTATTAAGGGGTTATGAGCAAAAGAAATATTGAAAAATCGATAACTACCGTATTTATCGGCATTCAGATATTTACAAACATATTGATGATGAACATCATTGTACAGTGATGGAGTAAACGCTTTTAAAAAGTCTGAATCCCGGAAAACACGGTAGTTATTGATTTTTCAATATTTATTTTGTCGATAACACCTTAATTATTTCGAAAATCGCGATGCCAAATTAAGGATGATGAGAATCATTGTGCAATGGTAGAGGGGACGCTTTTGAAGAGTCTGAATACCGTGAAACACAGTAGTTATTGATTTTCAAATATTTCTTTTGTCGATAACACCTTAATAATTGCGAAAATCGCAATGTCAAATTAAGAATGACTGAAAACATTGTGCAATGATGAAGTGGAAGCTTTTGAAAAGTCTGAATACCGTGAACCACGGGAGTTATTGATTTTTCAATATTTCTTTTGCCCATGACCCCTTAATAATTGCAGAAATCGCAATGCTAAATTGAGGACGATGAAAATCATTGTGCAATGATGAAGTGGACGCTTTTGAAAAGTCTGCATACTGTGAAACGCGGTAGTTATTGACTTTTCAATATTTCTTTTGTCGATAACCCTTTAATAATTGCAAAACCACACCCTACCAGGACGAACGACAGTAACCGACAGTCGTTTGTCTTAAATTCCGACAGTTCCCGGCGGTCCAACCGTCGGAATTCATCACTCAACCGTCGGAATTTAAGACAAACGACGTTGGTTACTGTCGTTCGTCCTGGTAGGGCAATGCCAAATTACGGTTGACTGAAAACATCATGCAATGATAAAGTGGGAGCTTTTGAAAAGTCTGAATAGCGTGAACCATGGTAGTTATTGATTTTTCAATATTTCTTTTGCCCATAACCCCTTAATAATTGCAAAAATCGCAATGCCAAATTGAGGACGATAAAAATCATTGTGCAATGATGAAGTGGACGCTTTGAAAAGTCTGAATACCGTGAATCACGGTAGTTATTGATTTTTCAATATTTCTTTCAGCCATAACCCCTTAATAATTGCAAAAATCGCAATTCCAAATTAAGGACGATGAAAATCATTGTGCATTGATAAAGTGGACGTTTTCGAAAAGTCTGAATACCGTGCACCACGGTAGTTATTGATTTTTCAATATTTCTTCTGCCCATAACCCCTTAATAATTGCAAAAATCGCAATGCCAAATTGAGGACGACAAAAATCATTGTGCAATGATAAAGTGGACGCTTTTGAAAAGTCTGAATACCGTGAACCACGGTAGTTATTGATTTTTTAATATTTCTTTTGCTCATAACCCCTTAATAATTGCGAAAATCGCAATGCCAAATTAAGGACGATGAAAATCATTGTGCAATGATGAAGTGGACGCTTTTGAAAAGTCTGAATACCGTGAACCGCGGTAGTTATTGATTTTTCAATATTTCTTTTGCTCATAACCCCTTAATAATTGCAAAAATTGCAATGCCAAATTAAGGATGATGAAAATCATTGTGCATTGATAAAGTAGACGCTTTTGAAAAGTCTAAATACCGTGAATTACGGTAGTTATCGCGTTTTCAATATTTCTTTCGCTCATAACCCCTTAATAATTGCGAAAATCGCAATGCCAAATTAAGGACGATGAAAATCATTGTGCATTGATAAAGTGGACGCTTTTGAAAAGTCTGAATACCGTGAACCACGGTAGTTATTGATTTTTCAATATTTCTTTTGCTCATAACCCCTTAATAATGGCGAAAATCGCAATGCCAAATTAAGGACGATGAAAATCATTGTGCAATGATAAAGTGGACGCTTTTGAAAAGTCTGAATACCGTGAATCACAGTAGTTATTGATTTTTCAATATTTCTTTTGCCCATAACCCCTCAATAATTGCAAAAATCGTAATGCTAAATTAAGGACGATGAAAATCATTGTGCAATGATAAAGTGGACGCTTTCGAAAAGTCTGAATAGTTCTGAATAAAAAAATTATCCAGAACTATCTTCCATTTTTTGTCCTACTTTTTCAAAAAACATTGAAATTTTTTTGATGATTAACACTTTTAATTTCATTTATTATAATATTTTTTTGAACTTTGACATTCTCTCAACATCCTCAAAAATTCCCAAAGTGATAATATAAGAAATGAGCTGAGTAAAAGAAAAATTTTTTGAATTGAAATTTTTGATAAGAAAAATTAAAAATGACAATAATCGAGAAATTTTTTTTTTTTTTCTCTTGAAAATTCGCAAAACAAACGTTGAAGATCGGCCCGAATATTTGTTTCTATTTTATTTCTAGAAAGTACATAGAAAAACACACATAAAAAAAAAACATCCAGATATGTGAATTTTTGAAAAAGTTATAGATATTTGAAAAATAAAAAGCTTATTTTTCCTGACAAGTTCATAATTTTTTACCGGTTGGGTGAAAAAATTTGAAAAAATTCTGTAAAATGTTTTTAGAAGGGTAGAAAAAAATCAAAATGTTTTAGCCAAATCGAAAGGGGTTGGATTCTAAAGTGGTTGATTTGGCGTGGAATGCCCCTCATATAATATGAATATCCCTACCAGGACGAACGACAGTAACCAACGTCGTTTGTCTTAAATTCCGACGGTTGAGTGATGAATTCCGACGGTTGGACCGCCGGGAACTGTCGGAATTTAAGACAAACGACTGTCGGTTACTGTCGTTCGTCCTGGTAGGGATCTGTTAGTATGGTATGGTCTGATAGAATCATAACAGTGATATATGTACAAAAACAGTGCGTCTTTCATTCTATTCTTTTTACAAGAACATGAATGTTAATAATCACGGAGGGATTATTTCATGCGGTAGAATATATACTACGAGAATTCAGTTTAGAGAATCTACCGTGAATTATTCCGTGTATGAATACATCCGAGCGCGCGATTATTATCTGTGATTATTTAATATCATAATATTATTTCACATATTAATCTATAAAATTGGAAAAAAAAA